>OX465295.1:268425750-269025750 GCA_949987735.1 Leucophora obtusa | reverse complement strand
TAATTGCGCTCCTAATACAGCTGCACAAAGTTCCAAGCGCGGGATTGTTTGTTTTCTAAGTGGTGCTACGCGAGATTTGGCACATAACAATCGTGTTGTAATGGTGCTATTTTTGAAGACTGATGGAATGTATGCTGCGGCTCCATATGCCTTTTCTGATGCGTCAGTGAACATGTGTAATTGAGTGACTTCTGGAGTTCCTCCGTTAAAGATATGCCTTGGAATCTGTAGTGTTTTCAATGCGCATAAGTCTGAGCGGAAGGTGAGCCATCTTGTATGCAGATTTTCAGGTAGGGATTGATCCCAGTCCATTTTCAACTCCCACAATTTCTGGATAAGAATTTTGGCTGATACCACTATGGGAGAAAGGATTCCTAGTGGATCGAAAAGCCTTGCAAGGTCTGAAGCTACAGTGCGTTTAGTAACTCTTTTGATTTCTTCTACGTTAACCTTAACGCATAGCTTATCATCCTTCGGGAGCCAGCTGATCCCTAATGTTTTTATGGAGTCAGCGTTTGAGTTTTCAAAATCTAAATTTATTTCCAGATCTCCTTGTGGAATATTTTTGAGCAGTTGCGGGTGATTTGCACACCATTTTCGTAAGTTAAAACCACCTTCTTTCATGATCTTCGTTAGCTGTTCTTGTAATTGTATTGCAATTGTTAAACTATCTGCCCCGCCCAGACCATCGTCGACGTAGAAATTCTCTTGGAGGAATTTCGAGGCCAGTGGGTAACGACCGCTGTTCTCCTTAGCCAGTTGTTGTAGACACCTTGTTGCTAAGTATGGGGCAGCTCTTGTTCCATATGTAACAGTGTTAAGCTGGTAGTATGAAATAGGCTGATTGATGTCCTTTCTCCAAATAATAAGTTGAAATCGGCGATCGTCGGGGGATATCATGACTTGTCTATACATTTTTTCGACATCAGTAGTAAATACGAATCTAGGAAATCGAAATCTTAGTAGTATGGAGAATAACTCGCTTTGCACCGTCGGTCCTGTGTACATGAGGTCGTTCAGTGAGTATCCTGATGATATTTTGGCTGATGCATCGAATACTACGCGCAGTTTATTGGTAGAACTCTCAGGCCGTAACACGCAGTGATTGGAAGTTTTTTAGATAACTTGATTTGTCCAATCGATAGTAGCTGATGATAATGTTCCGCACCCAATAATATGTCGATTTTGTCAGGACGGTAAAAAGATGGATCAGCTAATACCAGATTTTTGGGTATCGACCAGTTGTCTGTGTTGATAAATTGTGATGGTTGCGGCGAGATGATGCGAGGCAGAACAAATGCTTCAAGTGGAGTTGAAAACCCATTAATTCAAGATTTTAGTGCCACATGTACTCGGTGCTGTGTTTTGGTGTTAGTTGTTCCAATTCCAAGATCCTGAGTCTAGCAAGGCTCGGCACTCAACTTCTGTATGTTCACCCTGGATCTTTACCACTGATGTGCTGAGTAAAACGTATGAGTTTGGTGATTGCTTGTTGGCTGCAATGAGTGAGGCGGCTTCTAATTCAGTTGGTGGGCAAGTATGTGAAAAGCTGGTGTCTGGCTTATCGTTTGGAGATAGAGCAGTTGCAGCTAATGATGTCCTCTTGTTGTCGGTTGCTTGGTTTGATGAACCCTTTGTTGATACAAGGTGTAGCATTGTATTATGCTTTTTATTGCATTTTGTGCAAGATCTTGATGTGCAAATTTTGGTTGAATGGCCCGATTTTAAGCAATTGCAGCAGAATTTGTGTTTTTGTGTAAAATGTAGGCGCCCCGGTGGTGTCAATTGTTGAAACTTTTGGCACCGATATAGAGGATGAGCACCATTTTTACAAAGTATGCATACAATTTCGGTTTGGCTGGATGAAGATGCAGAAGCACATACCTTTGAAGATGCTTTCTCTTGCTGGCCCATTGCTTCCATTGATTGAAAACGTATTTCCAGGAAATTCATAAAATCAGTGACCTGTGGTAGTTATTTTGGACTTGGTAGTGATCGCTCATAAAGAACATGGGTGCTACGATCTAGTTTTTTAACTAGTAGGTGCAGTAAAATGGGGTCCCACGTGGCTGTGTCGACCCCAATATTTTGTAATGCATGCAAGCATTCCTGTGTTACGTCATGCAGTTGCTTAATGGCTGCTGCCGATGACCCGGTTGATGGTTGATCAAGTAGTTGCTGGATTAGCGTTGTGACAAGAATTCGCTTATTATTATATCGCTCTTGTAACATTTTCCAAGCTAGATCATAATTGTCAGCTGTAGCGGAAAAATGACTTATCAGTTTTCCTGCTTTTCCTATGACGTTAGAATTAAGGTACCACATCTTCTGTACTGTGGGAATTTGTTGGTTGTCGACAAGTTGAGAAAAGAGATCAAAAAACGTTCTCCATTTAAGATAGTCTCCATTGAATTGTGGGAGAATTACCTTTGGTAGCGGTAGAACGTTGTTCTGCTCAAGTTGGGATCTTCGTTCTGGTGTTATATTCGATGACTGTTTGAAGTTATCGATGATCATTTTTTCGAGATTGGTATACGCCTCCATATCGTAGCCTTTTGCCGGTGGGTTTTGACTGGATTCCCATATTGAGAAATGCAAGTTCTGGATTTGCTCCCACAACTTTTCCTTAAGAGTCATATTCGCCGCTGTCGGATCTATGATGAGTAACCGCTTGAGAGATGCCATCATCACATTTTGCCTCCTAATTGTTGAGTTAGTTGTGGAGACGCTTGGTGCCGTTGGATCCTGGTTAGTCGCAGGTGTCCTAATTGAAACAGTGGGCTTACCGTCAGCATGGTGTTGATTTGGTTCCATTTCTGGCCCAGTTGGAGATTCCATCATGGCTGCTTCGAAAATTTCTCGGTATTTTAACGTAAGTTCCGATATTTTCTCATAATACTTCTCGGTGAAGTATTTGTGGTCTGTTGGTATATTTTCAAGACACCGTATTTTGTTGTCGGTGGTTTCGAAATCAGACCATGCCATATCCAATCTTTTGAGACGATCCTCATAATAAAGTACTGTTTCGAATAATGTTCTCAATAAAGTTACCCGTTGTCTTTTGGGATTCGATTAATTGACTGAACACATTCATATTTGAGTCTTCTGGACTCTGTGCCATTGTCGTGTGGGTGTAGCTGGTGTTAAATCAGGATATTGCCCGGATCTTAATTTGTCGATGAGGTTTGCTATTGTTGCGTCTGTGCCAGGTTACAGAAGAAGCAAGAGTTGTACCGAATGTGATTTTGTACAGGATATGTGATTAATAATTTAGAGCTGAATGTGATCCTGTGTCAAGTTACAGGATATGCGATTAATAATTTAGAGTTGAATGTGATCCTGTGCCAAGTTACAGGATATGGGTTAATAATTTAGAGTTGAATGTGATCCTGTGCCAAGTTACAGGATATGGGTTTCACCAAGGTAGATGTTGTGCTACTGGTGTATGGCGTGTGTTCAAGTCGTGTTCAGAATTCCTTACCACTGGTGGGGGGAAACTCTAAACAACGATCTCGTCGGGGTCACCAAAATGTTAATGAAAGGCTAGTTTGCCAATCACTAAACTAAGTATTTTTTCGTTTGTTTGTTTGTTTGTTTGTTTGTTTGTTTGTATTATCAAGGTGATACACCAAGATAATAATATTTTTAACGCAAGCTCTTGTTACTTGGTTAAATTGGAGAAGGCAGAAAGATATTCACACAACGGTGTTTTTAATGTTTCTACAATTTTTATTAAATTCATTTCCCCTTAAATACTATATTATTGCCGAATAGCATTTTGAAGTGTGCCAGTTTTAGTTTATATATTCCATGTTAAAGCAAAATAAATTAATTGCTTGATAAAGATAAAATGTGACACACTTACATAAATGCCCAACTGTAGCAACAGAGTGATGTCGATATATCGTAATTTCTTTATAAGTACGTAAGAAATTATAACTTATTTTCTTGTGAGGTTTTGAACAAATGTATTTACAGAGTTCATATGATGGAGAATTAATAAAAGAACAAATTGGTCTCAATGGAAATTCCTCTTTATGAATTTTAGGTAGTCGATATAATCGAGGTGCAGTAGCAATATTAGTCTTAAGTTTTATTTTCTCTATATTCACAATAAATTTCTTTTCAAAAAGTTCAACAACTAAATTATTATTAATCTTTTGTAATTTACAAATAGAAAAGTTTACCATGGAAAAGGAATGTGATTCTAAGCTTTCTTATTTGGATACTTTGGTAATAAGAAGAGGTAATAATTTGACAATAGATTGGTATCAGAAACCAACAGCGTCAGGTAGAATTATTAATTTTTATTCAAAACATAATAAGAAAATCATTATTAACACTGCAAAGAATTTGATAGAAAAAGTATTGACTACACTGTGAGACAAATGGTAGGGGTCAGTGATCGGGAAGGGTTCAAACTACCGGGGAAAGTTATATCGGTAAAAAAGAAGTTATGAGTGTCCCGGCGTTTCGCTGGGTCAGCCCTAGGAATCGAGATATATCGATTTGACCTTTGGTGGTCTTTTTTTTGACATAACTCGAGAACCACTAGTCCGATTTTGCTCAAACAATTTTAAAAAAATTAAAAATTACAATTCCTTTAATCTGTTCATATAACGTTTTTCTATATACTCAACAGTTTTGCCGGTAAAAATAAATGTATGAAGAAAAAAATATTTTTTGCCTAAAATATTAAAAAAAAGTAATAAACAAAAGGTTATTGATTTTTATGGTAGCGATAACAAACATTTATTTTTACCGACAAAACTGTTGAGTACAGAGACAAACGTTATATGAACAGATTAAAGGAATTGTAATTTTTAATTTTTTTAAAATTGTTTGAGCAAAATCGGACTAGTGGTTCTCGAGCAGGGAAACAAGCCGATCAAAATAATCGGCGGCGGCGGCGCAAGCAAAAAATCGGCGGCGGCGGCGGCGATTAAGGTTGAGCCGGATAAAAATCGGCGGCGGCGGCGCAACCAAATAATCGGCGGCGGCGGCGGCTTGATCGGCTTGATAGAACATTATACACGTGTTTTAAAGATGTTTAAGGTTTTTTCCAAAATATAGCAGTAGAAAATTGTGCAAAAAAATTTGGAATTATCAAATAAAAGATAATTTTAAGTTAAATTCATCGATAAAAATTACAAATTTAGGATTTTTAGTTTTTGAACGGAGCTAGAAGGAGAGATAGTTGGGCTTTCCAAATATATACATATGTTTATATATTCAACAAAATTGTGTGGAAATATTTTCAAATAAAACTGATTTTCTTAATTTTTTCTATTTTAATCGCTTTAAAATTGTCAAAGTTATACATTTTTTTATAAACATGGAATCTCTGCATTTATAAGAAAATTGAAAATATTAAACTTAATGATTGTGCAAACAAGAACCTCGAGTTGCTGAAATTAAATGTTTAGAAAAATTACGATAACTTTTTCAATTTTCAATTAATTTAAACAAAAGATTTTACTAAGAACTAAACCCATGAATTACAATAGTAAAGAATTGTTTAATACTGTAAAAAAGCCGTCAAAGTATACAAATTAAAAAAAAAATTAATTTTAATATTTAAAAAAAAAACTGTCAACATATTTCAGTTACAAATAAATAATTCTATATATATTTGGAAAGCTAAATTTTTTGTCTTTCCAAAAACGTTACATCATTCAAAATCGGTTGAAAAATTGCTGAATTTCAAATTGTTAAGTGCTTGAAGTCGCTCATAAACAGAGTTTTGACACTAGCTGTGTTTTCGACTTAACTATATCCGTTAACTCAGAAAAAAACTCAAAGTGCATAAAAACGCGTTTAACACGAAAACTAACACATTACTTTTCGTATGCACGTTAACTTTTAACACGGATAATTATCAACGTTGAAAACTCAACGTTTATACATTTTCACATCTAGCGCAACTTATTCGCGTTACTTCCAAAAAACTTTTGCTGACGTACGTTCGATTATAACGGAACAATTATAAACATAACCTGTTTAAAATTTTTTTATACTACAATCGGTTTAACGAAGATTTGTTTAAAAACTTAACGTTGATAGGCATGAGACAAAATACAGCTACTATCACCCCTGTTCTGAATTCCGAAACTTTTTAATTAGAGTGGTTTTGTAAAATCACACAAAATTCAAAATGTCGGAAATTGACTGTTTCAACAAATTTTAAAATAAATTTTAACATATTAGTTTTTGCAACAAAATATTTCTTTTACTTTCACCAAGCTTTTCCAACACGAAATAAAACGAAGAAAATAATTCGGATGTGGATCACAGAACAGCAAAAAAATTCGGAATGTTTCACTTTAGAATTTTTTATGTGGATTCGGAACTTAGAAATAAACAAACTCTATTTTCACTCAAAATTAAATGTATTTTTAGAATAAACTAGAAAAAAATATGGTTCGAAAAAAATTATGCTCGAAAAGATGTCAAAGTTGAAAAACTTAGAAGAAAAGTTAAAAAATTCAGATATTCACCCCTGTTCTTAGTTCCGAAACTTTTTAATTAGAGTTGATTTGTAAAATCACACGGAATTAAAAATTTCGAAAATTTGTTGTTTCTACCAAATTTTAATATTCATAGACTAATTTTAAAATAAATTATTATATAATAATTGTTGTTAAAAAATATGTATTCGTTTCACTACCATCAAGCTTTTTCTACACGAAATAAAACGAAAAAAAAAATTCGGATGTGGATCACGGAACAGCAAAAAAATTCGGAATGTTTCACGTTAGAATTTTTTTGTGGATGCGGAACTCAGAACAGCGTCGATTATTGTAAATATCTTCGTCCGCAATGTCTTAAAAATGTGTCTTTTGATAATAATTCCAGGTGTACTGAAATTTCTGAAAAATGTGATGTGATCTACTTAACCAAACCTACCACCATAAATTCGAATGAAGTAATTCTTTAATTCACTTTTGGACTTTTAATTAAAATTTACTAATATATCTTACGATTATACCATTCTTTATGAATTCATTCACTGGCTTCATTCTTTTAATTTTCATGCATAATGAATGAATTCTTTCATGAATTCATTCTTTTTATAATGATCTTTCACGTTTCATTCGGTTTGTAAAAGTTTAAAACAAATGTTGCGTTTTTAATTATTTTAATGGGTTGTGTTTATGATATCAATATTAAATCCCTAAAATAAGCCACATTTTTATTTAATTTGTAATTATAAACTAAAGTGTTGTCAGAATCATTAGTATATTCATCCCTTAGATCTTTTACTGATTTAATAAAATGACAATTTTGATAAGCCATTTTGTAAAAGATTAGAATTAATGAAAAAATTAATTATTTAAATTGATTGTAATTCTATAAGGAATGTATTCAACATAAGAATGCATTATATTTAATATTAAAATTTGGGAATGAAACCTATGAATTAATTATAAAGGAATGTTTTGATGGAATGATATATATTCAATTTCTAAAGCAGAATTCGGTTTTGTGCGAATTAACCTAAAATTGAATTAATTCTTTCGAAGCTCTGCCTACAATCTACACTTGGTCATTTGAAAAGTATATATGTATATTGTTCATTTGGATTCTCTCCTCTATTGCATATCCAGCGAAATCTGTCAGAAGTTTTCAAGCAAAACTTCCAACTTAGGAAATATTTATGACAAAAATCCTTCTTAGCTCTGACTATAAAACTGGTTCGTTTATTTTTTTTAACTACAAAAAAATACTCTTGATGGTTCAGGAAATGATGAAATAGAAAATTTGTTTTAAAAATGACATTTGCATTTAAATTTTTTATTTTGGAAAATTGATACTTCCAGCCGAAATGAGCCGAAAAAAATCGGCGGCGGCGGCTGAGGCAAAAATGACCGGCGGCGGCGGCTTATACGGCTTACGGCGGCTGGCTTGTTTCTCTGTTCTCGAGTTATGTCAAAAAAAAGATATATCTCGATTCCTAGGGGTGACCCAGCGAAACGCCGGGACACGTATAACTTGTTTTTAACCGATATAACATTTCCCGTTGGTTTCATCCCATCCCGATTTTGACTGTCGCATAGTGTAATCTACTTGGCGTAGAAGTAGGGCTCGATAATACAAGCCCCTGCTTGTAAGGCAAATGCTCTACCGTCTGAGCTAATGTTGCTTATGCGTGATGGCTGGCTGATGGTTAAGTTATATATTTTTCGTTTCTGTTCTAAAAAAAAAAGAAAAAACAAACACTACAAGCAAATTAAAAAATGGAAAGAAAAAATAGAAAAGAAAACAACGCTAACACACACACAAATATAGTGGATGTGCCTTCAGTATGCCCCCGATTGACCGGTCACGGGATAGGTCTTTTAATGGCAGTTGACTCGTTTTTTGCGTTGGACATAATTAAATTAAAAAATCAATTAAAAATTAGAAAATTACCTCAAAAACTCTGATAATATAAATAAAAATTTAAAAAATTGCTCTTAAGTTAAAAAGAAATTTAAATGAAATACCAATTGTTAAAAATTGACGAATACAGTCATATTACAACCATATGGGACATCTTTGGCCGCTTTTACTTTTTAAATTCCGGTGGTGCGCTCAGAGAAAAAAAATGTTAAAGTTGAAAATTGAATACAAAAATGCTCGAATTCGGAATGGTCTGGGGGAAGAAAAATTGACAAGTGGAGAATATTTTGTCGATTAGACACATTTAAAAGGAATATGCTTTCAGAAAAATATAAATACTATATATGTTCTTAAACAAACTTCTAATCTGGAGGCATATTAGTCTTGGTACCTTTTTGACCAAAAATTATCTAATTTACTCTTTTTTTTAATTTTCAGGTTTAAAGACGTGTCATTTTAAGCGTGAGAAAGATATTGCATTGAAATTCTCTTTGTAAAAATCACTTATGCAGAAAAATGAAGAGAGTAGTTGTAGACACATAACATCTATGGAAAGCATGGTCGGCAAACACTAACCGTAAAATACCGTTAACGATTCAAAACCTTTTCAACGAACTATTTTTAACCCTAAAATACCACTAATGAAATAACTTAAAATACCGTTAACCTTAAAATACCCTAACGAAATAAATTAAAATATCGATAACCTTAAAATACCCTAACGATATAACTTAAAATACCGTTAACCCTAAAATACCCTAACGAAATAAAATTACGTTAGGTTTTTTTCTCTAAAATACATTAAACATTAACAAAAAAATAAAAAATAAATAAATTTGTATGTGTTTGTTTTGATTAATTACAAATGGTATTGTTAACTATACGTACGGTAGTAATATTATCTTTATAAAAAAATACAAGCAAGTAAAAACCTTCCATTTATTGTAATAAAAAAAGTTTAAAATTCAAAGAATAAAAAAAAAAATAAATCACATACTCTTGATAGGCACTAAAAAGAAAAAATTAAAGGAGGATGCACAAAAAATTAGCAAATACGAAAAACAGATTTCCATACATTTCTATTGTGCAAGATTAGTAACAACATGATTTGCTGAAAGACTTGACAAACTTGTCTATATTTTATTTTAAACCGGGAACCGGAACCAGATATATGTAAATATAAGTTTTGTACTCGCTCTACGATTTCCGTCGCCAGTATAGCATTTGTAAAGCAATGTTTTTCGTAGAATAGATCTAATTACAACAAATTTTGCGGGCAGATAGGGCATTTTATTGAGGAAATAATAGGATGAATGTTATAGTCAAACTTCTAACACCATTAATTTATTTAGAATTTAAGCTACATCCAGCGGTCTTCATTTAAAAGAAACTTATGTATATCTTAAAGGCACTAAGATATATTTAGTAACCAGCTTCCGTATAAATTTATTGAAATTTTGATTCTTATTGTTAGTAGATTTATTTGAATCCTAATGAATATGGGATTCGTTTTAAATTACTTAATACAACTTCCAATCTCCCTGCTTTAACCTGCCTCATGCGGAAATAAAATTTGGAATAATTCAAGAAATACTTATCCGATAAAAGTAATATCGTCGGTTTATTATTGGTTTCACTGAACATTGTTGAAAAAATTGTATTAGCCATGAATCACATGTAATCGAAATGTTTTTTTCTGATTCCGAAACCCGTTTCCCGATATCTCGCATCGTATTCGAGGTATCCAATTTTGCACACAACAAGGAAAAAGTATGAACTTTCTTTATCCTTTTTCTCTATGACTTTTTGCCACACGGAGCATACCAAAAAAGCTGGTGATATGTTCATAGCTCTTTTAGACTCAGACTCGCTAATTTTTGTTTGCGTATTCTAAGCATAAACATTAGACCGTACCTCAAAAAAAAAGTTCGCCGTACACCCTCCAATATAAAGTATTTTTGCAAGGCAATTTCAAAAAAAATTTTTTTTTTTGGCCGAACGTAGGGGTCGCCTTCTTCAATTTCTCGTTATAGCTTCGGCATTTAAAATCGGCTTTTAAAGTGTGATATATCGATTTTCTTGCCTCGAGGAGATCAGTGTTTTGCTATAAAGGAAAAATCCAATGAAAAAAAATTTAAAAAGGCGAACCCTACGTTCGGCAACCAATATAAAAAAATTCTACTGGGTTTATCGAAAAACTTCATTAGCAAAAGCTTAATGATTTTTTGCGAGCTTTAATTTTCTGATATTAGGGTGGTACATTAGGGTGGTATCAACTAAGATCTGGTGGCTAACTACTAGAACGGGATACTTGAGGTCAATGGCCCTCGAGAGAAAAACACTGGTCTCCTCGAGAGAAAAACATCGATGTATCATACTTTAAGATCCGACTGTAAATGCCAAAGATATAACGAAAAATGTAAAATGGCAAACCTCCGGCAAAACGTTCGGCAAACCTCCTTGCAAAAATACTTCATATTGGAGGGTGCCTGTAAGGTGGTACGCTCTAATAAACATACATATCGTCATATGAAATCAAAAAAGCCGTAAGTTACATTTAAAAAATTGTACAGGAGAAGCAACAACCTTTTTAAAATTGTTTGGGCTTACACTTGGGGCTGTTTATCTGATACTACTGATATCTTTGAAATACACTACGAATACTGATATCTTTAAAATATACTTCGAAATAACGTAAAATACCGTTAACCCTAAAATACCTTAACGAAATTATTTAAAATACCGTTAACCTTAAAATACCCTAACAAAATAACTTAAAATACCGTTAACCCTAAAATAACTTAACGATATAACTTAAAATACCGACAACCTTAAAATAAAATAGCGAAGTGCTGTTGAAATAACTTTATCACTTATGACTAACTTTATGAAACGGTTGCCAACCCTGATGGAAAGAAATGACGAACATGAAAAATAAATTAAAAGAAATAACTCAGTAACACGAACAATGTTGTCTCATATAGTCAGTCATTTTGTATAGCAGTGTGTGGCTGAGTGAGTTAAATGACCGACTACAACGCCAGCAATCTGTATTTGTAGATAAAAATAATGCAAGACTTAAGGAAATTTTACAGGATTTCCAAAAATATACAGTTTGTACAGAACCGATCAGTACTGCCTAAATTTGACTATGTAATTTGATAAAAGGTTGATATCGCTAATTTTTCGTTAAAAGCCACGCCCACTTAAAACAAGTGACAAAATGAAAAAACAAACATTACGTTAAAATTCTGTACAATTTTCTGAACCATCTCCTTGCCTTTCGTGGCAAATTTAGCCACTATTTTGATCTTTAAAAATAGAGGCAACAACATTAAAATTAGAAAAAACTTGAATTGTCTTAAATTCGTGGCAACAACTGTATATATATTTGTTTCTTTTACTCCTGCAAGGAGCATAGGGCCTGCATATTATTTTAAAGAATTTTTTTTCGATTAATCGATTAATTTTAAAATTTTATTCGATTAACCGGTTAAGAAAAAAACCCGAATAATTATTTGCACGATCAATCGATTAAAATGAAAAGCCGATTAATTGAATACCCAACTCATCACACACATTAAAATACACTTACTAGAAATTTTCTAATTTGTATTGGTCGGCAAACTCACAAATACACACTTCACCATCAAAAGTTGCCAATAAATTTATCTATATTAGCTGATAACATCGTCAAAATCATTTATAAAAAAAATGCTAAATATCAGTAGGAAAAATTAGTTCACGTACAGCAGAAATATGTTTATGTGGTAAAATTGGATAACAAACAACTTTAGCTAAACAACGGATTTAAACGAAAGCAACAGGAAAAATTAGTTCAACTGAATTAGAACGCGTTTAACAGACTTTTGTACTAACTTTTTTTTATGAGTGTATAATTAACGAAATACAAAACTTCAAAATCCTTGGCTTACTCTGAAAAGCCCATAATTCCATTTTTAATTTTTTTAGAGGAGTGCACTGAGATAATTATTTGCACCTCAGTAATGAATTTCTTCATATTTTTAATGAAAATTGTCACTAGAACTCGTCCATTCTATGAAACAGGATTCAATAAAGTTATTGTTTATGAATTTATGTCGAGGACGATCCTGAAACCGTTCACGAGGAGGAGAAGGGTTAACCTGTTGTGGTCTGTTATTGGAGGTGAAAAGATAGGCTTCACGGACAATGTGAAGTACCTGGAGGTGACTCTTGATTAATCCCTTACCTGGAATGATCATCCCGACACTGTATCAAAGAAGGCCACTAGAGTATATTATGCTTGTCAAAGGCTCTTTGGGAAAACATGGGGTCTAAAGCCACATATGGTCAACTGGTCATTCAATACCATTGCTAAACTTACGATCACTTATGCTGCCCTAGCATGGTGGCCAAAGGTTGAGCAATCAACGGCAAGGGATATTCTGAAGGGGCTTTATCGGCTTGTGTGTATTGGCATTACGGGGGCCGGCAGAACTACTTATGGACTTATTTTAAATTGGGTAATTTTTACGAAAAAATAAATAAATAAAATTGTTACTCGAGTAATTTTAAAACCTTACACGATTACTCGAGTAAGTTAAAAAATCCGAGTAAGTTAAAAAATTGAATTACTCGGTTACTCAAACAAAGTCAAACCCAAGTAATTTGAATCCCCTAATATGCACTAAATAAAAGACAAATTCGAATTAAAAAAATGTCCAAGTTTTATTCTCTCATTTTTTCTCTTATTGGCGATAGTAAAATGACAATATCTGTATTTTCTCTCATGCCTATCAACGTTAAGTATATAAAGCAAATCTATGTTAAAACGATTGTAGTATAAAAACGAGTAAAAAGGTTAAAGTCGGGCATGCCGACTATACAATACCCTACACCAGTCTGGTTAATGCCAACTAATGTTTGGATCCCAAATTCGAATGGGTTAAAATGGGACTTGTGTCAAAATTTTCTATAATGTGAGTCAGCGAACCAAATTTAATTAAAATATCTCAATATTTGCGACTTGCAGTTTGTAACCAAGCCAATTTTGGGGGGACCCTTATATGGGCAATAGGTCTAAACATGGACCAGTGTTAACCAAAATCAATAGGCTTCGTCCTTGGGCTGATATAGGCCGGTGTACCAAATTTCATCAAAATATCTTAATATTTGCGACCTGCAGCGTATAAACAATATAATTTTGGGGAGACCCTTATATGGGCACTAGGTCTAAACATGGACCGGTGTTAACCAAAATCAATAGACTTCGTCCTTGGGCCAACATAGGTCTGTGTACCAAATTTCAGCAAAATATATTAATATTTGCGACCTGCAGCGTATCAATATAATTTTGGTAGGACCCTTATATGGGCACTAGGTCTAAACTTGGACCAGTGTTAACCAAAATCAATAGGTTTCGTCCTTGGGCTGATATAGGTCGGTGTACCAAATTTCATCAAAATATCTTAATATTTGCGACCTGCAGCGTATAAACAATATAATTTTGGGGAGACCCTTATATGGGCACTAGGTCTAAACATGGACCGGTGTTAACCCAAATCAATAGGCTTCGTCATTGAGCTGGTATAAATCGGTGTACCAAATTTCATCAAAATATCTTAATATTTGCGACCTGCAGCGTATAAACAATATAATTTTGGTAGGACCCTTATATGGGCACTAGGTCTAAACATGAACCGGTGTTAACCAAAATCAATATGCTTCGTCCTTGGGCCAACATAGGTCTGTGTACCAAATTTCATCAAAATATCTTAATATTTGCGACCTACAGCGTATAAACAATATAATTTTGGGGGGACCCTTATATGGGCACTCGGTCTAAACATGGACCGGTGTTAACCCAAATCAATAAGCGTCGTCATTGAGCTGATATAAACCGGTGTACCAAATTTCATCAAAATATCTTAATATTTGCGACCTGCAGCGTATAAACAATATAATTTTGGTAGGACCCTTATATGGGCACTAGGTCTAAACATGGACCGATTTTAACCAAAATCAATAGGCTTCGTCCTTGGGCCGACATAAGGCGGTGTACCAAGTTTCATCAAAATATCTTAATATTTGCGACCTGTAGAGTGCGCACAAGAATGCATGGACAGACAGACGGACGGTCGGACAGACGGACATCGTTAAATCGAAGTAAAAAAAAATTCTGAGTCGATCGGTATACTATAAGGTGGGTCTGGGACCAATATTTTTTGGTGTTACAAACATCAGCACAAACTTATAATACCCTGACCACATAGTGGTGTAGGGTATAAAAATTTAAAAAAAATTTTATTTATAGTAGTTCCGGTATAATTAGCAAATAATGCAAAGAAGTTACGTTAGGTGTGAAAATGTATAGACGTTGAGTTTTCAACATTGATGATTATCCGCGTTGAAAGTTAACGTACATACGAAAATGCATGTAGTTTCTCGATAGTCCAAAAATAATGCGGATTAAATATTTATCCGAATCATCAAATTTAAAACAAAATGTCATTGATTTGTAGTTGCATATTTTACCAAAAATGCATGTTTTTGCATATTTCGACTTCAAATGCATATTTGGTGCCTTTTTAATGCATATTTTTTACTTTTTAATGCATATTTTTTATTTTTAGGAGCATTTTTTAATTTGTAAAAAAATATAAAAAATTTATTCGTTTTCATATTTTAATTCCATCAAAATATTTATTTTTTCATTATTTTTAAAAATAAACATTCTTCGAGTTCTGTGTCTGTTTGCAAAATAACTAACTTTTTATGTATTAAAATCCATTATTTTTGCAAGAATAATAGTTTTTAGTGCATATTTTCTATGTTTTAATGCATATGTGTCTTTTTTAGCCGCATTTTTTAGGCGCATATTTTCGAATTTTAGATGCATGAAATTCTCTGCCCTAGTAATAAGACACAAGAAAGTTTACTATCGAATGGTATTTGCCGACCTGTTAATTCTACAAAAAGAATTTCAAACCATGCTTTACTAACGGATATTTTTGACATGAATGTTCTTGCCAAAACGTGGGAACTTCGAAGTTAGTTCTTATCAATAGAGAATTCGTCTTAACCGAGTCATCTCAAGGGAGCTTTACTGTTGTTTGTATATTGAAACAATGGGTGCGTTCGGCCGATACAGTTTGACAGTAAACAGTTCTACAACAGTTGTGCAACTATCTGCTGAACGACCTGATCACTAACCGCTCAGTCTGAGCGCTCAGGTAGCGCTGTCATATTTTGGTAGCGTAAAAAATGGTTGCTACTTTTGATCAAATAGTGATACATTTGTTGTTGTTTTTAAAAACTTTTTGTTTCGTATGATTGACAAATAAAAACATAAAAATATAATTCAAAAACAAAAAATTTAAAAAATCAAAGGAAAATATAGAAAAAATGTATTTAAAAACAAAACAAAGAAAACATCGTTCAGCAGAGTAAGTAATCACAAAGCGCTACAAGTCACCGTTATCAGTTTAAGGTTTCTGTGCCGAATGCTACCATTGTTTACCTCTGTATGCAGATAGGTTTACACACATAAATTTAAAATTCTCTTCCGTATGTTTGTGCCGTTGGATATACGTGAATATTTGTGAACCAAATTTACGTGGTATGCATATACACAGGTATTTAAAAAATAGCATTTAACCCTTTGAATTTTTTAACTATTGGAAAAGTTCTAATTGAAAGGTACTATTCGCTTGTTCGCAAAAATATTGTAAAGAATTGACATAAAAAGAAATGTTTGACTAAAATTCAATATAACATCTGCAAGAATTAAACGCATACATACTCGAAAAAAAAGTATAGACACACCCTAGTGTAGAAAATCATTACCACCCGAGTAAAAAAAAAAATATCTCGCGCAATATCTAATCATATCCAATTTGATATTGTTTAAGATCTGCTGTAATATCTAGCTGATCCAATTAGATCTCAAAATTGGGTGTATCCAATGATATTGTATTAGATCCCATTGTGTATATGGGGATAAACTAAGATCAAGTTATATCTCAAAATTGGGAAGTCCAATGATATCTTTAGGGATAAACCTAGATCTAATTTGATCCGAAAAATGGCGGATCCAGCTATATATTTGTGGATAAACTTAGATCTAATTTGATCCGAAAAATGGCGGATCGAATTAGATCCAGCTATATATTTGTGGATAAACTAAAATCTAATTTGATCTCTATTTTGGCAGATCGAATTAGAACCAGCAATATATTTGTGGATAAACTTAGATCCAATTTGATCCGAAAAAGTGGCAGATCGAATTAGATCCAGCAATATATTTGTGGATAAACTTAGATCTAATTTGATCCAAAAAATGGCACATCGAATTAGATCCAGCAATATATTTGGGGATAAACTTGGATGTAAATTTATCCGAAAAATGGCACATCGAATTAGATCCACCTATATATTTCGAGATAAACTAAGATCTAAATTTATGCCATAAATGGCAGATCGAATTAGATCCAGCAATATATTTTGGGATTTTGTAAGGTCTAGATTTATCCGAAAAATGCCAGATTAAATTAGATCCAGCAATATATATAGGGATTAAATAGATCCAATTAGATCTAGATATATATTTTAGGATTAAGTTGTATCTAACTTTATATGGAAAACGGCAGATCGAATTAGATCGAGGATTATATTTGGGGATTATGTAAGATCTAAATTTATGAAAAAAATAACAGATCAAATTAGATCCAGTAATAAATTTCGGGATTGCGTAAGATCTTAACTTTTCCAATAAGTTGCAGATCGAATTGAATCCAGTGATCATGCGCGGTTCCAGCAATTAATATAAGGGGAAAAATCATACGCCACCGTAGACAAATACATTGAGTTGGACACTGAGGCGTATGATTTTTCCCCTTATATTAATTGCTGGAACCGCGCATGCCAGTGATTTGGTAAGATCATTATTTTTCCCATAAATTGCAGATCGAATTAGATCCAGCAATTTATTTCGGTATTAAAATGGCAGATAGAATTAGAAACAGCAATATATTTGGGGATTGACATCTAAAACTATCCATAAAAATGACAGATAAAATTAGATGCCGCATTATATTTGGGTACTACGTAAACTCTCCATTTATTTGGGATTAAAAAAGATCCCAGACAAATATTGCCAACTGTTGAAAAAATAATACACTGGCAGAGCACTGATTTTATAAAAATTACAATATTTTGTTAAAATAAGGTTTAAACTCAGAAGGTCTCGAGTTCGATATGCATTTTTTTATAAAATGAATTTCTTTTTATAAACTTAAAATTTTTTTTCTATAAATTTTTTTATAAAATTATATATTTATTTTTTTATTAAATTGAAATATTTTAATAAAATAATTTTATTTACATCTTTTTGACGCTCTACACCATTTCCAATTGTATTAATTATTTTCAAGATTTATCAATTGTATTTTAGAAATAATCAATTGAATTTCAATTTTATCAATTGTATTTCAGAAATTATTAATTGTGTTTCCGAAATTCACAACTGTATTTCAGAACTGAATTCCAGGAATTATCAATTGTATTTCCGAAATTATGAAATGTATTTGAGAAATTGTTCTCTATTAGCTATGAAATTCTGAAATAGATTTCATTATTTCTGAAATATAATTAGTAATTTCTGAAATACAATAGCTTCTGAAATACAGTTAATATTGTAGTTGCTGATGAGTTACCATATATGAGCATATATTGTTGAAATGGCAGCATATAAGATAATATATGGTTTAAATAGCACCATATTTGGTAATATATTTCTTAAATAACACCATATATAAATATATATGGCAATATATATAGTACCATATATTATCATATCTGGAACTGAATTAAAGATTTTGTTAATGAGGTACCATATATGAGCATATATTGTTTAAATGGCGCTATATATGATAATATCTAGTTTAACTGTCACCATATATAGTTTATATTGTTTAAATAATGCCATATATAATTATATATTGCTAAAATACCACTATATATATTAAGATATAGTTCTATATATAACTATATATGCAATAAGATCAACCATGTTATGTAATATATAATTATATATACCTATCTACTATTATGAAGGCCGATATCTAATTAGATGAAATTATATATGCATGCGCGGCTCCAGGGGGGGGGGGAAAGGAACTTCCCCCCCCCCCTCAGCGAAATCGAAAAAGAAAAAAAAAAGAAAAAAAAAGGAAAAAAAGGAAAAAGAGGGAAAAAAGGGGGGGGGGGGGGAAGGAGAGAAAAAGGAGAGAAAAAGAAGAAAAAAAAAGAAAAAAGAGGGAAAAAGGAGAGAAAAAAAGAGGAGAAAAAAGGATAAAGCGAAAGAAATACAAATTTGTTATGAATAATATTATGAAATATAAAATTTTTTCCTTATTTTCATTTAACCAGTCGTCATTTAAAAAATCTTAATAGATATTTTAACAAATTCATTAAAAACTTGATAATTTTGATTATAAAAAAATTAAAGTTTGTGGAGAATTGTAGTTAAAAGATCTAAATTTCAAATTAGATTTTCAAAATTGTATGTAGATCAGTTTCGTTTGAAATTTTTCTAATTTCAAGTGACAAAAAGAAATTTAATTTTAAAATTTCACATTTTTTAATACAAAATTCCAATTTCAATTGAAAATTTTTTAAATAAAAATAAACGCCCTTACTATTTAAATTTTCCAAATGTATATTTTTGTTGACTTTAGTTAAAATTTTGGGTGGCAGCATGCTTTGACCTAGTTTATTTTTGGAGCATTCTGATTGGTTAATTTTTTTTTAACCAATTAAAATATTTGAAAATGTCAATATTTCTTTAGGATTTTCATACACAAAATGAACAAAGCCGTTTAAATATAAAGTAAGTTGTTCGGATTTCACGTGAAAAAATTGTTAGACTCCTCCATATAAAAAAATGATAATTTTCCACTACAAAGAATTTCACGTGAAAACTGAGTAGAGATTGTTTTCACGCAAATTTAATGTACAAGACTATTATGTTTCTTGTGGAAAAATCACATTTTTTGTATATTGTGATTGTGTCTTTGATATAAAATTGAAAAATTGTTCATTTTTATAATTTAAATTAAAATTTGAGTAAAATTAAAGTTCGAGTAAAATTTTTCCACGTGAAAAACCACGTTTTTGGGAAAAAGACTAAATTTTATTTTGAATTTTTTTCATTAAAATTGCAGAAATGAACTTCTAATGGAATTTTCTAAATTTGAAGTGGTAAATGCTACTATATTTTAGAATTTTCTCATTTCGAAATAAAAAATAGAAATTTCTCTTAAAATTTTCTTAATATTGTAAGAAAACAATTAATTACCGTTATTTTTGTTCAGATTTAAGATCAAATTTGACAAATTCCAAATAGAATTCACAATTAATTTCATTTGAAATTCTCCAAATTTCATTCGGAAAGATATGGTGGAGTTCTTTTTTAGGTCTTTCCAAGGATCGTATTGTATTTATTCCAGTCTGTCTTTCGGAAATCCTGAGTATACATGTTAATATCGTAGAGTATATAGTTATGTTCCTGAAATAATTTCTTTTGAAATACTCAATTTTTGATTGCCTTCGAGTAATTGACTAGCGTTAGATACTGCACTTCCTCCCAACCTGCAAAGTGTTTTAACTTTAAAATACGGAATGTTGGTGAAGCATCAAAGCAAAATTGGCCAGTAATTCTTTTTGTTAATAACGACATCTGACTCCCACAGCTATACCAAAACCGATATGAAAATTTAATTATACAAAGTTTTCCAAATTTGGATCACGAACCCCTGAGCGTCTAATCGCATCCTTGGAGGAAATTTTTTAAATATTAGAAGTTTTTAGTTAAAATTTATAACTGAAGTATAAAAAATCAGCTTCTAATAAATAAAGTGAATATAAAAATAATGAATATAATTTCAAAACTTTTCAGGAAATATTAACTTTTTTATGGTTGTTAAAAAGAAATCTCTGAGTTAAAGTTTTTTCTCTCGGCGAATTCGGTTGTGTTTTGAAATAGCTCTGATAATAAATTAAAAAAAAGTTCTTTAAATAAATACAAATTTCTTTAAAACAAATAAATTGATTTCTAAGGATATTTTATTGTTTGTTTATGTAAAAAAAAACCTAAACGTTACAACATAAGGAAATATAAATAACAAACAAAAATCAATTTTTATTACCAAAACACAAATTGTTTAACAAACAGAACAAATCAAAGCAAAGTAAAAAATTTAACTACTTAAAAGAATAATATCGAAGTAAATACATTAAGAACAATTAAAAATAGAGAGACCAGTGTTGCCACTTTTTGAATAATTATTCAAAAACGGGACTGTTTACACATTCGTTGGATAATTTTTGAATAATGACAGTTTTGTGTAGTTTTTGTGTAATTTCACTTTTTATAGAAATTTCCGTAAATTTTTAAAAGTCCCGGAGCTTTTTAATAAATTAATAAAAATTAGTCGATATTTAGACGAAACGAGTTTGTCAGTGAAACATATACCACAAATCTCCATTTTCTGGTGAATTACATTTGTGGATTTTTTAACACTAAACCCAATTTAGAAGAAATCAGAAATGGTGTTGTGTACTTTCTTGTTTTGTTTAAAGCACAGCCTTTGTTTATTTTTTGCGAAAATAATTGTCAAGCTTCTTTTAAAAATTATCTTGGTTTGCAAGAACATTTAAAAATTCAGCGAAAGCGTGGGAAAGTTTGAGTTTGTTATGATTGTGACTTTCTAATGTCTGAAAATTTTTTGCTGTAGTTATTATGATACTGGACTTTGACCAGACAAAAATTTTGCTAATGCAGCGAGGTGGAGCAGAATGAGAATATTTTAGAATTCTGTAAAT
Source organism: Leucophora obtusa (assembly GCA_949987735.1). Classification (NCBI taxonomy): domain Eukaryota; kingdom Metazoa; phylum Arthropoda; class Insecta; order Diptera; family Anthomyiidae; genus Leucophora; species Leucophora obtusa. Next base: position 269,004,504 of record OX465295.1, on the reverse strand, counting down.
CCAACATGTTTCAGATTTCAACAGAATCGTATGAAATTTTTGAAAAAAATGTTACATTTTTATTTTTAAAAGAAAATTTGTTGATTCACATACTGCAAAGAAATTTCAAAATTTTACAAATACGAATATAAATACTTTTAAAATTGTTCCTGTCTTGCCGACATTTAAAGCTAGGGTTGAACAGGGCCTATGCCATCAAATTACGGACGCCATGGAGGATTTACTCCAGCCTTTTTGTTAAAATTCCAGCTTTGAACTCAGAAAAAAATTGGTTTAATTTAAATATAAACCGTTAAATTTTGAGGAATATGGGGGAGAACAATTAGCAAGTAAGTAATATTTTTGCATGCACTGCATCTGAATGAAGTAGCCTTTCTGAAAAACATAAATACTTTGTTCAGAAAGAAACTTTTAATATGGATAAAATACCATTTTTGTAATATTCAAATTTAAAAGCACGCTATTTTAATTTTGAAAAAGATATTGCATTGAAATTACCTTTAGTTAATAGAATAATTTGTTATAATATTTTCTGAAAATTGGCCTGGATATGCTTTTGCAGAAGGCAAAAACACGGAACAGGTTATAGCAAAAATGCTAAATTTTAGTTTTAAAATGCAAATAACTTTTGCAATTTGTAGATGATAGAAATGTTACGTCTTTAAAAATCGGTTTGTAAATAGAATAATGGCAAAACTTTGGAGTCGAATGGCATAGCTCTTGCAGTTTTGGCCATCCAAAACTTACAGTGTGAAATTTCATATCAGTCGGTAAGAGATGGTGAAATTCTACCCAAAAGATTTGTATTCTTCTCCACTGTGCCCAAGAGAGATAATATGAAAAATATATTTTTTGTGTAATTTTATACGGTTTTGGATAATTTTTGACCCACAGCTGTGTAATTTTTTGTTTTACTGGTGGCAACACTGAGTGAGACGAACTAAAATTTAATAATGTCGGGAAATAAACGCAGTAAGAGAACCGCTTGTGAAGCTGATTTAAGCTCTTCGTCATCTAATCAACCACCGGAGCTCGTGTTTTCAGGCTCTAACATATCATCAACACGCCTGTATAATTGGATAGACGCACAGTTTACAAAACAAAATCAGTTTATTAGTGAGCGATCTGAGCTTATTGAAAAATTGATACAAGAAACTAAAAGTAGTATATTTACTGAAATAGAAAAGAGATTAAATGACTTTAAAAACGAAATAATAAACAATGTGAGGAAGGAAATCAGTGAGTTGAATGATAAAGTAAAAGAGATTGATACAGTGAACACTGAAATTGTACAGCTAAAGGCTGATGTTAAAAAACTAAATACAATAATGTTAAAACAAGAAAACTCCGTAGTAGCATCGGATTTAAGCATTACTGGTGTACCTTATTATGATAATGAAGATCTGCAAAAAATGTTTGATATTATTTGTGGAACTTTAAATATTACTACGCCATATTATAAATCAATTTTTCGTGTAAAAAACTTTAAAAATATTCGCCACGTGGATGACCCTCCTATTGTCGTAAAATTAAATTCACCATTCGATAAAAACTTTTTTATAAAAACTGTTGCGGCTTTTCGGCGTTAATATAAATCGCCTTTACGTTTACATGATGCTGGTTTCCAAAGTGATGAACCTTTTTATAGAAATGAAAACCTAACACCGCATAATTACAAAATATTTATGATTGCCTATTTCTCATTTTGCATAATAATAATAACTGCCCATTTTACTATTATTTAATGTTCTTAATTTTCTTTTTTTTTTAATCTACTGTTACAATTATTTAAATTATTTACACATTCGTATTTATACTTGTGTTATTTTCGTTCCATTTTTATTACCATTAATTCATATAACATTCAAATGTGTTGCTTTCCACTCTGTAATTCATGATTCGTGATGGTATTTTTAGTTCCAAAGACAATGTTTTTAACATGCTTAGAATTCTTGCCAAGCAAAAGTCCGGACTCAAAATAGTACAGATAAATGCACAAAGTCTCAATAACAAGATGGATGAGTTTAGGTACATTCAGGAGTTGATGTTATATGCGTTTCTGAGACCTGGTTCGATTCTTCAATCAATGATGCCATTTTCAATTTGCCTGGTTTCAAATTATTTCGTGCTGACAGGATAACACACGCTGGTGGTGTATCAATCTATGTAAGGAATGATATAAATACTTGCTTAAAACTGAAATCGAACTCCTCCAGTCAAATTGAATATTTATTTTTGGAGGTAACCACTGAGGATAAGAGTAAAATACTGTTTGCCTGCGTATATCGACCAAATAACGATGTTGATACAAATGATTTGCTAGATAAAATTGAATCTTTATCATTATTATATAATGATGTAATTATTGCTGGCGATTTCAACAGTAATCTGCTCACTGAAAATTCACTTTTGGAGCCTATGCAAACACTTGGCCTACTGCCCGTAAACACAACAACTCCAACCCATTATCCAAATGCTACAAACAGCTTACTTGACGTCTTTGTAAATCATAAAAAGAAAATACTTCTTTATGATCAGTTATCTGCACCAGTTTTTACAAAGCATGACCTTATCTTTACAGTGTATGATGCCTTTATCTGCACTGAAGATATTTATTACTCATATCGTGATTTTCGAAACATAGATTATGTGGCACTAAACCAGCGGCTTGATTGCATTAGTTGGAATTTAATTTACGGCCTTGAAGACGTAAATGATCAAATAGCTTTCATTCAAAATAATCTGTTTGAAGTATTTAATGAAACCGTGCCAGAAAAAACAAAAGTTTGCAAGGCCAAACAGCCATCGTGGTTTAATTCAGCAATAAAACGTTTAATTGATGTCAGGGATCTAGCTTATAAAAAATGGAAGAAATTTAAACCCCCTGAATTGCAATTTTTGGTTAAATCCGCTAGGAAAAAAGTTGTGGATAACATAAAACAGCGTACTATCAACAGAAATTTTCAGCAGCTATAGATAGCAAGAGCAAGTGGAAGGAAATCCGTGAAATTGGTATTGGTAAAAAGAGTGTTTGCATTACTAGTTCTGACGTTGACGTAAATAAACTAAACCACCAATTTGTTGACGTTAAAGTGGCAAGACCAACTGGAAATGAATATGAAAAAATCCATGTAGTGCCTTTTGAAAATTGTTTTTATTTTCGATGTCTGGATCAAATAGAAGTTCTAAAAAGTATAACATCAATAAAATCAAACGCTGTGGGTTTGGATGGACTTAATCCTAGATTTTTGAACCTCCATACTACCTTTTTTGTCCAAGGTAACGGAAAATGTAATGAAAGGCCAAATGTATAAATATTTACAGGAGCATAATTTCCTAACAGAAAAACAGTCTGGTTTTAGACCGGGAAGAAGTTGCATCACGGTGTTGATCGAATTGGTTGAAGAAATTAGGTCAAAACTGGATAATGATATGGTATCTTTTCTTGTGCTGTTAGATCACAGCAAAGCTTTTGATACAGTTGATCACTCAATTCTGTTGACCAAACTCCAAAAGCTTTTTAATTTTTCTAATTCGGCTAAAAAAACTTATTTCGTCATACCTTTTAAACCGTAAACAAGTTGTTTTTTTAAATGCCTTGACTTCCAATCCGGTTCATGTTGATAGAGGGGTACCACAAGGGTCCATTCTTGGTCCATTGCTTTTTTGTATGTACATAAATGATCTTCCTGAAGCTGTAAGTCACTGCGATATACAAATGTATGCGGATGATGTACAGTTGTACTTAAGCACCAAAATGGAAAATGTACGTTATTGTATTGAACGCATCAACAATGATTTAAATAAAATTCACAATTGGGCAAGTGTAAATGGTTTGTGCATAAACCCAACGAAATCAAAATGTATCTTTATATCAAGAAATAATAAAAAAAGACTTGATAATAACGTTTTTGTGCTAATAAATAACACTACAATCGATTTTGTTCCATCATCATCAAATCTAGGAATAACTTTTAATGCCGAGCTTTCTTGGAAAAATCACATAAATATTTCGGCTGGAAAAGTTCATGGGATGTTGAGAAACATGTGGGCTGTTAAAGCGTCGACGCCCTTTAAAATACGTATGCTCCTGGCAAAAACATATCTAATACCTGTTTTGCTGTATGTATGTGAAATATTTGCAAATTGTGACATCTCTGATTATGATCGACTTCGAGTCACATATAATAATATAGCCAGATATGTATTTAATCGCAGTAGAAGGGATAATATATCATCGTTCACATATCAGTTGCATAATGTTTGTTTTAAAGACTTACTAAAGTATAAAAGCCTTTTGATGATGCATAAGCTGATATATTCAAAGGAACCTGAATATCTCTATAGAAGAATTACTTTTGCCAAATCTCCACGTGGAAGAGGCCTGATCTCACAAAAATATAAATATGTTTTATCTACAAGACAATTTTTTAATTACACAATCGGTCTTTGGAATGACTTACCATCAAATATTCAATTGGTTGCCAACAAAATACGCTTTAAAATGGAACTAATAAATTTGTTTAAAATGTATTAAATGTTTTTCAATTTTATAATGTTTATTTTAATTTATATGTATGTTTGTGCAATTTAAATTTCACTATGTTATTTTTAAGTTTTTAATTTATAATTAATATCAATTTATAAATTGTATTTGAATTTGACAAAACATTTACTTGAAAGTTTTACGTGCTATCACTGTAATTTATAAGATTTATTCTTGTTGTAATAGTTTGAATCAATAAACTAAACTAAAAAAAAAAATCCTTGTAATCATCTCAATCAAATTTTGAGGACTTTGCAGACTCCGGCGACGTTTTTCGTAAAATTTTCAAAGTTAAATTTAATGAAATCCGCGATTTAAATCGTCATATGTATATCGAAAAATGGATTCTTTAAAATGTATGAAAAAATATATGCGGTGTGTTCGATTAGTCGAAATTCCTACTACTTTTACTACAATTGGAAAGTTTTGTTTACTTTTTATATTGAAATTTTGCAGCTATAGTAAAAGTAGTAACTTGTAGTAAGTAAACGAACACGCTTATATTGTTCCTCATTACTTTATTTTTGCCTTTACGAAATCTTATACTGGCACTCTTATTGGGTCTTTTTTCATACAAATGCTGAAAAATCCTACTGTTTTTTTTTTATTTAATACTATACTATAACTCAGGAACCAAAAGTAGTGCCAAACTGATGTTTGACAGTGTCATTGATAAAAAATTAAGAACTAATACAAAAATATTAAAAGGCTACGATAAAGTATCCCGAACCGCGTATTAAGATAAAATGGCTTTAGACCTTTGATAACGATAAATGGTTAAAGTTCATTTCAAAATAGAACCTATTCACGTGGCTCAATCATGGCTTCAATTATAAAAGGATAGAAACAATTAATTAATTGTAAAAAAATTCTCAAAAAAAATTTTTTTAATAAATCAGAAACGATCAAATTAAAGAATGAGTTGCAGACCAACTTCAGGCACGCTTTCAGAATCTTTAAAGTGATATATCAACCAGTCACATAGCTAAAATAATACAAAAGTTAGACCCAAATATGTACGGAAAGTCAATTAATGATTTTATATGTTATTTAATATAAACTTTTTTAGGCATTACTAACCCATCCTTGTTGGATGTCAAACTCGTATCAAATATTAAAGTTTTTGATGAAAAATATAACTTAGAATTTTCCGTTGGACTTCATATTGTCTTTTATACCTAAAGCGTCGCTTATAAAATCGTTAACCTTGCGTTGCGGGGTCCAAAAACGTCCAACAAGTAGTGTATGGCCAAATCAAAAGGGGTTAAAAAATATTTTTTGTGAAAATTTAAAAAAAAATTTTTTTTCCAAAATTCGCACCCCCCCCCCCCCCCCCCCCATCCAGAGACTTGAGCTGGGACCGCCACTGATATATGGCATAATATAAGGTAAAATTTTAGGAAAAAACGTCATATATAATTATATATGGACATTCATAACGACATGTCCGATTATATATTGTAATATATGCCACATATGATTATATATAATTTTTTTTACTCGGGCAGATATGTGGATACTTTTATTTTTACATTTCTTATTACCTTTTTATGGCGATGTCGCGAAAAATAATGAGTTACACACCAGCATACGAGAAATCAAAAAATATGTCGTTACCTATGTGCTTACCAGTATCGACTAAATTCCAAAAATAGATTTTCAAAAAAATGAGTTTTATAAAAAAAAAATTTTTTTTAATGTAAACTTTTTTTTAAATAAAATTTTCTCGTGCGGGAATCGAACCTGGGACTCCAGACTGTCAGTCTATAGCTGTATCATCTAAGCTATCTCGACATTTAATATTTGATAGATAAAAACATAATTGACTAGCGGCGCACAAGTCAGCTTACTCGCCAACATACAAAAAATATGTGGTTACATATACCATTACCAGTGTTGAAAAATATTGCGGCAAAAAATAGATTTAAAAAAAATGTAAAAAGAAATCTAGAACATTATTATATTTCTGAAATAATGATAAAATTAAGTCATTATTTGTAATACATTATTTATTATTTTGAAATAATGAAAAAGTAAGTATTTATTAGTAACTCATTATTATATATTTTAAAATAATGCAGAAAGTAAGTCGGTGTCGTTACTGGTAGTCCAAAAAATAATGATATGTCATTACCGTTTCTAAACTGGGACTCTAAGCAATAATTTCAAATAAGTGTACAATACAATATAACAGTACATAAAAATAAATATAAAATGCTTAAAATTATACCCCTAAATTCATAAACGCGTTCTAGAGTTATAGAAAGTTTACAAAACGAAATTTTCATACAAAATTTGTTCAATAAACCTACTATAATTTTTAAAAGCGTTTATGAATTTAGGTGATAATCTACACATATTTTGCTATTGGGCATTATATATCTGCAATAATAACTTTTAATATATAAATATTAGGGTTTTTCTTTTCCCGGACTTTTTCACTTCCCGGGAAAGCGAGATTTTATTCGAATTGCCCGGGATTCCGGGATTTCCCGCTCGTTAGAAAATAAATAAATCCAAACTATGTTGTACTTGAAAAACTAAATTTCTATTAAAACACCGTCGGACAAAGTCCATTTTTTGGTTGTACCCGTGAGAAAATCTACATAGTATATTCTGAAAGAAGGGCTAAATAAAAAATAGCTATATCTTCTACTTTTTCTGGATCAATTCGTTTAACAGTTTAAAGGTCTCGTTACTAGAACGTTAATGTAACGAGAACGAGTCGTAACGTGGTATTTTATTTTTGTTATTGTAAGTTACTTAAAATATGTAACGTGCTATTAAGGAATGATAAATTTTATTTTCAGAATAGTACCAACCAGTTTCAAAATAGTACCAATACCAATATAGTACCAAAACTTGCATTTTTTTTATAAAATAATAAGCAAGAACTTTCATAAAAATTCATTGTGAATTATATTTTATCCCTGATAGCTCATTTGATTCATTCAATCATTAAATTAGTTTATGCCAAATTTAATTTATTTGTGATTTTTATCAATTTTTATTTAATTTGTTTAATTTTCAAATATAATATTTTATGTGTTCGTTTTAAACAGAAGTTTTTTATGAAAATAAAAAAAAAAAAATTATTGTTTTTGCCAATTAATTTCTTTCTTAAATAAAATGGAGTTCTATAGAATTTTGGAAATAACCAAAATGTGCCAGTGTACCAATCAAACTTTGATTGTGCCAAACATGGTACAATTGTGCCACAAATCCCATCACTGATATGCAACTAAAAACAGATGATTTGCTCTCTCACGTAAAAACGGAAAAAAAATTCTGTTTTCAACAGAAATGTCCGGCACGTTACGACTCGTTTACGTCTAGTACTCAGCACTATGTGTTTCTCATTAAGCAGGTTGAATCAGCTGATTCGTCACGTTACATTTACGTTCAAGTAATTTGGGCTTAATTCACGAATTAATATTAGGAAATATGTTTATATGGAAGGCCGTCTTAATTTTAAAAAACTCTTTCCAATATATTAACTAAGTATATATTAATTCTCTTTTTAAACGAGAAACAAATTGATTTATAAAAAGAGAAAGACATGGGTATTTATTAGGCTTCGGGGTTCGGGAATTCCCGGGAAAATAATATATTTTTCCCGGTAAAACGGGAAATTTTAAAAATATTAAATTTTTTAAATTGTTTTTGTTTCGAATAGGATTTTTAATTTTAGTCATAAAAAACATTTTAAATACCAAAACAGAAATGTCATTGTTAAAATCTTTTCAAAGGGAATACATTTATTTGACACACAAATCTATTTAGTATATTCTGAAAGAAGGGCTAAATAAAAAATAGCTATATCTTCTACTTTTTCTGGATCAATTCGCTTAACAGTTTAAAGGTCTCGTTACTAGAACGTTAATGTAACGAGAACGAGTCGTGACGTGGTATTTTATTTTTGCTAATTGCAAGTTACTTAAAATATGTAACGTGCTATTAAGGAATGATAAATTTTATTTTCAGAATAGTACCAACCAGTTTCAAAATAGTACCAATACCAATATAGTACCAAAACTTGCATTTTTTATAAAATAACAAGCAAGAACTTTCATAAAAATTCATTGTGGATTATATTTTATCCCTGATAGCTCATTTGATTCATTCAATCATTAAATTAGTTTATGCCAAATTTAATTTATTTGTGATTTTTATCAATTTTTATTTACTTAATTTGTTTAATTTTCAAATATAATATTTTATGTGTTCGTTTCAAACAAAAGTTTTTATGAAAATTAAAAAAAAAAATTATTGTTTTTGCCAATTAATTTCTTTCTTAAATAAACTGGAGTTCTATAGAATTTTGGAAATAACCAAAATGTGCCAGTGTACCATTCAAACTTTGATTGTGCCAAACATGGTACAATTGTGCCACAAATCCCATCACTGATATGCAACTAAAAACAGATGTTTTTCTCTCTCACGTAAAAACGGAAAAAAATTCTGTTTTTTTAGGAAATATATTTATATGGAAGGCCGTCTTAATTTTAAAAAACTCTTTCCAATATATTAACTATATATTAATTCTCTTTTTAAACGAGTAACGAATTGATTTATAAAAAGAGAAAGACATGGGTATTTGTTAGGGTTTGGGGTTCCCGGGAAAAGTTTGCCGGGAATTCCCGGGAAAATAATATATTTTTCCCGGTAAAACGGGAAATTTTAAAAATATAAAATTTTTTAAATTGTTTGTATTTCGAATAGGATTTTTAATTTTAGTCATAAAAAACATTTTAAATACCAAAACAGAAATGTCATTGTTAAAATCTTTTAAAAGGGAATACATTTATTTGACACATAAATAAAATCTTTGCCAAGTAATTAGGAGCATTTCAACTAATAAAGATTTTTCGCAATACTTATTCAAAATTTAAGTAGTAAAACCTTAAAACTTGGTAAAAGGTGTAAAAGAAATATGAAAAAAAGCTTTGTTTCTTACAAATAATCGCCCTTACTATCTAAATTTTTCAAATGTATATTTTAGTTAAAGTCGACTTTAATTAAAATATTGGGTGGCAGTATACCTTGACTTGGTTTATTTTTGGAGCATTCTGATTGGTTAATTTATTTTCAACCAATCAAAATATTTGAAAATATAAATATTTTTGTAAGGTTTTCATACACAAAATTAACAAAACCGTTTGATTAAAAATAAAGTCGACTTTAAATTTAAAATACTCCTTTATATTAAGGGTCAATAATTTTATAAGTAACGTTTTCATTAATAAATGTGAAAAGACTAATGGTTAACGGTGGTATCTAAATTTGGTTATCCGACATCTAAATTTGGTTCAACTAAAAAAAAAAAAAAAATTGATGGTCATGCAACTTCTCTTGAAGAAAACAACAGCTAAAATTAGCAAAGTGTAAGCTGAATAGACATTAAAGGTTTTATGGTAGACAAACATTTACTGAAATGGTATCCAAATTAGCCGCAGTCAATCCGCACCATAACTAGGTCTTCGTTTATTCGAGAAAGTTTTTATAATAAAAACCTGGCATTGCAAAAAAATTAAACCGATATAAAGAACATTATATTAAATTACTACAATCATGTAAAAGTTATCACGATAAAAGAAAGATCAAGCAATATTTCTAACAATAGGAGATTTACTATAATCTTAGATGAATGGACAAGAATATCACAAAAGAGATATTTGAACATATTTATAAACGGAAATAATTCATTTTATAACCTGGGGTTGGTTTATATATCAGGAAGATGTAATGCTGATGAAATAAGAAGAATTGTAGAAATAAGACTAGAAGAGTTTTATTTGTCTTTGGAAAATAACATTGTGGCCACCATATCTAATGGGCCAAATGTGATGAAACGGTTTGTTTCCGACAGTCCAGTTGTGGGTGCTTTCTGCTGGAATCATGCAATTCATTTGGCAGTGCTTAGAGTAATTTATGTGAAATCAAATGTTCAACACTTTGATATTTTTACTTTGAATTCTCACTACACAGACTGAAATTGTACTGAAATAGTGTTTTTTTAACAAAAATTACTTATATAGGTGGTTTTCATTAACAATTTTGTTCAAAAATATTTCCCGGAATTCCCGGGAATCAAATTTTTTTATTCCCGTTTCCGGGAAATAAAAAGGTCCGGGAAATCCCAAACCCTAGTATTTATTCATCCCTTCTTTCAGGATATATTTGAATTGTTAACGGGTGCAACTTGTGTCGGACGGTGAAATAACAAATTTATTAAAATGAAGTTTTAGAGGGATTTACAAAATATTTTTAGTCGTTTCTTATATGAAATTCTGGACCATGTTCTTTATTTTTTCGTTTTGTGTCTTACACAAATTTTAAATTTCAGCCCTGGTTTATATGTTACAATATAAAAAGATAGTTAGTGCCAGATTTATAGTTCGAACTGAGATCGATTTTTGCTTAAATATTTCTTAAATACAGAACAAAAAAATGTATGTTTCTAGATATTTTGTTTGTGTATAGATTACACAGTATATCACTAAAAATGCATCGGACATGCGACATATAAATCCTGATAGATTTATCACGAATCTGAACAGCATATTTTAAAATTAGCTCAACTTTTTTAAATATTCGTAAATTTAACTTTTAGAAAAAAGACAGTTTTTTCTTTAAAATTCCTTAATTATTCATATACCTGAATAAACTACGGATGATTTTCAAAACAGTTTTAAAGTATAGACTTTGGGCTATTGGAACCACATTAACTTGTTTTGATTACGTTAAGGATCTAGGATATAGTTGCAATTTAAGTGAAAATTTGACTTATTTTCCTATTTTGCAAATTTGATAAAATCCCCTAACCGCATTTGCAAAATCTTAACACATAACATACTTTTATATTCCACTAAATTCATTTCATCAAAAGAATCACAAATTTTGCATCAAAATTTTCAGAAAATTCAATCTGAATTACAGATTTTTTGTCTTGATTAGAATATATGTGTTTTACATATTTTAATGGTTTTATCTGAGTTTCATAATTTAAGATTTGTCACAGACTCCTTAATTTTGAGGTGTTGAAAAAGGCACCATTTTTCAGATTTAGTCAATTTTTTCCTGAAATTAAAAAAGAAAATACGGCATTTTTTTTAATAAATTGAGTAATCTATGATGTTTACTAAAGGTGTGAATTAATATATTTTATATTCTATTAGTCGTATGCTTTTTATTAACAAAATCGTGAAAAAAGAGTAATTTTAAATTTAAATACAAGTATAGGGAATATTATCGTAGCTGTTGAAACGTAAAACATGTCAAATTTAAGGGAATAAAAAATCCATATTTTATTTTTTAATTTTCAAAATTTATAATTTTTATCAAAATCGCCAATATAATGTGAAAGAAAGTCATTAAATTTTGTAAAAATGTGAACACAGGAATTGAAATAAGCTAAATCCAAAATGGATTTAAAAAATAAATAAATCCGTTTTGGATTTGGCTTAATTTTATTCCAGAAATTGCATTTTCGAAATTTCTTTCACATTATTTTAGGGAATAAGTGTTAGATTTGGATAAATATAACTATAAAATTTTGAAAATAAAAAAACAAAATATAAATTTTTTAACAAAATAAAATAAATCCAAAAATAAATCAAGTGATTAAAAAACGACCTAATATATCATTTTGATTTTCAATTTTGCATACTCTTGAAAAAAATATTCAAAAAAATTTATTTTTCCCTCAAAAACTGTTTTGCAAATATTTCTTAAACTATAGCTAACTTTAAAATTCTAAGGCCATATTTTTAACCAAATTCGCCTAAATATTTTTATAAAAATAGACACTAAAATATTATTAAGGGTGTGTGCGAACTGGATAAATAAAATCTAAACTAAATTCAAGTTTCCAAAATTTTCTATGATATTTTAAATAGTTTTCAAAAAAGGTTCAAAGAAATTTGAAAACATTTTGTCAATTTGTATTTAGTTTAGAATTTATTTAGCCACCTCGCACAGGGCCTATATAGTTGTTTAACTTCAGTTGTTATTTTTTGAATAGAAAATTTTTATTCCACAACTACTCTTAAAGAAATTATCTAATTTTCATAGTTGCATTTTAAATTAACATACAAAAAAATTCAAAATAATTTAAAAAAGCATTAAATGCATTATTTTAAAAATAAATAAAATTAAAAAAATACAATTGAAATAAAGGAATATCGATTTAAATAAAATTATTTGTAAAAAAAAATATTTATATCAATTAAAAATACGAAAATATTACTAATTTTTTAATTTTAATGCCGCGTTTTTTTATAGGTATTTATAACTGAAATACTAATGTTGAAATGTTGTATACAGTAGACGCTCGCAAATTAGGACCGCTTTGTTTTTGAGGCAATTCTAATTTCTGAATTATTCTAATTTCTGGACGTTTTTTCTCGAAAAAAAAAATTGAGTAAATTTACTTCCAAAAACTTAAATAAAACTCTTTTTAATCTTTTTTAATTCAATTTTATTTGATAAAAACAAGAAAACAAAACACAACAATTCAGTCCAATACATCAAATGTATTGTTGTAAATTAAAAATATGAATATAAAAAAAAACGAATGGCAACAAAACATAGCAATGCAGTCCAATTACATCACATGTATTTTTTTAATTAAAAACTAAAAAACTGTATTTAAAAAAAATTAAACAATTAAAATTAAACAATGGCCAAGTTAACAACTAATCTTTGTTTGACATATAATCAGTTATATTTGTTTGTTTTTTTGGTTTCTTTAAATCCGAAATATCATTACGGAGAGCCAAAAGATTACTTATGTATGTGCTTAGTTGAAAACAATTCACTGTTATTGCACCATTTTATTAAATTATTTACGCTTTCAATGGCTGTAGTATTAGAGACAACTGATGATACTGCAACAACGTCGTCTTCGCTGCTATCTGAAGACTCACCATCGCTACTGAGAACATAAACAGATCCGTCATCAAACATATCTTCATTCCATCTGTCGTTGTCTTCTATACCGATGCAATCGTTGGGAGCTATTTCTTTTAAAAGAGCTTGAGTTATCTGAATAGCTTCGTTGCAGTCCTGATCTATTTGCAACAATTGTGCTATTGGCACGTCATCGTCGCTGTCGTATTGATTAGAGTCCCAATTGGAAAACTTTGACCAAGATTTCTTCATAACACTTTGTGGTACCGCATCCCAAGCTTGTTTCAGTAATAATATAGTATTGCGGATCGAATGGGATTTCAAATGATTCTTCAGTTCACCACCTTCAGCAATTAACTGAGAAAGAAACATACTTCTGTAATTGAGCTTTGTTAACTTAATAGGGTTTTGATCCATTGGTTGTAAAGCTGCTGTCACATTTGGTGGAAAGAATAATGCAACTATGTTTCCATCGTCACTTTTAAGTTTCTCAATGGGTGTATGAGCGGAGCAATTATCTTTAAGCAAAATGGCTTTCGGAGGCAAATAATTTTCCTGAGAAAAGCGGATCACCTGTGAATTGAAAAAAATTTTAAAATTATGTACTGAACATGAAATCAATATTTTTGTTTACCTCTTTAATAAATATTCCGTGAATTATTTAACATTTTAAATGATACACTTTCACTATTTAATAGAGACTGCCAAATAATATGTGCACGCGTATCAAATTTCACAAATAAGCTAGCCAAAATGTACATAAATGCGACAAAAAAAAAAAACAAATAGGGAAAAACATATATAATTTGGTGATTCCCCTTTTTAGTTTTACTTTATTCAAACAGAATAAAAATAAATTGGGGATTTCCTGTGCATTCAAATAACCAAAAAAAAAAAAAACGCTCAGAAATTAGAATTTTAAATTCGAATTTCAGAGCGTTTAATGTATTGCAAACATTGATTCTAGTTTCTGGACGTTCGAATTATTGAAAGCTCTAATTTGCGAGCGTCTACTGTATATTGCTTTATTTGAACAAAGATCATAATTTTAAATTATAAATTTTTCGAAGTACGAGAAATTTTGTTGCTAAACTGGTTATGGCTGATTGAATTTGTTTTCGGTTTAACTAAACCAAATGCAACCGATATAAAAAAACTCGGCCTAAATAAATAACATTTTTTTTCAAAACTAAAGCTGTTTGTTGAATTTTAAATCCCATTTTTTTAATTTTAAGTGTATATTTTATTTAAATTAATTTGAAAATTAAATTTAAATAAAGCTTCCAAAATTGTAATATACTAGCTAAAACTGTTGTAAAAGAAGTAAAAAATCCCTCGAAATCCCTCACAAAATTCCCGGTATTGTGGAATTGAAAAAAAAGGCGGGACTCTCGGCACATAAACCCTAATAAATATACACATTAAGATGTCCCGACACTTTTGCACTCACGAACTTATAATGGAAAATTTAACCGAAAAAATTTTCAAGCGTACTTATAGCTGGCTATTAAGACTTCAAGCTGGATTTTTTTTTTTTTTTGAGTCAAAAATATTTTCTAATTCTGTTGCCAACTACATTATTAAGTTTATGAAAGAAATTTTTTACAGTTTATAATTTTCCTAAGTTATACAAAATTGATCTAATACATATTCACAAGCTGATTCTAAAAAATATAACAAAAATATTTAAGATGCACCTGTTTTGCACTTTACGCAGTTTTGGACAAAAACTGCGGTTTTAAAAATTTGTAAATACTTCTTAATATGGTCAAGATTTCCATAATATTGAGTCCTTTTTTGTTAGTTATATTTAGCTCCCGAATGGTTACTTATTTAGAGATTAATCACAACTGGGTCGACAACTAGAATTGCTTTTTCATATATTTTGTATGGGAAGCAAAATGTCGCCATGTCGTAATAGGATCTATTCTATTTTCATGGCGACACACACTCAAAATATTTGTCAAATGTTTGCGATATTTTTAACTAATTAACAGAGTTGTATAAATTCGTATTAGAGCACGGAGGAAAAAGGTGTTTTTGTATATGTTTGGAGGTAATTATATGTATATTTACAAGCTACCATATATGTATTTGTAGTATGCTTCCAATTATATTGTTTTTATAGCTACTATACATATATTTCCCGGTAAACATGAAATTGTTTGTAAATTAGTCATATTTTGTCATCTAAGAATGCATATTTTTGAATTTTTAACTTTATAATAATTATATTTGTGGGATACAATTGAACATATATTTGGAAAAACTGTGAATTTACATTCTTGATACATATAAAGTTGTATGTACACTAGAGCGTACCACCTTACAGGCAAAAAAAAAGTGCGCCGTACACCCTCCAATATGAAGTATTTTTGAAAGGTTTCAAAAAAAAATTTTTAATTTTTTTTTGCCGAACGTAGGGGTCGCTATTTTACATTTTCCCTTATATCTTTGGTATTTACAGTCGGATCTTAAAGTATGTGTTTTGCTCTAAGGACATTTTGACCTCAAGTATCCCTATCTAGTAGTTACCACCAGATCTCAGTTGCTACCACCCAAATGTACCACCCAAAGGTCAGAAAATTAAAGCTCGCAAAAAATCATTAAACTTTTGCTAAGGAAGTTTTTCGCTAAATCCAGTAGACATTTTTTTTATATATTGGTTGCCGAACGTAGGGGTCGCCTTTTTAAATATTTTTTAATTGGATTTTTACTATATAGCAAAACACTGGTCTCCTCGAGGCAAAAAAATCGATATATCACACTTTAAAATCCGATTTTAAATGCCAAAGCTATAACAAAAAATTACGGTCGGCAAAAAAAAATTTTTTTTTTGAAATCGCCTTCCAAAAATACATCATATTGGAGGGTGTACGGCGAACTTTTTTTTGAGGTACGGTCTAATGTACACTCTTATAAATTTTTGTTTAACTTTATCCTATTTATAGTAGGTAACTTTTTACCTACTATAATATCAGTAAAATTACCTGAATTTAAAATAATACACACAATGTGTGTAAAATCAGACTTATTAAATTTGTCAATATAATATTCAGTTATTTTACTTAATTGGAATCACAAAATTGTAAAAAAGGGATGGTTTAGGGCTTAAAGGCATAAAAAATGCCTAAATATAAACTGGCCATAACATGACCACCCAGAACAATTATTTTAAATTAAAAAGCAGAAACTTATTATTGTTTTTAAATAAAATTTTTATTTGAAAGAAATTTAGCGTTATCAATATAAGTTAGTAAAAATACCAAATATTTGTTTTTTTTTAATTAAGGGTGATTCCAGAGACATATAATATAGAGATGTAACATGGATAATTTTTTAAACAAACTGTAGATGTCGCTAGCATGTGGGAAATTTTGTCAAAGGAGGATTTTATTTTGGAAAATTTTGTCAAGAGAGGATTTTTTTTATGTCAAATGAGCTTTTACAGAGTTGTTAGGTAAGGGAATTTGGACCCAAATTAGGGATTTCGACTTCGTTTTGGGGACAGATTAAAAAATTTGTAAATTTTTAAAGATTTAGTTTTAGGCCCAAAATAAGAAGAATTTTGGTATAAATTATATGCGTATTATTTCAAATTAGGTCTGTTAAAGAATTTCAAAATTTCTACAAAATATTTAAATTATTGAAGGAAAGTTCTCCAAATATTTATAAATCTTGAAATAACGAAAAGCAACCAAGCTCAATAATTAATCAACAAATGTTCTATTTTCCAAATACTGTAATTGTTACATGCAAAGAACTCAGAAAAAATAAATTTTGTGTAGGCTCAAAAAGTACCAGGGGTTTTCATAAAACGTCTTATGTACCTTCTGAATCGTGTAAACTCGATTTATGTAAACTTAATATTCAAAAGAGTTTACGAGCCCTAGAACTTACACCTTACTAGATTTACAAATTCTAGAAAAAAAGTCTTCACCATAATTAAGTTCGTGTGAAAATTGTGTAGAATTTTTTCTCCAGAAAATTTAATATACGACTTTTATTTTGAAACGGTGACATTTCAGCTTAATTGTGATTTGTCTTTCGTATAATAAAATTTTTTTAGTTTCACAATTTTAACGAAGATTTGAGGCCTTTAAAGTTCGAGTGAAAACGTAAATATTTCTTCGTAAGATATTCAATTTTATTTAATTTGCTCACATATTTCTTAATAATTTTCTGAACTTAAGAGCGATGCTAACTTAGCTCCTTTTTTGATTTTTTGTTTAAATTGAAATGAATTGGGTATAACATTGGGGATTTAAACTTTTAAAATGGGTATAAGCAAAAAGTTTTTGTGCAACACTGCTCCCCAAATAAAATGAAACAGTATTGCCAGAAAAACAAAACAGCAGTCAGCGCCATGTTGCATTAAAAACCGGTGTTGCCATTCATCAGGACCATGGGAGACCCCTGGGTGATTCAACTGATTTGCATGAAACTTAGCATACATATTATCCTAATTTTGAAAAAATTTATATTTTTTTAATTTAGTAAAATTTGTTGTGGTTGTCGTTCATCGGTGGTCAAGTTCCATTAATGTAGATTTCAGAAATATATACCGTGCAATAATAATAGTTTATACTTCATTTAAACTCTTATTCTCCTTACAGTATGAAGCAGGGATATGGCATCACCAAACAAATAAGTTATTAAAATATTGTTATTACTAGATGGCACTTTGTTCAAAAAATTGACAATTTTCTTTTTTTTATTTAAATTTAAATAATAACAAACAACAAAGCAAAAACACAAACGGATATCTCAAATTTTATTATTTGAATATATTCCGCGCTTGGTTTTTCCTTATTTTGAGCAGTTTCCAGCATCTTTCCAGTTTTAAAATATAGGCTCAGCTGATACTAAACTGATACTAAATAGTTGCTCAGGTAATATTAAATTTCAGCCATTCTACCGGCGAGTAGTGTAAGTTTTTATTTCCTATCTCTATAATTAATACTTTCTGGTATGAAGAGCCTCATAATGTGTCTTTTTGCAAAAGTACAAACCAGAACCAGTAATTTTAAATCTATAAAATTTAGTATCCTAAGTTAATATACTCAATAAAAATCTAAGATTAAAAAACGAAACAACTAAAAAAATTTGGGTACGCAGTACGATTTGGGTTATATTTCCGAAACGCTTGTTCCAAAAATTTTAAAGTATAATAGTTGACTTAAGTGTTTTTCTCAGGGTTGGCTAAACCGCTAAAATACCGTTATCGATTCAAAACCCTTTCAACTGACTACCGTTACCCCTAAAATACCGTTACCGAAATAACCGAAATACCGCTATCTTTACACGGAAGAAAAATATGTTTTTGTATATGTTTGGAGGTAATTACATATATGTATTTGGAGTATGCTTCCAATTATATTGTTTTTATAGTTACTATACATATATTTCCCTGTAAACATGGGTTTTTGTGGAAGAAATATTCTTATATT
Source organism: Leucophora obtusa (assembly GCA_949987735.1). NCBI lineage: Eukaryota > Metazoa > Arthropoda > Insecta > Diptera > Anthomyiidae > Leucophora > Leucophora obtusa. Next base: position 268,985,598 of record OX465295.1, on the reverse strand, counting down.
CTTAGTGTATCATATGTATTATGATGTTTATAATCAAAGTATATATATATAAGTATATTTGTTTGTAAATTAGTCATATTTTGTCATATAAGATTACATATTTTTGCATTTTTAACTTTATAATAATTATATTTGTGGGACACAATTAACATATATTTGGAAAAACGGCGAATTTCCGTTATGCTTTTTCGTTATTTGTTTTAATTCGAATAAAAATTTAATTTCATTGAAACGGGTTCAGGTTCCATGTTATTCTAGTGGAACATGTCGTAGAATTGATGTGGTTTTGAACCGATTGTACACACTTTCTTGAGAGAAGTAAGAAAAGCTAGAGTTCTTACATAATTAATATGTCAATTGTGTGACACAGTTTTAAAACAAATGCGACTTTGTCTTAAGGGACATGAAAATATAATTTAGTTTTAATTTTTAAACGAACTAAAACAGAAATGAAACATTGTCTATTGTATTTCCTAAAACCTGTCAAACAAAGTTTTAAAAAACACCTTTATATTACCCTTTCGCGATGTTTTTTATAGCTCTTTTTTACAAATAGAAACATCGATATTTTGTTAAAATATTTGCAAACAAATTTTATAAAAATTAATCGGTCTCTTAAAACAGATGACGTGTCTCGATGGTGCAATGCCGACTTGCTTAGAGTTCCTCCAAAAATGTATTTAAAGTCTTAAGGACTTCTTTTCTCGATTTGGTAAATGAATATATTTATACCGATAACTTTTACAAATGGAAAGTATTTGGTTTGAATTTTTGCAAGAACATTTTTTAGAAGGGCCCACATACTACACAAGCTATGCTGCCACACAAAATTTTTAAAACATCGCGATTTTAAAGTATATGCCGCTATAGATGCACGGAGGAAAAAGACGTTTTTGTATATGTTTGGAGGTAATCAATGTATCTTTACAAACTACCATATATGTATTTGCAGTGTGCTTCCAATTATATTGTTTTTATAGTTATTATACATATATTTCCCGGTAATAATTATATTTGTGGATACAATTAACATATATTTGGAAAAACGGCGAATTTCCATTCTTGATACATATAAAGTTATATATAGCCATTATAACTTTTGTAGTTGGTAATAATCGTTTAGTTTAGCTAGACTGCATCTAGTCAGAAAATTTAGTTATATTTTTCCTTTATTTATTAATTTTATTGTGAAAGATGTGAAAAAATAAAATAAATTAGTATAAATAAAACATAAAATTCTGGTAAAAAGAAAAAAAAAATATTTAATTGTGTATATTAAAGTATTAACTTATTATAAGTTTTTAATTAATATTTGTTAATAAAAATAAATAAAAAATAAATGAAGAGATTGTAGTTATTGCTTTTCAATGAATGTATTAGATGTAAAATTCAATGTGATTTATAATATATTTAGTTATTAAATAATCGCCAAACAGTAGATGTATTAATTTAACTTTTTATGTTTTTCCATTAAAATATAGAGAAATTTGGAGAGTAGAATAAATACGCCTATTGTTTGGCATATATTAATAATTGCTTTATAACTAAATATAGTATTTGCATGGAAACATAATTTGTTTATGACACACATATTATATGTTTGCTGCCAAACATATAATATTTGTCGATAGCGTCATTTCATTTCGTCCAAACATTATATATTTACAGGCAAACATAATATATTTGCTTGCAAACGTAATATATTTGCATGCAAATATATATTGTTTCTAGTAAAAACACGGCGAATATGTTTAACAATTTCTCCAAATATATATATATATATTACCAGAAAAAATATGTTTGGGACAAGCCGTTTTTTTCAGCGTGTGAATATATTTTTTATTGCAATATATTCCTATTGCTTCCTTACTAAGGCATTACATTAATCGAGGTCGATTGTACATTCGGCGACTAAAACCGCTGAAATAGCAAAAAACCATAAAAACCTATATAAAACGCTAATGGCCAGCTTACACTATAAGATTTTCGGTACGATTTTGTTTTAGTACACATGCAAAACATATAGGCAAGGTTGCAAAATCTTACCGAAAATCTTATAATGTAAACCAGCCTTAAGTCGTGGTTTAAATATCAAGATAAGAAATTTTATTATACGAAAGACAAATCACAATTAAGCCGAAATGTCACCGTTTCAAAATAAAAGTCGTATATTAAATTTTCGATAGAAAAACTTCTGCACAATTTTCATACGATGGTGAAAAGTCACATTATGATGAAGTCTTTTTTTTCTAAAATTTGTAAATCTAGTAAGGTGTATATTCTAGGGCTCGTAAATTCTTTAGAACATTAAGTTTGCATAAGTCGAGTTTACACGATTCAGAAGGTACATAAGAGGTTATATGAATACCCCTGGTACTTTTTGAGCCTACACAAAATTTATTTTTTCTAAATCCTTTGAATGTAACAATTTCAGTATTTGGAAAATAGAAAATTGTTTGCTTAATTATTGAGCTTGTTTGCTTGATTTATAAATATTTGGAGAACATTTCCTCCATAATTCAAATATTTTGTAGAAATTTTGAAATTCTTCAACAGACCTAATTTCATCGATTTTAATTTGAAATAATACGCATATAATTTATACCAAAATTCTTCTTATTTTGGGCCTAAAACTAAATCTTTTAAAATTTACAAATTTGTTAATCTGTTCCCAAAACAAAGTCGAAATCCCTAACTTGGGCCCAAATCCCCTTACCTAACAACTCTGTAAAACCTCATTTGACATAAAAAAATCCTCCTTTGAGAAAATTTCCAAAAAAAAATAATCCTCATTTGACAAAATTTCCCACATGCTAGCGACATCTACAGTTTGTTTACAAAATTATCGATGTTGCATCTCTATATTATAAGTCTCTGCTATTTATTTTATTATTTTGTTTTTTATAAATAAAAAAATCATTCAGAGAAACTCTATGCCGAAGGTTTTTAGATTTGTATTGCCTTGCTTTCTATAGAAATTAAGAACGAAGTTATGGTCTTTCTTCATTAAGCCATGTTTATTAAACTTTGGAGCAAAATTGCATAAAAACATGTTTATCCTAAAATAACACCGCATGACAAAATCTTGACTTTTAAAAACTAATAGAGCTCTGACCATGAATTCTATATATTTCGGACGTACTTTATTTTTCGATCAATGGTACAGATTTTTCGCTAGATGTCTTTAAAGTTTGGCGGTTGTCCATTCAGCTTTTTATATAAAAAATTTTTCAAATTCAATTAATATGAATTTTTTTATGTTAAAATGTAAGCACAGGACCTGTAGCCATATTTACGATATAAATCCGATGTGCTAATCTTGATATTTAATCCACTACTTAGCGTTTATACACTCATACAAATAAGTCCATAAAAATAGCAGAAAAAGGTACTAAAACTTAGTTAAAAATGATGCTGCAGAAAAAACTGCTAATATTAGCAGAATCAGTTTGCTAAATATTAATAAAATGAAAACAGCAAAAAAAACTGTTAAATTTACAGAATATTTAGTAATATTTGAGCTAAATTTTTGTAAATTGCAAATAACAATTTAACTTGCTGAAATCAGCAAAAAAATTGCTAAATAATAGTAGAATGAGAATAGCAAAAAAAACTGTTAAATCTACAAAATTTTTGCTAAAATTTTCTGAAATCAACAAAACTTTTGCAGATTACTAGTGGACTGGAAAAAAAAGGAACAAATGAAATGGAAATTAATAAAAAAAAATAAATGTGTATTTAAAAACATACTTGGGATCAGTTTATTGAATGTGTCAATTAGGGTTTGGGATTTCCCGGACTTTTTTATTTCCCGGGAAACGGGAATGAAAAAATTTGATTCCCGGGAATCCCGGGAAATATTTTTGAACAAAATTGTTAATGAAAACCACCTATATAAGTAATTTTTGTTAAAAAAAAACACTATTTCAGTACAAATGCAGTCTGTGTAGTGAGAATTCAAAGTAAAAATATCAGAATGTTAAACATTTGATTTCACATAAATTACTCGCAGCACTGCCAAATGAATTGCATGATTCCAATATCTCTTTTGTGATATTCTTATCCATTCATCTAAGATTATAGTAAATCTCCTATTGTTAGAAATATTGCTCGATATTTCTTTTATCATGATATCTTTTACATGATTGTAGTAATTTAATATAAGGTTTGGTTTTTTTGCAATGCCAGGTTTTTATTATAAAAACTTTCTCGAATAAACGAAGATCTAGTTATGGTGCGGAGTGACTGTGGCTAATTTGGATACCATTTCAGGAAATGTTTGCCCTACCATAAAACCTTTAATGCCTATTCAGCTTACACTTTTTTCTTCGGGTACTTTGCTAATTTTAGCTGAAACGTTATTCTTGTTGTTGTTTTCTTCAAGAGAAGTTGCATGACCATCCATTTTTTTTTTGTGAACCTAATTTAGATGTCGGATAACCAAATTTAGATACCACCGTTAACCATTAGTCTTTTCTTTTCACATTTATTAATGAAAAAGTTACTTATAAAATTATTGACCCTTAATATAAAGGAGTATTTTAAATTTAAAGTCGACTTTATTTTTAATCAAACGCTTTTGTCCATTTTGTGTATGAAAACCTTACAAAAATATTTATATTTTCAAAAATTTTGATTGGTTGAAAATAAATTAACCAATCAGAATGCTCCAAAAATAAACCAAGTCAAGGTATACTGCCACCCAATATTTTAATTAAAGTCGACTTTAACTAAAATATACATTTGAAAAATTTAGATAGTAAGGGCGATTATTTGTAAGAAACAAAAATTTTTTTAATATTTCTTTTAAACATTTTGCCAAGTTTTTAGGTTTTACTACTTAAATTTTGAATAAGTTATGCGAAAAATCTATATTAGTTGATATGCTCCTAATTACTTGGCAGAGATTTTGTTTGTGTGTCAAATAAATGTAATCCCTTTTAAAAGATTTTAACAGTGACATTTTTGTTTTGGTATTTAAAATGTTTTTTATGACTAAAATTAAAAAATCCTATTCGAAACAAAAACAATTTAAAAAATTGAATATTTTTAAAATTTCCCGTTTTCCCGGGAAAAATATATTATTTTCCCGGGAATTCCCGGCAAACTTTTCCCGGGATTTCCCGGGAATTCTCGCCCGGGAATTCCCGAACCCCAAACCCTAGTGTCAATTAACTGAAATTTTTTCAATTGGCATTGTTCAATGCCTAAATGCACATTTATAATCATGGATGGTAACCGAAACGAATGCGGTTATCGTTAGGGTAACGATATTTTAGGTTATTTCGGTAACGGTATTTTAAGGGTAACGCTATTTCATATATTTCGGTACCGGTATTTTAAGGATAACGGTATTTGAGTTATTTCGGTAACGGTATTTAAAGATAACGATATTTGGGTTATTTCGGTAACGGTATTTTGAGGTTAACGGTATTTCAGTTATATCGGTAACGGTTTTTTAAGGGTAGCGGTAGTCAGTTATTTCGATGCATCCCGCAATTTTTTTACAAAAAACAAACGAGATTAAAAAGAGAACCAATTTATCAACTTAATTTTTAAAAAGTACTTAATAACCACGTGAAATTACTAAAAGCAGAAAATTAAAAATAACGGTAACGGTATTTTAGGGATAGCGGTATTTCATTTGTTTCGGTAACGGTATTTTAAGGATTACGGTATTCCGGGTATTTCGGTAATGGTATTTTAGGGGTAATGGTAGTCAGTTGGAAGGGTTTTGAATCGATAACGGTATTTTAGCGGTATTGCCTGCCAACCCTGTTTATAATTGATGAAAGAAGTATTTGTTTTCATGTTTTAATAAAAGAATAAATAAAGAAAAAAAAACGAGTAAAAAGGTTAGTCGGGCATACCGACTATGCAATACCCTACACCAGTCTGGTTAAGAGCCAACTAATGTTTGGATCCGAAATTCGAATGGGTTAAAATGGGACTTTTGTCAGAATTTTCTATAAAATTATAAAAGAAGAGAAAATCGTAAATAAAGCCCATATGGGCGAGAGGTCCAAATATGGACCGATTCTATCTAGAATCTATCGGCTTTTTTCTCTGGACCATGCGAGTCAGCAAACCAAATTTCGTTAAAATATCTTAATATTTGCGACCTGCAGCGTGTAACCAAGCCAATTTTGGGGGGACCCTTATATGGGCACTAGGTCTAAACATGGACCGATGTTAACCAAAATCAATAGGCTTCGTCCTTGGGCCAACATAGGTCTGTGTACCAAATTTCATAAAAATATCTTAATATTTGCGACCTGCAGTGTATAAACAATATAATTTTGGGGGGACCCTAATATGGTCGTCCTTGGGCCGCCGTAAGTCGGTGTACCAAATTTCATCAAAATATGTTAATATTTGCGACCTGCAGAGTGCGCACAAGAATGCATGGGCAGACAGACAGACGGACGGAGGGAGCGACGGACAGACGGACATCGTTAAATCGTAATAAAAAAAATTCTGAGCCGATCGGTATACTAAAAGGTGGGTCTACGACCATTATTTTTTTGTGTTACAAACATCAGTAAAAAACTTATAATACCCTCTCCACGTACTGGTGTAGGGTATAATTAAAAATTCGCGTATTTCTTATATTTTTTTTATATTACAATGCTTTTTCTTCAATTATGTGTACATTTCATTACCATTGTTTTCATTAATGCAAATTGAAAAAAATTTCATTGACATTGAATGGTGATGAAATTGGTTGGCTTTGACATAAGATAAAGTATTGCCAATTATATTTCAATGCCAATAAAAATTTCCCAAGAATGATTTTTTGTAAAACTGGTAATATTTATAGACAATAATATGTTAACCATAACAAAATGTATTTCAGAGACACTTCTTTTGATTTTCATTGTTTGCTGATCGGATATGTACTTCCGAATTTATTTGAGTTTCCATTTTCACCTCTTAAGCTCCACCCACAGGAAAGAAGGTGTGGCCGATTAAAAATATCGTATTCTTTAAATAAGCTTAATAACTACAATATTGGGGTAAAATATTCGTATAATCCCCGTAAACTCCACTTGCTCCCCAGAGATACTTTTAATCACAATTTTCATATTAAAATGGTTCGTCCAAAATAAACCTTGATCTTTGAAAATTAATGTATTACGATAAATAGAAACTTTTCTCATAAATTTTAATAATTTAGATATTTTATGAGTAGGACAAATTTTCAACCATTTCAATTTAGTTTTATTTAAAAACTTTTTGCATTATTTAAAAATATGTAGTAATTTTTATGAGTCATATAACATTCTGTTTATAAGCGCTCCAAAATTGGTGGTTTAGTTTACAAAAAATTTGTAAAATTAGCAAATCTTCCGTTAAAAATTAGTAACTAAAATTCAGCAAAATACGGTAAAGTTAGCAAATTTATTGTTAAAAATTAGTAACTAAATTCAGCAAAAAAAAATAGCAAAAAAAATTTGTAGGTTAGTAATGTGGAGGTAGCAAAAAAATTAACTAAAAATTAAATTTTAACTAAAAATTAGTTAAAAATTTGTTAAGTTGAAGTACCAACAGTTTTACTTACTTTTCTACAAACTTTTTTCTATGAGTGTAGCTTTTTATGGTTTTTTGCTATTTCAGCGGCTTTAGTCGCTGAATATACAATCGACCTCAACAAATGTAATGCCTTAGTAAGGAAGCAATTAAAAGGAAAATATTTCAATAAAAAAAATATATTCATCTATAGCGGCCTATACGTTAAAATCGCGATTTTTCAAAAATTTTGAATGGCAGCATAGCTTTCCAAGATGTCCCCAAAGTCCGACTTTTAGTATAATATGGGGTCACCTCTAAAAAATGTTCTTGCAAAATTTTAAGCGAAAAAGTTTCCATTTGCAAAAGTTATGGCAATAAATACATTTTTTACTAAGGTTAGTATCGTACTAAAGACACTTTAGTATCTTAAAATGTCTTTAGTACGAGTCTTGGTGACGTTTGTACATCTTTGCCTTGCTATGAGAGCATTCAATGTGCCGTTTTTTTTAAATTTGATGCAAAAGTTGTATTTTTTTGTGTATTTCAATTTCTTGCATGTTACAATTCTTAAAGAAATGGTTCCTCAGTATGTGCAAAATTATATCGTCTACATCTTTTTGTTGAAAATAAATATCAGCGAGATCTCTATAACAGTACTTACCCATTGTTCAAACTGTAATTAATAATAATTGTGGAAACATTATTATAAATACTCTTTCTTGCAATTATGTAAAATACAATTTTTTATCTTTTATTACCTGTTTTGGAAGCATAAAAAACCCAGACCCTAACCCCTTTTTAAATGTGAAGCATACCTGCTCACATCTTAGAAGGGTGTGTCGCAATAGTTTTTTACCATTTACTTGTTATTAAAATTTTTTCCCAATTTGTCAGGTATTTAAACCAGGGTAAGTAAAAATGTGCCGATGTGGCCACATGTGGCGCACATCTGGCACATCCACATGTGCTAATAGTCGGGCACATGGCACATGTAAATGTGCCATGTGAAAATATCTTAGGCACATCACATGTGCACAGACGAAAATGTGATGTGCCCGGCACATTTAAATGTGAAATGTGCCCGGCTTTTGGAATATGGCACATTTGAAATGTGCCATGTGCCCGACTATTGGCACATGGCACATGTGCCGAATGTGGCCACATGTGGCGCATTAAAAAAAAAATTTTTAAAAAAGTACCATTTATGAAAAAAGCACAATTTTTGAAAAAATTGCAATTTTTGACAGTACAAATTTTTAAAAAAAAATTAAAATGAATGTTCTTTTAGTTTGACTTTAGATCATAAATTAATATCACTTTCTGTTTAAATAATTCTTTCAAAAATTTTTATTCTTTGTAATTTACTTGTAAAAATTGTATCATCTTTCTTTAATTTGGAAAATAATTTAAACAGAAAGTGATATTAATTTATGATCAAAAGTCAAACTAAGAGAACATTCATTTACCAAAATAAGAGATCAACTAAAACATTCCCCTCATTCAAAAATTTAAAGTTTTCAAAAAAAGTAAAATTTTTAATAAAAAAGGATCGTTTTGCAAAAAAAAGTATAAATTTTTAAAAAAAGTAGAATTTTCCAAAAAATTTTAACTTTTCAAAAAAAAAAATTACTAAAAATAATATTTTTCCAAAGAGGTGAAATTTTTCAAAAAAGTACAATTTTAAAGTACAATTAAAAAGTACAATTAAAAAGTACAATTAAAAATAACAATTAAAAAAGACAATTTTTCAGATTTATTTTTTAAGCGAAATAGGAAATGTCCTTTTCCTTCTAGCGTTAGTGGTTTACGAGATATTTGCAATTTTAAAATCTAGAAGAGTTAGGTGAAATTTGTTTTCCCTAAAGGGGTTCTATGGGTGTATTAACACCCCTAGGTCAAAAATTTTACCCGTTTTGCTCTATCTCCCTTAGTTTTCGAGATATAGGCGAAACCCCAAATAAACGTCCTTTTCCTTCAAGCTTTGCTAGTTTACGAGATATTTGCAATTTTAAAATCTAGAAGAGTTAGGTGAAATTTGTTTTCGCTAAAGGGGTTCTATGGGTGTATTAATACCCGTATAGCAAAAATTTTAACCGTTTTACTTTATCTCGCTTATTTTCGAGATATAGGCGAAAACCGAAATAAACGTCCTTTTCCTTCTAGCATTGCTAGTTTACGAGATATTTGCAATTTTAAAATCTAGAAGAGTTAGATGAAATTTGTTTTCGCTAAAGCGGTTCTATGGGTGTATTAATACCCATAGGGCATTAATACACCCATTTTGCTCTATCACGATTAGTTTTCGAGTTATAGGCGAAAACCCAAATTCTATTATAATTATATTCTATTGTAATTATATTAAAATTGGATGATGGGCTTCTGTTAATATTACTTGTGGTGTCACATGCAACTCTACACTCATAGAAATAAACCAGTAAAAATGGCAGAAAAATCTACCAACAATTAACTAAAAATGAACTTGCTGAAAACACTGCTGAAATTAGAAGATTTATTTGCTAAATACTACACCTTTTGCAACTGTAATTCAGAAAATATCAATTGAAATTCAGAATTTCAAATGACGATTTCTGAATTTTAATTGATATTTTCTGAATTTCAATTGATATTTTCTGAATTTCAATTGATTTTTTCTAAATAATAATTGATATTTTCTGAATTTCAAATGATATTTTCTGAATTTCAAATGATATTTTCTGAATTTCAATTGATATTTTCTGAATTTCAAATGATATTTTCTGAATTTCAATTGATATTTTCTGAATTTCAAATGGAAAATCTGAATTTCAATTGATGTTTTCTGAATTTCAAATGGAAATTCTGAATTTCAGTTAACGTTTTCTGAATTTCAAATAGAAATTCTGAATTTCAATTATTATTTTCTGAATGTCAATTGATATTTTCTGAATTACAATTGCAAAAGGTGTAGTAACATAAGAACAGCAAATATAAATATACATAATTTTAGTTATATTTGAGTTAACTTTTAGTTAGTTGAAAATAACAAATTATTCTTTAAAATCTGTATAAAATTTTGCTAAATATTAGTAGACTCAAAATAGCAAAATAACCGTTATATATACAAAAGTTTTGTTATTTTTAAGTTAAATCTAGTTGAATGCAAATAGCGGTCTATCCTGGTAAAATCAGCAGAAATATTTGGTAATTTCAGAAGGCTCGATTTTTATTTGCATTAAAAAAATCGAAAAAAAACTTGGGAGGTTTTTCATTTGTTTGTGATTTTTTGACCTACAAGTTATTTAGCAAAATTTTTGTCTGATTTTAGCAGGTTAAGTTGTTATTTTTATTAACAAAAATTTAACTCAAATATAGCTAAAATTCTGTATATTTAACAGTTTATTTTTTGATGTTCCTATCTTACTAATATGTAGCAAAAATAATCTTCTAATTTCACCAATTTTTTCTGTAACGTAATTTTTAATTAATTTTTAGTAGTTTTAACTAAATCTTTTACTAACTTTTTTCTGTTCGTGTATAATACTTTTTTAGCGGTTTGGAATATTTTTCCCAAATTATTTATATTATCCTTTGGCCTAAAAATTTGATAGTTTGAGATCGTGGTGATATATTAACCCTCTAACAATCTTTCTTCTAATTGTGATAATATTTAAACTATATATTTGGCATTGAAAACCTTCCATAGAAAAATTATAAAAATTTTAATTTATGGCAGTATTTAGGCGATATAGCACAATAAAAGTTGAAGACGAATCAAAAAATTCAATAGTCAAATAATTTCAGGTTTTGCTATAAATAATACTGTTGATGTAGTGTTGTTATTTCAGAAGTTATGGCGATTTTCGATTTTTTGACGAATTCAGCAATAAACATCAATAAATTTTGATGAAATTAGTTTTGCTTACTACAAATTCTAAGCATATAATAATTAATCTCAGAAAAATATGCCAACTAGTTTTTGAGTTAGAGAGATATTGATTAGACGTATCCTGAAGTTATCCTTTGAGCCCTGGAGCAAAACTCATTTTAAAAGTAAAGACTCTACACTAGCTTCGTGATTATCGATAATATATGACAAATCATAAATGTATTTTTGGCAACTTTTCAAATATTTTTTTCTGTTTAAGAAGTTATTTTTTTTTTTTTAATTTAAAAAATTTTAATTTTAACTACATCCTTCTCGCTTTAAAATCATTCCTTGTACAATAGCTAATTTTGTTTTATATCGATATAATATTACTGGTTTAATAAAAAATTCCCGCGCTAAGACGGGATTTTTGGAAATTCCTACCGGAACGGGCAAAAAGGGGAAAAGTCTCCCCATAAACAGTCTCACAAATTGGAAAAGTGCCTGCCCAAACCACTGGAGGTAAGAAGTTGAAATTTGGTATAAAGGTTCCTCCACTGTAGTAGACATCGACTAAGTTTGTATTTTTGGAATTCCCTACAGGATATCCCAAAAGGAAACTCGGTATGTGAGTTCTTCCTTCTGTGTAGGCGTCCGCCTCTACGGAATTTTTGAAATTCCTATCGGGAGGGGAAATAAGGTAAAAGTCTCCTCCTGACGGCTTGCCCAATCCCTTTTGGCCAACCTAAAATTTTAAATATGTATTCCTTGGAGTAGGACTAACTCACCGGCAACGTAATTTTTCTCTTTTGGAACAGGAACATAGTAAAAATGGTGGTTGAAAGGGAAAAATGTCCCCACTAACGGCCTGCCCAAACCGCTTAGGCAATGCAGTTGAAATTTGGTATGAATGAATCATCCATCGCAGATAGCCGCGAAGATGGAATTTTTGTAAATTCCTAAAGGGAGGGGCAAAAAGAAGAAAAGCCTCACCTTGGGGGCCGGTAAAAACCCCTTCGGCTAGAAACCTGAAGCTTAAAATGTGGGTCCCTGGAGTAAGGGCTAACTTATTAGAAATATACTTTTTTGAATTTTGGACAGGGTCGTTATAAAATGGGGGCTCAAAAAGGGAAAATGGCCCCTTAACGACCTGTCCAAACTGCTGGAACTAGGAAGCTGAAATTCGGTACTTAGGTTCCTCTTCCAGCCTAATTCCAACCGGGAGGGACAAAGAAAGAAAAAGTGTCCCCCTTGACAGCCTACTCAAACTGCTGGAACTAGGAAGCTGAAATTCCCTGTCGATGGATTTTCGGAAATTCCTACCGAGAGGGGCACAAATAGTAAAAGTTGGTTAGAAACCTGAAATGTAAAACATATGTTACTTGGAGTAGGGGCTCACTTACCGGGAAGGTGCTTTTTGGACAGGGACATTGCAAAAATGGGGATTAATGAAGCGAAAAGTGCCGCTTAAAGGCCTGCCCAAACCGCTGGAGGAAGGAAGTGGAAATTTGGTATTAAAGTTCCTCCTCTATTGTAGACATCCGCTAAGATGAGATTTTTGGAAATTTCTACAGGTAGGGTCAAAAACAGGAAAAGTCTCCCCCTTAACGGCCTGGCCAAACAGCTGGAACAAGGGATCTTAAATTCGGTATTTGGGTTCCTTCTCCAACGTTGACGTCCCTTAAGATGGTATTTTTGGAAATTCATACCGGGAGGGGTAAAAAGGGAAAAAACTTCCCCCTTGACGGCCTAGCCAAACTGCTGGATATAGAGACCTAAAATTATGTATGTAGTAGGTTCCTCCTCCAACGCAGGCATCCTCTAAGACGGAATTTTTGGAAATTCCTACCGGGAGGTGTAAAAAGGGAATAATTCTCCCCCTTGATGGCCTAACCGAACCCTTCGGCTAGAAACCTGTAATATATAATATGTTTTCCTTGGAGTATGGGCTAACTTATCGACAAGGCATTTCTAGGACTTTGGACAGGAACGTGGTAAAAATCGTGGTTCAAAAGGGGAAAATTGCCCCCCCCCCCCTTAACGTCTGCGTCTTTAGCTAGAAACCTAAAACTTAAAGAACAAGTGTATATGAAACACTAAAATTAAGAAACTAAATAGGAAACGAGTGGAATTGAAACACTACACAAGTGGAATGAAATGGATATAAACGTTGAACGAGTGGAGTTGAAATTATAGACAATGCAAATGGATTGGAAGAGGGAATTACCTGTTCAAACACTATCCACGGAATATGAAACTTATGTAGCATTGAAACATACTCTCCAAAAAGTTAAACAAATTTTCTAAAAGAGAAAAAACCTTAGAAAAGGAATCGAACTTATATATTCCGATATTTAAACTTCATGTAACGAAGCACCAGTGGAAGAAACCGACGCAGTAAATTTTCCAACTGAATTTGTGAACTTACTTGAATTGCCAGGTCTACGTTTACATAAACTGGAATTAAAAAACTTTAAGACATGCTAACAACGTAGCGGGCTTTGCCCGCTATTTTTAATATTATAAAATGCTTTCCAACCCTGATTTACGTTATATATTTTCATTCAAAATACAAATGAACAAAACTACTTACGGGTCTATCTACCTAAGTTCGCACTTTACCAAATTATCTTAACATACACACGTATATTGCAATTTATTATGGATTCATTACTAACATCCACTTTCATGAGAAAAAGTGATCAAATATTTATTTATTTTAAACCCATTGTTGTGCAGAATTATTTATTTGTGGTGGCTGGGTGAAGGCTTTTATTATAAAAACTGTACTTTTAATAAAAAGCGAATTTAAAAAAAATTGTGGGGGGGGGCACAGCCCCCCCTAAACTTTAATGCACGCTAACATCGTAGCGGGCTGCGCCCGCTAGTAACACCATATAAAAATATATATGGCACTATATATTGAATCATATATTATCATATCTGCAACTGTATTAAAGATTTTCTTCATGAGGTACCATATATGACCACATATTGTTTAAATGCCACCATATATGATAATATATAGTTTAACTGGCACCATATATAGTTATATATTGTTTAAATGATACCATATATAATTATATATTCCTAAAATGCCGCCATATATATTAAGATATAGCTCTATATATAACTATATATGCAATAAGATCAGCCATGCTATGCAATATATAATCATATATACCATATCTAATATTATAAAGGCCGATATCTAATTAGATGAAATTATATATGGCATAATATTAATAAAAATTTTGGAAAAAGACGTCATATATAATTATATATAGATATACATAACGACATGTCTAATTATATATTGTAATATATGTCACATATGATTATATATAATTTTTTTTACTCGGGTATACATAAAGTTTGCTATAAGTATGGAGTGCACACATAATTGTTGAATCGCAAGTAGGTGTTAGTAAATATTATTGGTGTTGTAATTATGGATACACACAATAACGAAAAAGTATGGGTAAATACTTGTTTTTTCAGTAGTCGCTGTCAGTCATAGGCGTACCTAGATCATTTTGCTGTGGTGGGCAAGGGCCCCATGATTTTATAGAAAACTCTGAAAACTGCATCAATTTTTCTCACGAAAACCTCATGCAGGAAATGTTATACGCTCAGAATAGTATGAAGTTTGGATATCTGATAGAGAAAAGAAATCTGAGATTAAGCAGTCTCATATTTTCTTCCACCTCTGAAGAACCCATTCTAACCCCATATTTTCACCACTTAAATTACCGAGGTGATCAAAAACTTTGGGATGCTAAGATGAACATTTTTGTTTCTTAAATATTTTTTAAGTAAAAAGTTTTCAAATAACATTTTTTATTTAGAAATATGTAATACAAAAATCGATCTTACAGACCCTTTGATTCCAACAAATTATCTTCCTATGAAACCGTAGACATATTTAAAAAATATAATGTTGCGACACTTCTTGCCATCGAAATCATAGATTCAAGAATTATAGGTAAATTTTTTAAAATTCTGGGGTGGACAAAAAGCAGTCTAGGGTGGGCTTTGCCCAGTCCGCCAATGCTGTCAGTCTCTGGTGAGGGCAACATTTTTAAAATTTTACACTTTAACAAGGCAACATTTTTTTACAAAAAAGGAAACACCATAAGCTACACCTGCAGTCACACACATCTTACACTTAATTTTTCGCAGTATTTTTTAAATTTCTCAGCTTATGTTTTGACCACATGCAAGATTTTTAAATATAGATTTTATCTTCATATATTTAGTTAGAATATTCTTCCACCTCAAGTCCAAATTCTAATATGATATTGTCATATTAGATTTTAATTTGTTGTTTCAAAAAGGGTTGATCATTTTCATGATAGACAATACAATTGTTTCGTAGACATCACTCTACTCTTCAGTTGTCCGCTATAAGAAAATAATAACTTTCTTACTCAAACATAGATTTTATCAATAAAAATAAAAATTCAAAATTTCATTGATTTCGAAAGTGTATTTTTCTTTTTTCCATATGAAATACATAAAAGTATAATTTTTATTTTCATATATTTATCACGGTTTTCAAAATATTTTCAATATTAAACAATATATAAAAAATGCTGATTGTTTACTTGAAAATTAGATTAAATATTAAGTCTAATAAGATGTCGACCCCCCTCTGAGCAAAAGTAACAGTTATTTTTGACTCTTATTCTTTTCGAGCAAAAATAAAAGTTATTTTATGATTTTTATTTTGATAAGAGTCCAAAAATAGCTTTAATATTTGCTCGAAAATATAAAAATCAGAAAATAACGTTTACTTTTACCCAAAAAAGTAAAGTAAAAAATTTTAAAAACAAAGCATTTTTTGGAAGACTAGTCCAGAACAATCATTATGATGTACTTGAATAATATAGGGGTTACACGATCAATTTTTGCCTTTCAAGTTTCAATACACTCACATTTTTTTACTAACACACTCACATTTTAAAAATTGAACAGCAACTTGATATCAATTTTTGCTTTCAAGTTTTGAGAAAACTTGACGGTCAAGTTTTTAAACAACTGATCAATTTCTTGTAAATTTGTTTTTCTTTTTACAAATATTGTGCCGCAATAAAACATGATTGATAAAATACGGAATGTGAATATTTCGATATATCGACGAAATGATTTAAAAATAAACATAAATAAAAAAATCAATTTCTGCTTACATGAAAATGTCTGTGGAATATGTGAAGAAAAAAATAAAGTCTTTTCGAGCAGCCTACAGTGCGGAAACAGCCCACAGAGGCGAGCATTTTTAGTTCTTTCCTTGACGACGGCATCTTGAAAGCAAAATTGAATATCAAGATGCATGCAGCAGCTTCAAGTTTAACTGAATTTGACAAGCAATATGTGTTATCAACTTGAAAGCAAAATCTTGATCATGTAACCTCACTGTAAGTTCTTCGATATTTGGTTCTATATGCTCTTTTGAATAAAAATTCAAAAATATCGGTTATTTTCGGTCCCTGAAAGTAGACCTTAAACATTTCCTGACATGATTATACTAAAATAGAAGATATTTTTTTTAGAATTCGAACTCATGAAAAATTAAAGTTTTTTAAGTGCTTCTAGATAATGGGTCATATGAATAAAACTTAGCAATTACTTCGAAGTAATTATTTTGGTCTTAGGAATGGCTTTTAACTCCAAATTTACCAATTTTCTGGTAGAAAAGCATGACATGTAAACGAAAATTAAAAAGCTAAATTTCTAGTCTACTCCCAAGCACACTAGATTTGTGGAGTAATTGCTTAAAAAACCCTGTATTTCCCCCTATTAGTAATATCTATTTTTTATTCATATGAACCAATATTGAGCCATAAAGTAGTGTTCTCCGGATTAAGGTTTAAAAAACGGACACGGAATATTTCACTTCATATTCGCGCGTAGGGGGCGAACAAATTTGAAAAAGTTTTAGAGGAAATCTGTTCAAAAATTTTAGTGTAATTTTTCTTGAGGCACCATTGTATATTTCTGTCCCAAACATATTTTTGCTGGTAATATATGTATGCATAGCGCATGGTACGGGGACAGTTTTTCGATCAAGTATTTAGTATGGAGACATTTGGTTAGTTTGGGGACTGTCCTCAAATTCTTCCTAGGTCTAGCACATAGTATCAAGACATTTGTGACTCATATACAGCATAGTTTGGGCACATTTTTGGCCATGTCTCCGAAGTATGCACACCACATACATATATATATGTGACCCGACCTATGAAAAGGTGGCTTATGACTCAAAAAAAGAAATTGCGAGAAACAGCTGTTAAAGATAAACAATGCATTTCTTCAGTTTCTTAGTAGTTTTTCTTTTGCATTATGAACAGTATGCCCAAAAGGCAACCAAAAAAGGCAAAAGAGCATAAATGAAATAAGTTCGTGTTTGTATATAAAGATCGATGTTTTTTTCAATGCAAAGTACAAACCAGTTTCTGACCGAAAAAAAAATCGTGTGAGTGCTCAGATTTAAAAGCAATGCTGAACGAGTAGTACGTGTGTCGCTTGTGAATAATGTCTGTCGAAGAAGAATTTAGCGAGGTTTTTCAAACATATTTCTGTGAAAACGAAGAGAATGATGATGATTCTTTCGATGATGTTGGTATCAATTACGAGGACGAACTACAAGCATTGTTTCAAGCTGAAGATCAAATGGAAGTGGATGAAAATATTTTTACAATGGACTTGTGTACTGGAATTGGTAAATAAATTTATTTCGCAAGATTGCTGTAATAATAAATGCCAAAAAATTATACCGCGAAAGATGATAAAAAACTGCAAGAAATAACTATTTAGAATTATCAAAACATGAAGTTGATTTGGTTATACTGAGCCATATCGAATCAGCAATGATGTGCACGGACAAACTTAGAGATGCTTACACAGAAATGACGAAATGGAGGAAACATGGAAGGCAAAAAGGAAAAGATGTTGAAAAGCATAAATTGATGTTCACTTTTTATCACTTACCTGTTTGCCGTTCATTTTTCCTTTTTGTGCATGCGTGTGGAAGAAAACGTTTTGAAAATTTACTTCGACATTTTCATACACATGGTGCCATAACACGGGTACATGGGTTAGCAAATAAACTATCTACACATGCGAGAGCGTTTCAACCATCTGACATCCAAAAAGCTGTTAAATTTATTGAGTATACAGCCGATCTATTGGCTCTTCCACTGCCAAGACGTTTACCCAAATTCAAAGATTATCGCGTCATGAAGCTGCCATCTAATGAGACAAAGGCTTCAGTATATCATAAATACATTTCTTCACTCGGTAATGATGAACTTAAAATGAGTATTCGTTCCTTCCGACGCATATGGGCCAAATACATACCATATGTGACAGTTATGAAACCAGCAGATGATCTCTGTGATTACTGTCGTAGTAAGTACGCCATTATTTACTTTTTTCAAAGTTGTATCTATTGTAATTAAAATTGTCATTTTCTTCAACAGTAAACTCAATATCAATTACGCAAGCCAAAAACGTTCCTGAACTTGAACGTGAAGAAAAACTTCATCTTTTTCTTGATCACTTACAAAAAGCTCGAAATCAACGTGCATACTACCAAGAATGGTGTGACAATACTGATGATACTGTAAAGGTCTTATCATTCAATTTTGCGCAAACGGTCCATTATCCAGTGTCTCCTCAACAACCAGGTACAGCCTACTTTAAAGCAACGACAAAGTGCGCAGTCTTTGGAATTACAGACGAAAAAGGAAAAATACAGGTTAGGATTTCATCGTACAAATTCAAATCACTTGTTTTGAAAGTATCTTGATTATTTTTTTTTTCGACAGTAGATGAGGAACATGATATTGGCAAAGGTCCAAACACCATTGTGAGCATCCTACATTATCATTTGGAAACGTATTGCAAAAATGTCCAAACAATTGTACTTTTCTGCGATAATTGTGTTGGACAAAATAATGTTATGATATCATATCTGCAATGGCGGCTGGTTCGAGGACTCAACACTACCATTTTATTAAATTTCCTATCGGTATTTTCAAGGCCAGGTATGCTATCACTAATATTGATACATATCGTCACCTAAAATGCAAAAGGGCGTAACAACAAAAAAATTAAGCTGATTTTCTGATTGATTATGATGCACTAGACTAAATTACATTTCCCTACAAAATTTTAAACTTATATGTCGAAATAAGTCTATAGTCGTGTTTCAAACAAGATAAGAAAATATAGAATATCTTTAATTCTACAACGTTTTTTTTTGGTTCTAGTGTAAAAAAATAAAAAGTGTTGTTACGCCCTTTTGCATTTTAGGTGACGATATGAAGAGTTGCTGCAGTGCGCCGTACAATCGTCAGGTGGCCATAATACAGCTGTTTCGTCGAAAAAAGTCGTTTGGTATGAATGGGATAGTTATTTTAAACTATTCTTCAAGCCACTTAAAGGTATTACACAATTCCAACATTTTATAATGGGCAAAAACTCTTTGAAACCCAAATTTGCTGACAGTAAAGATGTTGAATCATTTCAACTGTCATTAATACCAGTTGATGACACCATGCCCGAAATTATTCAACCAGTCGGTTTATCTCAGCAGCGTCAGTGGTACATTTATCAGAATCTCGGAAGCTTGGTTTCAGACCCCACGAATGCGGATATTTTGGCTCCATTGCCATCGAAAAAAATGCCATCAAAAAAATCTGAGGATGCTACACCAGCCACCAAAGTGGCATCGAAGGAACCAAAGGCTTCATCGTCAAAACCTAAACCGAAGAAGTCTGTAGCTTCATCTTCAAATCAAGATCCAAAAAAGAAAGAACTGAAAAAACCTGCGACTTCAACTGCAATAAAAAAATCAAGAAAACGTAAGGCCTCATCTCCAGAAAGAGATTCGAAAAAACGAGCAACTTCAAAGGTTTCAACAAGGATAGCGACGAAGAAAACTACTTAATACTGCTAAATAAATATTTTTTGTGCAAAACAGCTTTTTTTTTGGTAAAATCGTATTTGCAGCGTTCAATCCTGTTTTTAAATTTTTCAATTTCATTTATTTTCTTGATTTAGGATTTTCAATAAAATTCTGTTTTTCTTTCATTTGTGCTCTTCTTTCTCTACATTTTTAGTACACTTCTAAGCAAGTTAGGACTTTCTTGTTTTCACCACGTGAAAGAGCGCCTCAAAAACTATCGAAACCAAAAAAAAAGTGGAAAATTTTTTTTTTAGTCATAAGTCATCTTTTCATAGGCCGGCTCACGTATATATTATATATATTTGGAGAAATTGTTAAACATATTCGCAGTGTTTTTAATAGAAACAATATATATTTGCATGCAAATATCTTATTTTTGCTTGTAAATATATAAATGTTTGGATGAAATGAAATGCGCAGTTTTCGGCAATTTTTGAGTTTTTAAATATAGGCTCAGCTGATGCTAAAGTGATACTAAATAGTTGCTCAAGTGATACTAAATTTCAGCGCCCCCTACCGGTGTGTAGTGTAAGTTTTGATTTCCAATCTCTATAATTAATAGCCTATGGTATGGTATACTCTTATATTGACATAAATTTTGAAACTTTTATTACCAAAAGTTGCGTTAAGTTGTGCTTTTTATTTTAAGATGCATATTTGAAGTCAAGAATGGTAAAGAAAAATAGGTAAAAAATGTTTTATATTAGCCGTTTTTTCTAATCATTTGGATTGAATAAATCCATAAAGTATTTCTAAAAGCGCTCAACAAATGGGGTTAGATTCTCCCTATTTTAAAAAGAATTTTCTGTCCGACACTTCTTTAATACCGAATTCGACGATGAAGGATTTTAATTTAACTTTTAATTTTTAATTATATTTTATATAAAACAGCAATAAACAGTCTGCCTTTTCAGTTTTATCACTTCAATTTATATTTTTACATAATTCAAAAATTCCATTGCAATATTTAATATTCACTAATTGGATTTAATTAAATTACTTACTGTAGAGTGAAAAATTGCCATTTCTATTTCAGCTATTTCTCCATGTCCAAGATCGAAAATATGTATTTGGTAGGGTGTAGTTTTTTTTCGAAACATATTTCATAAAAAAAAATTTAATAAAAACATTTTATTTGTTAGTTTTTGAATTTTTTTGTTTCTCTTTTAATTTTCATTCGTATTTTTTTCTGTCATTAAATTAATAGGCTGTTTCATATATTTGTGCTTTTATGGATTTATTAAATCCAGCTTTTTTTTTTGGATTTAATAAATCCACTTTTTGTATGAAAAATTCTAAATCCAGGTGATTAAAAGAAACGCTAATTGATTTGATTAATTTTTTGTTGAAATATTATTTTCAACAAATAATTCTGTCATCTTTAAATCCTGAACTAATTTTGCAGAACTATTGTGTTATCCGGTATATGGTACTACCAATAATTCTGAAGTGTTAAAGATGTCGCTAAATCGTCAATATATCAAATTTGAGACCCAAACAAGGATATCAATATGCATTGGTTGAGTGTTAATACTTATACTTATTTTTAGCCGGGCACTCTAGCATACATATGCACATAAATACATATGACTGTTTATATGTGTATAACAAATCAATATAGTATATAACACAAATTCCATTAACTCAATTCAAGTAGAAATAATACAAATTTCATTCTTTCCATTTCAGCTTTACTGGCAGCTACACTAAGGACTTATCAACGGGCTGGATGTGATTCAGAACAACTGTCGCTCAGTTGTCCACGCGGCACCAGTATTTCTATAGAATTGGCACAGTATGGCCGAGCAGGAGGTAAATATAAAAGGCAATAACAAATACATAGTAAAAAATGAGAATACATTAAAAACAAAGCAGAAACCATGTCGAAATTATAGTGTATAGGGTGGTTATACTAAAATATGGACACTTTTAAAATAAAATTATGGTGGTCACTTTGATACCGGTCTGAAATCGTTACGCTCATTTAAGACCAAATTTGTTTAGCCCTCCAACCAGCCTACTTTTTTCTGGAACGAAATTTATTGCAATAAAAAGGAAACAGGAAGTGCATTCAGGCGATATGAGCTGAAGTAGGTGGAGAATGAATAACGAAAACTAATTCCTAAAAGAGTGGAATTAAGCATAAATTGTTCCTCTTGCGAAGATATTATCAAAAATCTGAATGTTTTCTACTTAAGAAAATGTTATGATTTTCATTTTTCAGAAATTGTAATATATCACACATTATCAAATCTGGCCCATCAACCATTTTCATTTTTGCAATTGTTCTATAAAACAACAGTGTATTTTTCAAAAAAAAAGTATCGAAATGTGAAAGATTCATATGAGCTATAATTCATTATTTGAAAAGTTCATGCAGTTTTCTGCTAACCAGAGCGTTTCAAAATGACATTTAGACTTGCTAACTTTTCTTAAAATAATCAAAGTTTAATGGTTAACCATAGTTATGAAAGTCAAATTCATTTGGAGATATCTGTTGTTAACGATTCTCTGATTATTTACTAGATAAGTTACCCGCCCTTAATAAGTATAAACTATTTTATTGTAACTGATATAGAGGCAACCGAAGAACCAAACTACTCACAGTTTGGGAAGTTTCGCTTAGGGTTTTGAGGATCACTTTTCTTTCCGCTAATTTGAATGAAATTCCGATATATGATAAGAAATAAAATTTTAAGGTTGACTTGTTCTTTTATAGGCAACCGCATATAAAAAATTACCGTAATTTTTTTAAATCTTTTTGGCAGACCTGGGAGTTATCAGCCACATTCTGTAATCAATTAAACACGCTATTACAGAATTATATGTCATTGTAATTGAATATTTTCAATTAATTTAATTACAATTAAAAATTACATATAGTTTTAATTAAAATGTAAATGACACTTTAGGTGTAAAAGACAATATAAAGTCCAACGGAAAATTCTAAGTTATATTTTTCATCAAAAAGTTTAATATTTGATACGTATTTGACCTCCAACAAAGATGGGTTAACAATGCCCAAAAAAGTTTATATTAAATACCTTACAGTAGAAACTATCGGCTGAAAACATATAAAATCAACAATTGAAGTTTTCGCACTCTATTTGAATTGCATCAAACTTGCTATAACTTGGAATACTTTGTATAGTAAGATAAACCTCAAAAATTGGTATTTAATTTGGGGAAATTTATCAAATTTGTTAAAAACTTTCCTTACAAAATTGAGTCTAACTTTTATATTATTTTACAGTCACAGTTGATATATCACTTTAAAGCTTCTTAAATCGTGCTTCAAGTTGGTCCCCAACTCATTCTTTAATTTGATAATTCCTGATTTATTAAAAAAAACTTATACATTTTTGAGAATTTTTCTTCAATGAATTAATTGTTTCTATCTTTTTATTATTTGAGCCATGATTGCGCTACTTGAATTGTTACTATTTGAAAATGAGCTTTAACAATGTATCGTAATCAAAGGTCTAAAGTCATTTCATCTTAATCCGCGGTTCAGGATGCTTTATCGTAGCTTTTTAATATTTTTTTATTAGTTCTTAGTTTTTTATCACTGACACTGTCAAATATCAGTTTGGTACTCCTTTTGGCTCATGAGTTATTTACAGCAGTGTGAGAAATTCTAGATCATAATATATAGCAAGGGTGAGCACAGATTTGTCACCGAGGCCAAATTATAGTTTTTCACAAATTATAAAGGGCCGCACCATACTTTTAAAAAAAGTAAAACTACTAAACTAAACGGAACTACTAAAAACGGAATTTTTTAAGTGAAATTCGGTTTTTAACTCCATCTGTTCCCAAACTGGTTCCACAAGAACCGATTGTAAATTCAACTTTTGCAAAGCTACACCACAACTTATTGTTATACCCTACAGCACTAGTGGACAGGGTGAAATTTTGTGCTGATGTTTTTAACACCAAAAAATATTGGACCCAGACCCTCCCTTTGTATACCGATCGACTCAGAATCATTTTTGTTTCGATTGTCTGTCTGCCCATGTATTCTTGTGCGCGCTCCAGGTCGTAAATATTAAGATATCTTAATGAAATTTGGTACACCCACTTCCATCGGCCCACGAACGAAGCATGTTAATTTTGGTTTGAATTGGTCCATGGCTGGACATAGTGCCCATATAAAGGTCCCCCAGAATTGGATTTCCCCACGCTACAAGTCACAAATCGGAAGATATTTTAATGAAATTTGGTTCGCTGACTGACATGTGCTCAAGGATAAAACCAATTGATTCTAGATAAGATCGGTCCATATTTGAACCTAGCGCCCATATGGACTCTATTCCCGATTTTCTCTTAAATGCACTTAAAATTAGGTAAAACCAAACGTTACCCTGTTAACGGAAATTGCATTACAATTTTTTTTTCTTTATTTAAAACATAAAAGCAAAATATATGTACAGTTTTAAATTTTCTTTACAACTAGTCAAATATGACTAACGAGCAAATTTCTTCGTGTAAATTAAAGCATGTATTAAACATCATGATACGAGCCTAACCAGTTCATGGGGTTTAGTGCGTTGTAGCCTACGAGGTTGATCTTCGACATTAAAAAGATTTCTTGCTTCCTGGTTCACATGTACAGCCAGTCGATTGTGGTGGACAATAGCGTATTTTTTAATGGCAATGTTAACAGTATCCACTCCAAGATCTCGGTGAATATCATTGTTTCTTAAATACCATGGTGGGTTAACTATTCTTCTGAGGACTTTGTTTTGAAATCGCTGAATTATGCGAACGACAGTTGGTTTAGCGCATCCCCATATCTAGATGCCATAGGTCCATATAGGTTTAATGATTTGGTTATATACTGCAAGTTTTGATTGATAGAGTTGAACGTCTGCCAATTAACCAGTCTAAGCTTCTGTATTTTATTTCAAGTTCTTGTTTTTTCTTTTTGACATGTTCGTTCCATTTAAGCTTTGCGTCAAGCGTCATGGCCAAATACTAAGCTTGGTTTGCATAAGGGATTTTATTTCCATTTATTAAAAATGGGTAAGCTTTTACTTTTTTGTTTGTAAAATTTACATGAACTGACTTCGTGTCATTTATCTGAATTCGCCATAAACTGGCCCATCTTGCTATACTATTTATTGCTGGTTGTAAGTATTGAGCGGCTTCGTGTTCAGTGTTGCCTACTGCTAAGATCGCAGTGTCATCTGCAAATGTTGCTATGATGGTGTTTACTGAGTTTGGGAGGTCGCAAGTAAAAATTAGATTCATTAGTGGGCCCAAAATACTACCCTGAGGCACTCCCGCTTTAATTTCCTTCAGGTCTGAGTACTCGTTTTCGTATTTGACTCGAAAGAATTTGTTTTTTAAGTATGATTCTATTATTTTACAATAGTTTTGTGGCATAAATAATGACAACTTGTATAACAGTCCTTCATGCCAAACCTTGTCAAAGGCTTTGGCACTCAATAACTTCTGTAATTCTGTGTATTTGATCTATGGTGGAGTATTTCTTCCTAAAACCGAATTGGTGTGACGGTATAATATTTGTTTCCTTTATAATTGGTTTTATTCGATTTATTAATATTTTTCAACAAGTTTTGATAGAATTGGTAAAAGTCTATAAGACGAGACTTCTGTCAGTGGTTTTCCTGGTTTGGGTATCATCAGAACTTCCGCAACCTTCCAGTAGATTGGTACGTGTTCTAATTTTATTATTGACTGCAATATTGTAGTAAGAACCAGTATTCCTTTATATGGCAATTGCTTTAGAATTTCAGATGTTACGAGGTTAAAACCGGAAGCTTTTTTTGCGGGTGGGTAGCTTGCTAATTTCATTTTGGACTTCTATTTCAGTTATTTTAGGAATTGTTTGATCAGGAATATTGTATTTCATTTGTTATAGGGGCCTGAGAGTTATTTGGAAGAAAAATTTTTTACAAATATTCAGCAAACACGGCAGCTTTATCTGTGTGCGAACGGATCCATTGACCATTATTTCCCCTTATCGGATGGTGTAATTTTGGCGGTGCTTTGCCTGACTTAGTTGCTTTCCACAGGGAATAATCATTATTTTTGTCTGCGGATAAACTCATTATATGGTTTTGCATTGTTTGGTTTTGGATATCTTTTAGCCTTCGTTTGAGTTGTTGAGATGCCCTGTTAAAAATGGTTTTATCAGCAGGGTTTCTAGTTTGTTTCCACCTATGCCGAAGCTTTCTCTTTTATTATTTTAACTTATTTTGGATAGCTATAACCAGTTTGTTTTTTTATTGTGGAAGGAGTACTATTCCAACAGGCATTTTGAATAATATTTACAACAGGGACCGTAACGGTTATGACTTTTATCATAAAAGTCAGTTTAAAAAAGTTATTTTTTGACTTTTATTTCTTTGAGCAAAAATAAAAGTTTTTTTTTACTTTTATTTTTTCGAACACAAATAAAAGTTATTTTTTGACTTTTTTTTTGAGCAAAAATAAAAGTTATTTAGTGACTTTTATTTTTCCGAGTAAAAATATAAGTTATTTTTTGACTTTTATTTTTTAGAGCAGAAATAAAAGTTATTTTTTGATTATTATTTTTTTGAGCAGAAATAAAAGTTATTTTTTGGTTTTTATTTTTTTAAGCAAAAATAAAAGTTATTTTGAAATTAATGCCAATTGAGAGTTCCCACGAAGCTCAATTTTTTCGGGATTTCTTATATTTTTATATAAATATTTTTAGTTGTAAAAATTTTCTAATTTTTTTCTGTACAAAATAAACTGTTGCAGTCTGTTTGCATATGAATGAAAAGTTAATGTATTTGTTGTTGTTGTTTCGTTTGTAAAATTGTACTGATATTTGCATACATTAATTTCCGTGAAGAAAGAGGAGACTAAAGGAAAATCGAGAGTATATTTTCCTTCAGTTTCTTATTCTTACTTTTTCTTATGATTCTTCAATAAAAACGGTAATATAAACGTCTTTGGAAAGTAGATAGGAAAGTTCAGTTGTAATTTTTAATTGAAATCTATAAATTGGGTAAAATATGCTATTTTAATATAAACGAATTGCAAAAAGTGCATGAACTACAGAAAAAAATCAGTATTTTACGAAAAAACTAAAAAAGTGTATGCAATGGCTCATATGAATAAAAAATAGATATTACTAATAGGGGGAAATACAGGGTTTTTTAAGCAATTACTTCAGAAATCTAGTCTGCTGGGAGTAGACTCGAAAATTAATTTTTTAATTTTCGTTTACATTTCATGCTATTCTACCAGCCAATTGGTAAATTTGGAATTAAAAGCCGTTCCTAAGCCCAAAGTAATTACTTCGAAGTAATTGCTAAGTTTTATTCATATGACCCGATAGCAAAATACTGTTTTTATCGTAAAAACTGTTAACCATCCCGAAAAACTGGAAAAAATGCAATTAAAAACGGCAACACTGATACTAACCACTAGCCAAGGCTATTTTCTAAAAACCTAAACTGATTTTAATTAAAAATATCATAAACCGGGAAAAAGGTGGTATCAACTAGCATAGAATCTCTAGAGAGTGCATGCGTCTCTTTCAATGTTAACTGTCTGTGGCCGACATTTGCAAAGTTTTATTAGAAGCTGATAGGTTTAGTTTTATTGTTAAATTTTAATAAACATTTTGTTTCAATAAATATGCATAATATGAAAAAAAATAATAAAAAACTAAATCCGTTACCTGCAATTTAACTTCTTGAAATCTCAACCAGAGCCAGTGAGAGAGCGCGTAACAGTACGTGTGCATCTTGCATAGAGCCTGGTAGTATATATTTATATATATATATGTATATATATATATATATATTTATATCCAAACAGTCCGCAAACTCTCGTTGTTTTACATAATATTTATAAATTTCCCATTAAAATAAGTTAAATGATCGGCCTATGAACCATTTACTAAGGAGTGGTTTGCGGGAAATGGAAATTTAAAACTCTTCATCTGATGATAATGATGACTCAATAATTGTGGATGACAATACTCAAAAAGCTTTTCATGAAATTGAAAATTACACAGATAAGCGGCTGGATATAGATGAGAATTTGATGGAATATTGGAACAGTAAGAAACATGTACTTCCCTGGTTGCGAAAACTGGCTTTTGTTGTCCATTCTCTACCTGCGACACAATTTAGCGTGGAAAGATCTTTTTTTTTTGGAAGCACTAATGATAGTAAAGCTAAATTCTAATGTTATTTCCGATATACTGCAATAAATAATAAGTAAAAAACTTTGCAATTAGGGTTTTGTTTGCTAGAATTTATGTACGTCTCTGGAAAAATTTCATTGAAAACTTTTAAAAGTTGCCCAAAAAAATAAAAGTCAAAAAATAGCTTTTATTTTTGCTTAAAAAATAAGTCACAAAATAACTTTTATTTTTGCTTAAAAACATAAAAGTCAAAAAATAACTTTTATTTTTGCTTAAAAAATAAAAGTCAAAAAATAACTTTAATTTTTGCTCGAAAAAATAAAAGTCAGAAAATAACTTTTACTTTTGCTTGAAAAAATAAAAGTCATTAAATAACTTTTATTTTTGTTCGAAAAAATAAAAATCAAAAAGTAATTTTTATATTTGCTCAAAAAAATAAAAATCAAAAATTTAAAAGGCATGCCATTTTATGAAAGGCCAGCCCACAAGGATCAATATGATGTACTTCAATCACTTATGCGACATTTCCTTATATCTGCTTTTTTTGTCCAAAAATTTGAAAATAATTGTTATTTTCGGTGCCTGATTTACAAAGCTTAATGCATAATCTTCCAGTTGCTCCGAATTATTTATATGGATTGGGATTTCAAGATCTTCATTAACGATCATTTTGAAATACTCCCAGTCTGTATGTTTGCTAGGCAATATTGGTGGATGGTTTTTGTAGATTACTGATTCAGTAAGAGTAATATAAATTGGTGTGTGGTCTGAATTAAAATCATGGCCATCAACTATTTTAAAAAAATTTTTTTTAAATTTTTATTATAAAAAAATCTATTAAATTAGGTATTTTTGCTACGTCAGTTGGCCAGTAGGTTGGTTTGCCGGTAGACAAAAACTCGCACCCATTTTCCTTTGCTGCTTGTAGAAGCCTTCTGCCTTTGGTGTTTATTAATTGTGAACCCCAGTAGTTGTGATTTGCATTAAAGTCACCACCCATGATGAATTTATATTTATGATTTTGTATTAGTGATTTATAGAGCTCGGTTTTGATATTATTTCTTGGAGGACTATAAACTGCCGATATTGAGATCATACCTTTTACAGTTTTAACTGAAACTATTGTAGCTTGAATTTCTTCTGAGAAAATCTTGCTTTCATAGTGGTCTATACTACTTTCAATAATAACTGCACTTCCTCCCCGTGCAGTGTTATCTGGGTGATTCGTACACAGAAAAAAATATATCATACATGGAATGAATTTTTTTATAATATGTATGAATCTAACATTATAATTTTTTCCCAAAACTTTTTCATACAATGTATGAACTTGTTCATACATATTATGAAAAAATTCATGACGCATTTTTTTATACAATTGAATATTTCTGTTGCAAATTAAAGAAATTGCTAATGTTTTTATAAAAACTAGTATTTGGGTCCATAGACGATGGATCTTATCCTCTTTATTTTAAAATAATAACAAAGAAATATAAAATAGAAAGAAATATTTAATACATAGGAAGATTAAATACCGTATCTTAAACAATTTATGCAGCATGCTGATTTAGGAAAACTTTTCGGAGTCAATTGAATTTACTATTATCCGTTGTCCAAAATTATGTTTCTTCTGTGTCAAATGGGCAAATTATTATTACAATTTGAAATATTCATCTGAAATAATAAAAATATTGTTATTTTTTAAATCGAAATGTTAAATAAAATTGCACGTACCTACCTTTTCGACATCCTTGTAACATTTTTAGCAATTATTTTATAAATTTAGTGTCTTCAACAATACAAAAGAAAATGTCTGACAATTGTTTTCTTTTTCAAACTAATGTGTTTTTTTAAATATTTTTGGAAATGAAAAATTTAGTGAAAATTCGTACATTGTATAAATTTGTTCATACATATTATGAACTGAAATCAATGATAAACGCTCATACTATTTATGAACAAATTTGGTTCTGTGTATGGTAAATACCATATTGCGGAATTAATATGTGCGTTTCATTTGTGAAGTTTGTTTTCGATATTAAGCAGATGTCTATATTTTCTTTATTTAAAATAAGCTGAATTTCATCTTTATAATTTGAAAGTCCGTTCGCATTCCAGAACATAATTTTTAGAAAAGATGTCATATTTATTGCATATTAAGAGTTATTTCGAGCTGGCTGAGACGAAACTCGATATTTTGTTGAAATTTTTCTT
This sequence comes from Leucophora obtusa, assembly GCA_949987735.1. Lineage (NCBI taxonomy): Eukaryota > Metazoa > Arthropoda > Insecta > Diptera > Anthomyiidae > Leucophora > Leucophora obtusa. The sequence continues at coordinate 268,954,905 of OX465295.1, read as the reverse complement.
GGTTTTTTAACGCTGATAATATTTTTGATAATACATCTTCATTAGTGTTTGTTGGTGATTTTACTATTGTAGGTTTGCTTTTTAATACAGTGGAATAACTATGTGGTTTTGCTTGCCTTCTTGGAGTTGTTGGATTGACAGCGGATTTAGTACTTTCATTATTTGCTTTCATGTTAAAACAAATTTGTTCTGTATGACTTCGGGTTTTGGTTTTGTCTCTTATCTTTTGTAATTCCTTTGCGACTATACATCCTCGGTAACTAGCTGGATGTGATTTTCCGCAATTACAGCATTTTGGGTTTTCTGTGTGAAGTTTTGTACAATCTACAGTTTTATGTTTACCTGCACATTTAACGCATCGTGGAGGTTTTGAGCAAAAGTTTTCAGTGTGCCCATGTAATTGGCAATTTCTGCACTGAAGAATCAATCTTGACTGTCTAATTGGCTCGATTTTTACAATACAATTAAGTATTGATCTAATTGAATATATTTTTTTTATATCTTCTGTAGATTCAAATGAAAGCATAAAGATGTCCAGCGGATCTTTTGTTTTCCATTTGAACTTGTTTATTGCCTCTAACGGTTTGTAGCCTTGATTTTTTAAATCATCAATGATTTCAGGTCGCATGAATGATGTAAATTTTTAACTATAACTTTAATTGGTCTGTTTTCCTTGTTTTCAAAGGCAATTCTAATTCGTTGAACTTCTTAGTAATACTTCTATAGTCCATACCATCAGTGGGAAAAATTTTGAATATGCCATTTTTTATTAACTTTACTGTTATTTTCTCTTTTGCAAGTTCTTTCAGTATTGAATTCAAATCTTTATAGGAGTTTACTTCACTTACTACTATTGGAGGAGGAAGATGATTGCTTATTTCTTGCTTTTCAGTATTATGGCTTTGTGTTTTGTTCATTGACAATTGTGATGTTTGTTTTGGTGAAGTAAATTCAACGCTCCTTTTATTTTTTGTCCTATCCAGTTGGTTTCAGCTGCTAGATCTTCTTCATCTGTGCTATAATGATTTTGTTCAACGAAAGTTTTCTTTGGTATAGTCGTGATCAGCGTTGCTGTGTTTGCATTTGCTTGCTGATGGCAGAGGGAGGAAAAAGAGTATTTTGATTCTCAGTATTTTTAAGCTTGGTTTTCATTTTAGTTGCTGGTTGTTTATGAACTGGGGATAGAGACGCTTTACGTTTCTTATTTTTGTTTTTATTTGTTCGACTTTTTTCAACTATCCACTCGGTTTCTGCTACCAAATCTTCCTCATCTGTTGCAAAATTGTTATCTTCAATCAGGCACGCAGCTAGGGGGGGTAGGGGGGCTATGGGGCTCGAGCCCCCCCCCCCTCCCGAAATGAGTTGACAAATTTAAAACGTAACAAAATACGTCGAAAATAACAAAGTTTTTCCGAAAATTTAATAAAAAATATTTATTTTTAGTTAAAATCAAATAGCAAATAGCCAAGTTTCTGACATTTTCATAAATAAAATGGACTCGAATAAAAATCTACACTGCAAAAAACAGTCTACTATTTTCTAGCAAATATTTCTGTTTCTTGTAGCAGGAGAGACCGCTATTTATATTCAACTCCATTAAATTTAAAGATAAATCAACTTTTGAATATATAACGATTTCTACTAATATTCATCAACATTACTTTGCCAATATTAGCAAGGTAAATTTGCAATTCGCTTAAACAAAATTTAGCTCAAATATTACTAAAATTTCTTACACTTAATAGTTGCATTTTTGCTGTTCTTATCTCACTAATATTTAGCAAAAACGATTTACTAATTTCAAAAGTTTTCTTTGCAGGGCCCCTTTTAACTAATTTTGAGTATATTTTTTGTTTGCTAATTTTACAGGATTTTTTTATCAGTATAATATTATATTATGGCAATGGTTTTCTTGATAATTCCGAATAAAAGAACCGAAAGGAACAGTTGAAATTTAACTTATTCGTGAACGCCAGAGAGTTCCTAACTCTAAAAATGAACAATATTTTTGGGCTTTCGCGCCACACAGATATTTCAAGAGGCCATAAAATAAAAAACCGAGCTAACTTTGCAAAATCCTATGGAATTTTACTTTAGTATTGGAACCTGATAATTCCACACGCAGTCTATGCTTGGCAAAAAATGGGTAGAAGAATATACTTACTGCATATCGGAAACGGATGGCAATCAATTTTAAATTTTGACAACAAAAAACTAAAATTGAAATCACATAGAAATTAAATTACACTTGAAATATAAAATTTAGTTTAGAACTAAGAAAATGCGTTAAAAATTAAATTTTATTTTATGGGTATAAGCCATTCTTAATTGTAATATTCAAAAAGTTTCTTTCTTTCTTTACCAGTATCAGGCAATTAATAAAAGAAATTGTCTTTTCATTTTTCTGCTGAATTAGCACTAATTTTAATTCCTTTATGTTACCGCGGAAACCATTCTTACCAAAAAGTGTTCCCGTACTCGAAAATTGGGCAAATGAGACCGCTCAAAATGGTGTATTTGTGTGTCTCTTTTTACTATTCTTCGGAAAATTATAAAAGGGACAGCTAGTGTAATTATAAACAAATAATACCATTGTGAACAAATTTTAATTAAGCAAAGAAATGCGGAAAATAAAACTTTTTTATATAAAAATTAACTGAACAAAGTTAAAAAACTTTTAAATGCAAAAAAAATGTGCATCTGTGCGATTTGTCAGCCTAAAACCAAATGCATTTTAATTTATTTCTTTTAACTAAGTTTTGGGCTAGAAAAGTGATTTTGTGCGTTCCCGTTAGCGAATGCATCCCGGGATTTTCCGTCCCGGGATTCCCGGGAAATTAAGCATTTTTTAGTTCCCGCATTTCCGGGAATTTGGACCGGGAATCCCGGGATTTCAAAAAATTCAGTTTATTGCGGTTGTCGTTGCGTTACTTATATTAATATGTTTTTTAACTTTTTCGAGGCTATCGTGTTATAGCGTCGTTATACGAAAATTTTTGGCGAATTTGACAGACAAAAACGACACTCGCGGTACCAAAAAATGCCTTCTGGCAAAAGCGACAAATTTTTTTGTCGAATACGACAGACGCAATCAGGCGGAATAAAGTTAATTATTTTAAATTTTCCTATGCAAAATTTTCCAATCTTTTGAAAATAGTAAACATTTTACATTAGGCTTGTTCGTTTACTTACTACAATTTGTTACTTTTACCACATCCTTTTCGACTTCCAGACTTCATACTATTTCAAATATAGAACTTGTTAATTCTAGGTTAATTAAACTGACTACGAATTTTTATTCCAGAAGTTCTGGATCTGAATATCCCCATATCAATGAGTTAACATCAGCTTAGTTAGCTAGTAGGTAGATTTGTAAGTGGTTTTATTAAAAAAATAAAAATTTTCAAATAGGTTTTTTAAAATTTTGCCTCCAATAAAAATTTTAATGTATATATGTATAAAATTTTGTAAATAACTATTAATTATTAAGAAGAAAAAGTGCAAAAACTTGAACTATTTGTATATAATTTTTAAGATGAAAATGTAAATATTATTTGGTAGAAATAAATAAAAAATAAATTTTACCACAACAGGGGAAATTCATAGAGTACCTAACCAAAACATTGATTGAGTAGAAGTAGTAAGATTTTCGAGTTAACGAACACACTGATTTATTTGTGTACTTTATCGAACTTTTTAAGTTCCTTTCAATGCCTCTTAAAACCACTTAAATAGTGTTTGTATAAAAAATTTTGAATCGCACTTATTCTGTATAGAATTAAAGACAAATTTGTCCAGTGATTTTTAAAAATTTTGAAGTACGTTAAAATTTGTTCCCAAAATTTTTAAAATTTTCTAAAAGTTATTTTCTATATTAATTTTTTTATTTATTTTTGTTTTTTGACAAACAAGCTTTTTAGTCTAAAAATTAGTTTTATTTAATTTTTAAAAATATATATAATTAAACTTATATAATTTCTAATATAGAATTAATTCTTTCTCACTACGAAAATTCCAAGAAAAACCATGAAGATTTGAGATCTTTAAAATATTTTATTTATAAAAAATTTAAACTATTATAAAATATTTTATAATTTATTTCCCTTGCGGGATCCCGGGATTCAAGATAAATTTCCCGCTTTCCCGGGAAATCAAAAAGTGCGGGATCTTGCATTCCCTATTGCAATTTCGGCATTTAGGATTTTGTGCTTACTCTCAATTTACTGAACTTTACACAAAACAAGTAAAGGAGCACACATAACTTAAAATAACGAGTTTTTGGTAAGGGTTATACATTTTTCAACTGTTTACATAGTTTTCCCTAGTATACCAAAAAAAAAAAAAAAAAACACGGGAATAATTAACCGAAAAAAATATGTAATTTTTTCGTTCAGTTCTTTATTAGTTTTTTCGAATTGTTTTAGTTTGTTTACTCTTATTACGAGGAGTTTTTGTTACTGATGTAAACACTCCATCCATATTGTTAAATACAGATTGGAATCTTCACGTAGAAATATTTATCTTCTGTCGGTAATGCAGTGATATTTTGCTATTGGCAACCACCCACACTTAGATGTTAAAAGTAGTATTTTCTTGTTCATTTTTGACGATCACCAGGAATTCGTTAAAGCAGAACAGCTGGTGTGTTGTTTTGGTTTTTGTTTTGTGCACTTTTTTACTGTCTCTATCAGTGTTACAAGGGAAAATAAGTAAATTTTCGAGAAATTGAGTGATTTTTTTAAGATTATTAATCACTAAAAATAAAGTTTTCATTTTAATTTATACTACAAACATAAAAACGACCGAGTTACACTTCATCCAACTCTCGCCGTCAGTATAAAAAGGTATCATTTATAACAATTATTTTAATTTTTCCATTAAAAAATACAAAAATTGTTTTTTCGGACTTTCTATATTTTCATATATTTAGTTAGAATATTCTTCCACCTCAAGTCCAAATTCTAATATGATATTGTCATATTAGATTTTTATTTGTTATTTCAAAAAGGGGTTGATCATTTTCATGATAGACAATACAATTGTTTCGTAGACATCACTCTACTCTTCAGTTTTCCGCAATAAGAAAATGATAACTTTCCTACTCAAACCGAGACATTACATAAGGTACAAAAAATCAACGGGACGAGAATTTTGTACTTTCGTATATGAACTGTCTGATTTGGTAAACCAGCATAAATCAACTCCTTTTTGAAAGCAACAATTACATAAAAGTACCCTTTGGGTACTATTTATATGTAGGTATGTCTGTTGTCAATACATTTTGTAAAAACAACTAATTTTAAACTCAAAACAAAATAAATATTTGAATGAGATTTTAGCCGTGGTGTGCTTATTTTCAACAATTATTTTAATTTTTGCATTAAAAAATACAAAAATTGTTTTTTCGGACTTTCTATATTTTCATATATTTAGTTAGAATATTCTTCCACCTCAAGTTCAAATTCTAATATGATATTGTCATATTAGATTTTTATTTGTTGTTTCAAAAAGGGGTTGATCATTTTCATGATTGTTTCATAGACATCACTCTACTCTTCAGTTGTCAGCAATAAGAAAATGATAACTTTCTTACTCAAACCGAGACTTTACATAAGGTACAAAAAATCAACGGGACGAGAATTTTGTACTTTCGTATATGAACTGTCTGATTTGGTAAACCAGCTAGAAATCAACTCCTTTTTGAAAGCAACAATTACATAAAAGTACCCTTTGGGTACTATTTAAATGTATGTCTGTTGTCAATACATTTTGTAAAAACAACTAATTTTAAACTCAAAACAAAATAAATATTTGAATGAGATTTTAGCCGTGGTGTGCTTATTTTCAACAATTATTTTAATTTTTGCATTAAAAAATACAAAAATTGTTTTTTCGGACTTTCTATATTTTCATATATTTAGTTAGAATATTCTTCCACCTCAAGTCCAAATTCTAATATGATATTGTCATATTAGATTTTTATTTGTTGTTCCAAATCCAATCCAATCAACGGATATGGATTTCATAAAAATCACGTTTGTCAGTAACTTAAGTGCTTTTGATGAATTAAAACGCTAACTTTTCACACAGTTCTAAATTTACTACAAATATTATTATAGTCGGAATTAATTACGAATTTTTACTAAAACTAAAGTAAGCAATTTTCAAACAAAATTCCTAATTAAGTAAAATTTTAGAATAAAGTCTTAAGTGCTTAATTCTGACTACAAAACTGGTCCTACAGGTGATATTTTAACTTTAAATTTAATTTGAATTTATTTTGTAAATAACTAAGAGTCAGTTAAACAGTCAGAACTAACATCGATTTGATTCTTGAATATTTCTTAAGTGAGAAATTTTCAAATCAAGATCTTACTTTAATGAAAATTGTGAAAAAAACTTAAAAAAAATTGAAATTTGAATTTCAGCAAGGGCCGCACTAAAATCAACAAAGGGCCGCATTTGCCCACTCTTGATATATAGTATTTAATCACAAAACAAAAATAGTTTGAGTTTTCAGCACTTGTATGAAAAACTAAGAAGCCAATAAGATTACCCTTATAAGATTTGGCAAAACCAAAAATTAAGTATTGAGAAACAATATATTTTTTTCAGAAATTTTTAAGAATCCATTTTTTGATATATGGCGATTTAAATCGCGGATTTCATTAACTTTGAAAATTGTAAAAATTTTATTATTTAAACTTAGTACTTAAATAACGATTTCAATCCATTAAAATTATACCACAATAACTCTCGTGACTTAAGCCTTTCAAAAGATATGGACAATTTGGGTAAGTCAAAATTTGGATTAGTTTGGTTGGTTTTAAATATGTAGGACATCACTCACTTAGACCTTTTTCCTATAGGTGCAACCAAAACAAGAATGTTTATTACATTTTATGAAAAACGTCGCCGGAAAAATCCTTAAAATTTTGTTGAGATGATTACCAGGATTTAAATCAGATATTATTTTTTAACTACACAAAGTTTTTACTTCCTGTAAAGTTTTTAAATTATTTTCATAATTTTTGTTTATATTCAGTTTATTTATGAGAAGCTGATTTTTTATAATCCAGTTATAAATTTTAACTAAAAACTTCTAATATTAAAAAAATTATTGTTTTTGAAGTACTTTTTCGGAATGTTTAGCATATTTCCTAGGATGCATTACGGACGCTCAGAGGTTCGTAATCAACATTTGGAAAACGTTGTATAATTATATTTTCATATCGGTTTTGGTATAGCCATTGGAGCTATCTGCCGTTATTAATAAAAGGAATTGCTGGTCAACTTTGCCTTGACGCTACACCAACACTACGTCTTTTAAAGACAAAAACTTTTCATGTTGGGAGGAAGTACAGGATTTAACGCTACTCAATTACTCGCATGCAATCAGATATTGAAGGGTATTTCAAAAGAGATTATTTTAGGAACTTAACTGTATTCTCTACGATATCAACATGTATGCTCAGGATTTCCAAAAGAATTGGAATATGTTCAATACGATCCTTTGGTGAAAATTAAAAAAGAACTCCACCATATCTTTTCGAATGAAATTTGAAAAATTTCAAGTGAAATTAATTGTGAATTCTATTTCGAATTTATCATATTTGATTTTAAAGCTGAACCAAAAATAACACACGTTAATTTTTTCTTACAAAATTGAGAAAATTTTAAGAGAAATTTCGATTTTTGACTTCGAATTGGGAAAATTGTAAAAGATACTAGCATTTTCCATTTCAAATTTAGAAAATTCCATTAAAAATTCAGTTCTGCCATTTTAATGAAAAAATTCGAAATAAAATTCAAACTTTTTGGCAAATACTAGCAAAAAGTATTTAACTTTTAAAGTCGACTTTATTTATAAACACACGGTTTTGTTCATTTTGTGTATGGAAATCCTTAAGAAATATTTACATTTTCAAACATGTTGATTGGTTGAAAATAAATTAACCAATCAGAATGCTCCAAAAATAAACTTGGTCAAAGCATACTGCCACCCAAAATTTTGACTAAAGTAGACTTTAACAAAAATATACATTTGGAAAATTTAAATAGGAAGGTCGTTTATTTTTATTTAAAAAATTTTCTATTAAAATCCAAATTTTGTATTACAAAATGCGAAATTATAAAATGAAATTCCTTTTTGTCATTTGAAATTAGAAACATTTCAAATAAAATTGTTCTATATAAAATTTTGAAGATATTATTTGAAATCTAGATCTTTTAATTACATTTCTCCACAAACTTTAATAATTTTATAATCAAAATTATCAGTTTTATAAACGAATTTGTTAAAATGTGCATTGAAGTTTTTAAAATGACGAATCGTTTAATGAAAATAAAGAAAAATTTAAATATTTCGTCTAATTATGCTTAACAGATATGACAGATCTGTTGTCATATACAATTATAATATATAATCACATATGGTGGCATATAAGCCATATAAGCTATATATTTTGAGATATAATAATGTATACCCTCTTATAAAAATTTGTTGGTTGTATGATGTAAGATATTTTTAAATTTTTTTTACTTTTTTTAACTCATTACTAATATCTAAATAATAAGCAGTAGAATTAGGGTCTACTGCTTATAATTCGGTGTCAAAACTCATTATTTTTGTTCGACAAGTTCAGTTTTGTAAGTACCCGGTTAAAAATCTTAATATGATGTCATATATAATTATATATTATTTGATAAGTCCCCATATACAACGACATACAACTTGATCCGAAAAATGGGTCATCTACTTGTGTCTAATTATATCAAATAAGATATAATTTGATACAGTTTGATCCGAGATTTGTCCATATGCAGCACATCAAATTACATCTAATTCGATATAAAAATATCTGATTTTATATAACATTGTCTAATAGTAAGTATACTTTTTATGCATACCGGCTATTAAATTGATATTGAAATTTCTATAGCTTGAACAATTTTAAAGTCCCAAATTTTATAACATAAAATAAAAATTTTAATGCTTTTGTCTTCTAAATCGTACCCATCATTTTTTAATATAAATTTTATATGCAAAAAAATCACGTGAAAATTATTTAGCTGTGGAGAAATTAACTCTTAATTTATATTAATTTGTATGAGATCATATAGAAAGTTATATAAAATTACAAGAATATATTTTTAGTATGACGATACATACAGTGTTATATAACTTAGTATCGAACCATATATAATCATATCGGTCACTACATATATTTTGATTAGTTTTATATGGCTTATGTAGTTATATATGGAGTCAGATATGGGGATATGTAATAACATCAATTACCGTACAAAAAAATCATTGAAAAAATAATATCAGATGTAGTTATATATAATGATATGTGTGTTAATGTGACTCCATTCACTGTCAGATATAACCCAATCACATTATATATAACAATATATAAGTATTTTTACTCGGGTAGTTGTCCATATTCGCTGCATGAAAAAACGCAAACATTTTTGTGCACCCGCTTAGCAGCTGCATTACAAAAGTATATAAAATAAGTAGTTACCAAAATAAGTGCGTATACGCAGTTTAAAAATAAGTGGTTGCAAGTTGTTAAATAATACAACTTACTTATATACTTACTAGTGGTTAAAAAATAAGTAGTTACCAAATTCATACTATCTTTATAAATAAATAAGTAGTCGCGCGTAAGCTAGACTGCTTATAAAAACGGCTTCGTCTAACAAAAATAACTAGTACTGACGCCGAATTATAAGTAGTAAAAAATTTTAGTTTCATTATATATTATGAGCTACCCAGCAAAATCTTTCATTACCAAATAAGTGGGTATATAATAGAAATTCATAGCTCCGCACAACTTATTTTTTGGCGTCTAAACTCATTATTTTTGTTTGGCGTGGTCGTTTTTATAAGTAGTCACGCTTACCCGCTCGCTTACGAAAAAATGAAAAATAAGTAGTTATGAGATTTTTAATAATAAGTGGTTACACACATGCTTACAAAAAGTTTAATTATAAGTGGTTATCCGATTGCTTACTTGATTCTTAAAAATAAGGAGTTAGGCAAATACTATTAGCCTAAGGAAATACATTCAGAAAAATTTAAGTTTTCTCTAGTGTGTAATTTTAGGACTCTCTTTAAACATAAAACATATTTACATATAATAAAAAAATTTAACTGTGTAAAAAGTACTTATTTAAACTAATACGAGTAAGTCATTATTTTATATTTAGAAACAATGAATACAATAGGCCGTTATTAGGAAGTCATTATTTTATATTATAAAATAATGCAAAAGGTAATGATATATCATTTTTGGTAATGCAGATAGTAATGAGGTGTCATTACCAATATTTTTCTGGGCAGTAACACGAACAATGTTGTCTCATGTAGTCAGTCATTTTGTATTCCCGATCAAAAAAACATTATATCTGGCATATGTAGCCATATCCCATTCGATATAGGTCGACGTCAGGCGCGGATACAAGGGGGGGGGGGGCTGAAGCCCAAATGCTAAAAGGGACAACACGATTAATTTTTTAAACAGATATTTTAGAATTTCACATTCAAAAAACATTTTTCATTTTGAGATTTTGTGTAGATTTTTGGTTTTTTTGTCTTAGAAGAAGGAATTTGTTTTGTTCAGGAAACCTGACAGATTGTACATTTTTTCAACAGATAATTCTCTTAATTGTTTTTACGATGAGCTTGTTTTTATAGAGTTATTATAAAACTATTGACCATTTTTTTACAATTGAACAAATTTTTCGAGGCATTTTACTTAAAAATAAATATTTATGGCCAGTTTTATTGTCAGAACAAAAATCGTTCTCAAACGAAATTACTTAAGAAATATTTAAGAAATCAATCTTGCTTAGGTTTGATTTTAGAACTGGACCTTATATTTTAAAGTTAGAACAAAAGTTTTTTTTTTGTTTTGAAATATAAGTGCACTACAATTAAAATCTCTTCAATTATCTTCTTAATTAATGAGTTTCAAGGTTTTAGGATCACCATTTCAACCGTAAGTAATGCTCAGAAACACCTTAAAATCTCACCAAAAATCTCAGTACTTAGTTTTATTTGAGGTTTACTATTTATAATATCAGCCCTCGGATTTTTTGATATGAAATTGTAAAATTTGCAGAAAAATTTTACATTTAACAAAAATTTGTTAATTCTAAGAAATTAAAAAATATCAGATTTGGAGTCATATTTATAGAAATAAAATCACACATCTAAGCAAAAATTATCCAATTTAAAATATTTTTAGTGCTTTTTCGAATTATTTCATAGAAATTGCAGATAAATTGAATATCATTGCATATTTTCTAGTGTTTTAGAAGTTTTTTTATTTGAAAAAAACTTTTATTTTCTGATTAAAAATTTGTATTGAATTTAATAAGTAAATACAAGTAATTTTTAAAGCGGACCATACATTAAGGAACATTCGTGAAAAAATGGGCATTTTTGTGTTGACATTCATATAATTCGTGTTTACAAAATTTTTTTATATTTTTTTTCCCTACTCAATGTATGGGGCGCTTAAAAACTACTATTTTTTGGTTAACTGTAAATGTAGTATTAAAAATATGTTAACTTTAATTTAATATACAAATAAAAAATATTTAAATTGAAAAAAACTCATTACTTGTAACCTGCACTGCGAGAATTATCTGCAGCATATTAATGAGTTTTTGAATAAAGCCAATGCAGTTTTACTGGAATTGGTCCATTGAAACTTTTTATTGAATTAATGGAATTTTTCATAAAATGTTTTGAAAAATTTCATTTTATTTATTAAAAGTATCGTACTCGTACACTCAATGAAAAAGTTTGTTAAAATATATGAAGCTTTTTCATTAATTCTAAGAAAAAATTTTAATTTATTTTGTGAAGGATGAAAAATCTTATTAAAATTCTTTGAGCAAAATTTTTTTAGGAAGTTATCGCGATTGACATGCCCTTGCTAAAATAATTTATTTTATAATACAAAAGCAAAAGGTTGCCTATCCTAACTTCTTGTAACAAAACACATTACCGGATAATAGTGGAAGATTTTGTTGGGATCTGGATTTATGGCGACTTTTGCCGCAGAGCTCTACAACATATAACATATCCGAATTTTATTATGATCGGAAGGAACCCATCGGGATAGTTAACTCGTTATAAACAACTAACTAAATCTTTAAATATTTTTTCAATATTTGTATTGAAAATTTTCAAATATATTAAAAAATTTGTGTTTATCATACACAGAGTTGAATAGAATCAGTTGAGATATCTTAAGAATTAAGGTTCAAAGCAAAAAAGAGTAATAATAATAAAAGGATAAAAATAGCATTGTTAAATTTCGTTAATGTTAGTCTAAGTTGAGTTGTTGATAACAAATTCGATTTGCTTTCAACAGTCACATAAGTAGACGATTATCAAAATATTAACCCACTCAAAGGCGAAAGGCACTGATGATGGCTTTGTAGCGAAAGCCGAAAATGCGCATTCTGCCTTGCTGGTCTTATCGAATTCTTTCAAAAATGTTTATTCTTTGTAATTTACTTGTAAAAATTGTATCATCTTTCTTTCACAGAACAAAATTTGTTCATAAATGGTATGATTTGCTTTCATTGAAATGAGTTCATTATATGTATGAACAAATTCATACAATGTATGATATTTTCTTTAAATTTATATTCCAATAAAAATTTTAGAAAGCAAGTTAGTTTGAAAAAGAAAAATGACAAACGATTTTTCTATTTTGTTTTGAAAAAGTCAACTGAAAATGAAAGCGGACCATTGGCCGTGGAAAACGAAAAGGTATGTGCCATATTGTTTATATACACATATATATTAATGTTTATAACACCATTATTTTTAACCATTTTAGATAAATATCAATACAATTTTCGTGTTACCTAAGAAAGGACTAATAACATCCGATAATGGCTTAAATTTAATTCCCCCGACAGTGCAATGGATTTAGCTGAATATGCAGAGAGTAATTTTACTGCTTAACAAGACTATTGAACCCCCGTATGTAACCGGTTTCTGGAAAAACGCCACATTGTGTAGCTCAAGAACCTTCTACCCTCCAGTAAATTGCAATTGTTTATACATATTTATTTTGGGATTTAGGTATTGTTAACTGAGCATAAGAATCTTCAGCAGATGTGCAATATTTCATTATATTCCGATTGTTATTTTTTTTTTAAATAAAATATAAAAATCCATCTCTTGGACTTTTTAGTCGGTTTTAATTAAAGAGAAGCTTATAATTTTGGTTATATCATTCAGTTTTAGTAGAATTAATGCATAAATTAAAAAGAAATCCATCATGAATTTTTTCATAATATTTATGAACAAATTCATACATTGTATGAAAAAGTTTTGGGAAAAAAAATTAATGCTAAATTCATACATATTATGAAAAAATTTCTTCCAAGTATGAATTATTTTTTTGTGTGTTGATTTGAAAATAATTTAAACAGAAAATGATATTAATTTATGATCTACAGTCAAACTGAAATAACATTCATTTACTTAAATAACAGATCAACAAAAACATTTCCCCCATTCATTTTTCAAATATGTTTATTTAATTATGCCAGTTTTATAGTCAGAACTAAGATTGGTTTTTTTCTTATATATTTTGTTGTCAAATCGATTTTTTCCTAAATTAGAAATTTTCATAGATTCTAGTTCTGACCTTCTACATTAAACCTTCTACATTATTAGGAAACATTGTTGTGTTCGGAAAACTCTTCGACACTGAAAAATTTTATATATTCTAGGTTTGATATGAAAGTTGTAGAATTTGGAGTAATTTTCCTTATAAAACTATAACAGATTTTTTCATATCAGAATCTCCATTGTGTTTCCCGTGAAAATACTGATTAATGTTTAAATGCTTTATACAAAACAGAACATTAAAATCTTGTGATTATTTCAGTAGAAAAGTTTGCGAATTTAGAAATATTTTCTCTTATAAAGTGTTCGGATTCTGTGCTATGAGCACTTAGTTTATTAATGACAAAATTTACAATAGAAAATTCTTCTCAATTTTATGTTAAGATTTTTTGGTCAACTCGTACATTTTCAAAACAACTAAAACTCAAATTAATTTTGTTGGTGCTTCTTATAAAAAATTACAGAAAAAATTTAATTTTACTTAACCGACAGTTGTCTTAAGTTAGCTATATTGATAAAATCGGTAACGAAGACCGCACTAATGAAGTAGATTTTTACTGAAAAAAAAACTAACCAAACATTCAAAAAATGTTGAAATGCGGTTGGGCAGATTATCCCAAACCCCTCTTTTGGTACTGTTTACAACAACTATAAAAATTTTAAAAAAATGTTATAATCAGGGCAAGTTTAAAATGGCACAAAAAAGTTGAAATTGGCAGGCGAAATGGTACGAAAAAATAGTAAAATTGGCACAAAAAATGCAAAAATGGCTCGCTTATTGAAAAAATTTTAAAGTATAATAGTTCATTTAAGTGTTTTTCTGATTGTTTTTAACAAAACTACTATAATGAAGGAATATAATTAAGAAAAAAGATTATCGTCATTGACGCAATTGTTTTGTCCAATGTCCGATGTGCGACCCGATAGAATCCTGGAACTGCGCCTGCCTGGAGTTGTGTTCATCCGTATTCCTATGCAACAAGCACAAATTAAGCCTTGGACTACATCACTCTTTGGCAACATGCACAGTTTGTAAAATTCCACGACATGTCACCACAACTTTGAGATTTTTGATGCAGTGAAATTTTCTGATTTTAAAAGTGTCCAGATTATCCTAAATTATTTTCACGCTTAATCCAATCGATGTGATTTCACATGCGTATTAAACAATATAATGTGTAAAATAGTTTTAGTCAATAAAAACGTACACAGAACCAAATAGTATGAATTTGTTTAATTGGTTACAGTTCATAGTATGTATGACCTAATTCATACAGTGTATGAACTTTTTATAAAATTTAAATTTCCTAAATATTTTTGAAAACAAGTTAGTTTAAATTGAACAAAAACATGTCAGAAAATTCTTTATTTTTTTATAAAATAAAAGAAAAACGCCTGGAAATCAAATTTTAATTGTTTCACGGATGATGATAAAGTGGTATGTACATTAATTTATATATGTACGTGAATTTCGCATTAATAAAGCATATTTTCTTATTGTCTTTCCAGATTTACAGCACTTACGTTTTGTTGCAATTTAGTATTAAAAATGAAATGCAACACAAATGATTTTCAACATAAGACCACTGTTGTACGATAAAAACATATTGCTCCATCAATACAAGAGTGTTACAATTTCAGGTGGATAATTGGTTTTCTGAGAGTTTGTACCATCTATTATAGCAAAACTAGAGTATAATAGCGAAGTGTTCCAAAAATCTCTTCATTTGTTCAATTTATAAGTTTTATATCGCTAACTGTAAGTGTCGATTTACTAATATTTTAAGATTTTATCTAATGTTATAGATTTTTTATTTATTTGTGAAATAAATATTAAAAAAATGCATCTGTGATGCTAAACTATTTATCCTGCCATGAAAAAATGCAATTGATATTTATTTCGAATACACACTTCATTTGGAGTAAGAATAGGTAAAAATTTCAAATAACCACCTAATGATTTTACATTCATACAATGTATGAACAATTCATACACTGTATGAACAAGTTTTGGAAAAAATACCATAATAGTTTATGAAAAAAATCATTCCATGTATGAACTTTTTTTTCTGTGTATAACATATTCGAGTATTTTTAAATAAAAAATTTTGTGCCCGGAACGATTTTTTTCTTGAATAATAAATTTTCAAAGATGGTAGCTCTTCCCTACGGGAAATGGATCAGTCACAGAGCTGGTCACGTGACTGGAACTTTGTGGGAGTTACCGGTCCTCGGTTCGGTTTTTTTATATGAAAGTAACCGGCAACTTTAACATGGGCTTGTCATAGGAGGTGGCAATTTCCACCTTTTGGGCTACTTATGACTTGTCGCAAAGCTTGTCGATTATAACATATCACACTACTGGTTTAAGAGAGTATGTAATATAACAAGTTCAAATTATCTAATACGGAAGTAGTCACATGTAAGACATTATGTGATATGTACCGACACTAGTGCCAAATAAAATATCACGTGACTGGTTTAAGTGCACATATCACAGAACTAATGAAAAATATTTGTTAAAAAACTAGTCACATATTAGTCAATATGTGTGTTGTTGCTGAACTAGTACAAAAAAATATTTTCGTGACATATCACTATACCGCTCTAAGTTAACAAGTCACAGGACTAACTGCAACTAATTGACATTTAACATGTCACTTATTATTCACCATGTGTCATAAAAAGTACGGGTGCTGGAAGAACCTAGAAGGATCCAGTCACTGAACTTACGTAAAATCACAAGTCACCGAATTTGTTTTTAAATCATCACAAAGTCACAAAAAATTATTTAAAAAAATAGTTTATTTTTTTCAAATAAATACCAAAAACATAAATATTAGGGGTTTTGATATAAACTCGTAAATTCCATGTAAACCTTGTATAAACATAAACATATTTTTCATGTATGGAGTTTGATATTTAAACTCATAAACATACCAAGTTTACACAGTTTACGAGCAGAATACGCGTTTATATAAAAACCCCTATTAACTCATGGCTACAATTCAATTTAGTTAAGTTTATAAGCTATACATATAAATTATTTTAATTTTTGCATTAAAAATACAAAAATTGTTTTTCCGGACTTTCAAATAGATTTTTATATATTTGTTAGAATATTGTTCTACCTCAAGTCCAAATTCGAATACGATATTGTAATATTAGATTTTATTTGTTGTTTCAAAATATCATATTCGAATTTCGACTTGAGGTAGAACAATATTCTAACAATTATATCAAAGTATACAAATAAATTTTAACTTAAAAGTTAAAATATACTAGTTACACCATACACCACTACGTCGACAGGGTAAAATAAGTTTATATTGCTGTTTGTAACACAAAAAAATATTGGACCTAGACCAACCTATTAGTGTACCGATTTACTCAGAATCGCGTTTTGAGTCGATTTGGCGATGTCCGTCCGTCCGTCAGCCGTAAATACATCGGACCAAATTTCGGCAAAATGGAATGCCGTTTATAGGTCCCTAAAAATTTCAAGTTTCTTTTCAGGATTTCTGCACAAATTCTGAACAATTTTATATACGTTACGAATATAAAATACAATTTTTTATAGTTCATTTACAGAAAGAAGTTTATGTGTGAATTGATCAAAGTATTTTTAATCGTTAAATTGTCTCTATATGAAACACTTTTTCTGTATTCCATGACTGAGAATCAAACCGGCGACTCTCTACACAGGCTACGACCCGCAGCACCATCTCTTAACGAGGCACACCATGGTCGACACATCGATGAGTGTGGCTAATTGAAGTTTTGTCAATCATAACCTACACAATGAATGTTTTGTAATCGGAAGAATCAGAATTAACTAACACATGAGCAATATATTTCTTAATTAGAAAATTCCTTTGGTTATCTCCTTTTCATAGGTAATTATCACATTATGATTATTTCTTTGGCCAAAATTGGATGATATGGATGTGATGCGGTTCCAACAGGCGGCGCTACGTGCCACATAGCTGTCGCGACCTGGACATTCTGAACGACCGATTTGAGGGTTATCTTACACAGAAGCGACTTTAACTAGTCACTGAAATCGTGCGGTTTGATCGCTTTAGACTTGATCTTGTGAGGTTCCATCAAGTCGCATGTTTATGCCAATAAGTCACAAACAACCGATGTCTGCATAACCCGTGCCTTTGGTCAAATTTAATTGGGCATATCGGATGTGCACTCCCTGGCGAAGCCGCGACGTTCATTTAAACGGTGTCATAATCCACACATAATGTCATTCATAGGCCTTTCAGGTAAAACACAAAATCCTTTGCTATTTCAAACACAAAATCCCTTTACACAATCTCAATCACATCAACATGTGAAAGAGTGTCTCCAAAGGAGTCTCCCAACTGAGAACTCCGATTTTGCCGAAATTTTCATCTTATGCAGTTTGTTTGGATTTTGTCTTTCTTATAAAAGTAAAAATTATACAGTTTCTCAATTTTATTTACAATTTGAGGCCTTTAGAGTTCGAGTAATTTTTTTTTCGCGCGAAAACAACATTTGGAAATCGGTTCAGTAGTTTCTTTCTTAACTGCGTGGTCGTTTTTGCAACATGCTATGGATTCTATAAAAAACTGACGATTATCTTCAACTTCTCGATGTTAAATTTCCAACATTTTAAAGTTGTTACCTACAAAAATGTTGAAATATGTGACGCAAAATTGCTGTCTTTCACCAAATTTTTTACAATATTTTAAAAATTTTATGTAATATGCTAGTTATTAAACTTTGAAAATTGTACGATAATCGTCTATCGTATTATAGAATCTGGGTACAGATTTTAAGTAAAAGCCTGTAGAGTTTACGTATAAAAAATATGTACGAAGTTTACAAAGACCATTCTTGAATTCAACACTAAACTAGTTTCCGGGTCATTTTGGGCTTTTTCAGCTAGTTTTTAGTTATTTCTATAAAATTGGGAATAGCATATTTAAAAAACTGTTCCATTAATCTATTTAAAAAAAACATAAATTTAATCTTCTCTTTAATTAATTTTTGCAAATACAGATGTGATGTACCTATTTTAGTCGAATGGGTCAGTGATTTAAGCTTCTCTAATGATTTTTTTTTAGAATACTCTCTATTTTATAATGGTAATATCGGTATTATAAAACATTTTCTTTTGATTTATTCTGTTAACACTTTTACAAATATTTAAATCAAATTTCACCAACGATTAGATAAATCAAATATCCAATAAAAAATTATGACTTTTTACATATAACATCCCCGAAGTGTTTGTGAATAAATCCAAAAGGGTTGTACAGCCTTTCAGTCAGTCACTGAACAGTTTGTTTTGCTTGTCATTGACACTCTATTATGCATACTCGTATCCGAACAATATTTTTGAACTACTAGTTTAGTTTTATGTCATCATTTCTGTGGCCAAAAAGTTAAGTATTATGTGAACTTTGTAACAGTCACGGGATAGGGTTTTACGGTACCAATTGTCATTTTTTCATACACATCTAATACTATACTGCACCCGTTCTGTGTTATATCACTACTTCAGCTTTAACGGTACTAGTAACTTTTGTCAATTTGAGGTTATGATACTTTTTCTCCAGTTATATGATATATCCAAAATGAACCAGTTAATGTTTGGTATCCATATCAATAGTCACGTGGCTGAATATTTTACTGCAATTACCACTTTTTTATGCACCGAAATTTTGGTTTACATCAGTTTTGTAACATGTCCCCTATTCACCTGTCACAGATTTGTCACTTTGGATCAATCGACCCTTCATTTCCCGCAGGGTTACTACACAGATCCAATTTTGTTCATAAATAGTATGAAGTGCTTTCATTGATTCCTATTCTTAATATGTATAAATTTTTATTTTATTTAAGAAATATTTTCATACCTACATATTTAAATTTACAAAAATATTTTATAATCAAGTTTGTTTTAAAGGAAAGAAACATATGTAAGTCAAAAACATAATTTCTGAAAAATAGTAAAAAACATAAAAAATTATCTTTTAGCGGAATTCTTGCCGAAGATGAGGTTTTTAATTAAATAAATATATTTGAAAAGTAAGTACATAATAGTCCGTGGCTGCAAATTAAAGATACCTATTTAATCATATGATATTTTACAGCTATGTGTGTTCAATATGTCGAATAATTCAAGTATCCATAAATTCATCTGCACTGCACCCCAGCCATAGCAAAAATAATTTGCATTGTCGCACTTCTGTACAAAAACGAAGATGATCTCATTTAAAACTTAAAATATATGGATGATTTTCTTATTTTACCGCCTTCAAAAAGTGTTATAATGTGCCTTATGCAAAATAGTAATTATTACTGCTAAATTATTTCACGGTTTGATATATAATTTATAAATATGTGCAATAGTTTATTATTTAAACAGTTTGTTAATAAAAATTTAACTTTTAAAACGATTTAGTCCATCTTTTTAGAAATTTTCAATAAAGTAAAACCAAAAATCCACTAAAAACTAATAATTTGCAGGAACAAGTTCAAAATTTCCTTACAAAATATTTATTATACGAATGAACATTTTTCATAATATGTATGAACAAAATCATACAGTGTATGAGCAACTTCATACAATGTATGAACATATTTTGGGAAAAAATTATCATATTCGATTCATACATATAATGAAAAAATTCATTCCATGTATGAACAATTTTTTTTTGTGTATAAAACTACCCATTTAGTATTACTATACTAAACTTATTAGATTAGGAAACATTGTTGTGTTCGAAAAACACTTTGACACTGAAACATTTTTTATATTCTAGGTTTGATATAAAAGTTGTAGGATTTGGAGTAATTTTTCTTAGAAAATAATCACAGACATTGTAAAAAAATTGTGCGATTTAAGGCATATTCCTATCAGAGAACGGTTTGAGTGCCTTATTTTATGATTTTGAATGCAATCACAAAAAATGTGCATATTGTTGTCAATACACATCATTTCAGTAAAGCAATACAGACACAATTGAAAAAAAGTGAGTATGACGAAAGCCATGCATTGCACTGCACGTCTTCTGTTAATCTTACCTAACAATCACAAAAGCAACGAATATAAAATGTTTGGTATGAATCAGTGATGGTATTTGAGAATTTTCGTTTGGTGCCTCAATGATGCCAAAAAAGTGCCAAAAAAGCTTTAAAAGTGCAAAAAAAAAAATTAAGCAACATTTAATGTTTCAAAAAAAATATGTTCAGCTTTTATTTTAAATATTTATACATTTAGTTACTTTAACCCTTAAATGCGTGGTGTAGCCATTTGGCAACATACCAGTTTCTTAATAAAAAACGCCACTTGATGCATAAAACTCCATTTTTGGGCATTGGGGCCCTTTCTGCACAAAGTGCTCTTATAAACTATAACTCAGATTATTTAAACAGTTATAGGAAAAATCTTGGTTTTGCTTCGTATGTTTGTGAAAAATGTAAAACGCGCGTTTTTTTTATACAAAAAGTGCAATATTCAAAAATGTTTGTTTAAATATTTAAAGTGGTATTCTCGCAATAAAATTAATTTTGGCAACAATAAATGTATAATTAATAATTCATATATTTTTTTTTTTGTTTCTATTTTTTCATACACGTTAAAATAATCACAATATTTGGCAAAAAACCATATTTTTCAATAAAAATCAACTTTTTTTTAAATTAATTTTTTGGTATTTTTCTTGAAATGTACACGCCTTTAGAAATCATATATAAAAAAATGGTTAAAATTGTAGAGATCATGCATTTAAGGGTTAAGTAAAAAGACAAAAAAAAGGCGGGCAACTTATCTAAAAAGTAACCCGAGTTTAACATTACCTACCACAAATATTTTCATATAAAAATGCCGTTCTTAACTATAGTAAAGTACTAAACTTACGTTATTTTAAGATAAGTTAGCAGGTCCAAGACTTTAAAAAAATTTTACAATTAAATTTGACAATACAATAGAATCAATTAAAGTTTTTCTAATTTTAACCCCGTTGCTTTTATTTTTAAATATCAAAATAATGATTAAATTGTCCCCGAAGAACTGGAAGGAGGTCCAAAAAATTGTAGATATTTTTAGTGTAGCATTTGTTTTTTAATTTTGCTACCCCTTCTTAATAGGCGTGGCTTTTAATGAAAAACCAGCGATATCGACCTTTTATCAAATTATATAGAAATTTTCGTAAAAAGTGCCAAAATTCTATGGAGAGTGCCAAGGTGCCATTGACCATTAAATAGTGCCACAAATGGCACTTTTGTGCTACTTTTACCAACAGTGGTATGAATACAAACCGATTGTTACGAATGGTCTCAATCTTGGTTGTATAAAATTTGAAAATTTTTTTCTGTCAAATATTTTAGTATATTTTTGTTGTTTATTTTTTCACTTAAACATTAACAAAATGAGAAAATATATATTTAAATAAAAAAAGGAAATTTCTTCACACTGCATTTTTCTAAATACTACAACAGGTCAACGAATACTAAATGAGTGTTGTGATTGATTTTATTTTTTTAATGCGCCATCTCTTCATTTCGTTGCTTGACATGTAGTGGCATTATAAAAATAATGCGTAAAAAGCACTCATCAAAAACAATTAATGTATATAATAGCAATAGCTTTAGTTATTGTTGTTGCATGAATACATGGCAAAAGCATTGAATGGTACACAGAAAAAAATTATTCATACATAGAACAAATTTTTTCATAAACTGTATGAATTCTACATAATTTTTTTTCCCCAAAACTTTTTCATATATAGTAGGAACTATACATACATATTATGAATATATTCATTAAGGATCCTTTTAATTGAATGCTCCTTTTCTTCCCAGAATGAATAATAAAATTAATGTATCCGCCATATTCGCGGTATAATACAAATTTTAATTATGGTGCATCAAAAATGCATTTTTATTTCATTAAATTTGTGTAGGAAATTTACACATATTGTAATGGCAGAAGTCGGACACTCGTTTCTGCCAACACCCTGGCTAGATTTAATCAATTAAATTAATTAAAATGAATTGAATAAAACTGAATTGA
This sequence comes from Leucophora obtusa, assembly GCA_949987735.1. NCBI lineage: Eukaryota > Metazoa > Arthropoda > Insecta > Diptera > Anthomyiidae > Leucophora > Leucophora obtusa. Next base: position 268,932,181 of record OX465295.1, on the reverse strand, counting down.
ATAGAATTGAATAGCATTGAATTTAATAGAATTTAATTGAATTGCATAGAATTGAACGGAATTGAATTACTTTAGTATTACTCTTACCAAGATGAATAGAAGTAAATAGAACATGGAAGAAATCTATCATTTAGTTTGTACGGGCCACCCTAATGTTAAGTAAATACCATAAGCCGCGACTCAGAGGGTATATAAAGCGCAGCATCGAAGAAATCGGGATCAGTTGCTGGCAGCCGCCAACGCGTGCACAACTAACAAGGTACATCCCACTAATTATCCTTTTTATTCTAGCTCTTGAAGACACATCCTGCCTGTAGCCTTTGAGGTCCTGCCCATATCCTGCGAGGTCCTGCACACATCCTTTGAGGTCCTGCGAAGATCCTTTGAGGTCCTGCGAAGATCCTTTGAGGTCCTGCACACATCCTTTGAGGTCCTGCGAAGATCCTTTGAGGTCCTACACACATCCTTCGAGGACCTGCGAGGATCCTTTGAGGTCCTGCGAAGATCCTTTGAGGTCCTGCGAAGATCCTTTGAGGTCCTGCGAAGATCCTTTGAGGTCCTGCGAAGATCCTTTGAGGTCCTGCGAAGATCCCTTGAGGTCCTGTGAAGATCATTTGAGGTCCTGCACACATCCTTCGAGGCCCTGTACACATCCTTCGAGGTCCTGCGAAGATCCTTTGAGGCCTGCGAAGATCCTTTGAGGTCCTGCCACATCCTTCGTGGTCCTGCAGAGCGTCGAGTGTGTGTCGAGCGTTGATCACCTCTTTTCCAGCGTCGAGTGTGTGCCGAGCGTTGGTCACCTCCTTTTCAGCGTCGAGTGTGTGTCGAGCGTTGATCACCTCTTTTCCAGCGTCGAGTGTGTGTCGAGCGTTGATCACCTCCTTTTCAGCGTCGAGTGTGTGCCGAGCGTTGGTCACCTCCTTTTCAGCGTCGAGTGTGTGTCGAGCGTTGATCACCTCCTTTTCAGCGTCGAGTGTGTGCCGAGCGTTGGTCACCTCCTTTTCAGCGTCGAGTGTGTGTCGAGCGTTGATCACCTCTTTTCCAGCGTCGAGTGTGTGTCGAGCGTTGATCACCTCCTTTTCAGCGTCGAGTGTGTGCCGAGCGTTGGTCACCTCCTTTTTAGCGTCGAGTGTGTGTCGAGCGTTGATCACCTCCTTTTCAGCGTCGAGTGTGTGCCGAGCGTTGGTCACCTCCTTTTCTACGTCGAGTGTGTGTCGAGCGTTGATCACCTCTTTTTCAGCGTCGAGTGTGTGTCGAGCGTTGATCACCTCTTTTCCAGCGTCGAGTGTGTGTCGAGCGTTGATCACCTCCTTTTCAGCGTCGAGTGTGTGCCGAGCGTTGGTCATCTCCTTTTCTACGTCGAGTGTGTGTCGAGCGTTGATCACCTCTTTTTCAGCGTCGAGTGTGTGTCGAGCGTTGATCACCTCTTTTCCAGCGTCGAGTGTGTGTCGAGCGTTGATCACCTCCTTTTCAGCGTCGAGTGTGTGCCGAGCGTTGGTCACCTCCTTTTCTACGTCGAGTGTGTGTCGAGCGTTGATCACCTCTTTTTCAGCGTCGAGTGTGTGTCGAGCGTTGATCACCTCTTTTTCAGCGTCGAGTGTGTGCCGAGCGTTGGTCACCTCCCGATAGAACCCGACCAACAGACCCCGTGAGCGAAACTAAGTTGTCCTTCTCCCTCGGAGGCCCTTCTTTTCTTTTCGTCCCGTTAGTCCTAAGTGTTTTGTTTGTAGATATAAGCCAATAAATTGAAATTTATAACGTTTAAGACCACGCCTTTCACTCTCTGTCACTAGATCAAACAAATTTCTGTGACGATCCCTACCCCCGCGAGCTTACCCCAGCTAACGGAGGAAACTCGTCGTTACAATATTATAAAACACATAACATACATTATGCAAAAATATAAAATTGACATTTAAATTGAGATAAACCACACGCAATTTGCGGATTTTGTGACAAATGAAAACGAACTGGATACAATCAATTGAATATGTTATAAGGACTCGTTGCTTCAATCGCCTGTTGTAAAATAATTTCAAATATTGAATTTTTTGGGTCATATGACAAATACGGTTCAGCCAATCCATTAAAAGGTCAACTGGATTGCGATCTGAAAAGCCATTAGAAAAGTGCTGCAAATTACATGTATATGAATGATTTTACTTTTGCAAATAGTTAGTACATACCTGTGGATTTTTTGCGGTCACAAATTTGCTTTCCGTTTTCCAATTTTATTTCCCAAAACAAAGAAATTGATTTTTTTGACAACTTTTTTTATCTATGTACATATTTCAAATTAACTTGATTTGTAAATATTTTTAAAATTATAATATTTATGAATATTAAACTAAACTGTATGAATTTATTCATACATATTATGAATTCAAATCAATGAATGTAATTCATACTATTTATGAACAAAATTGGTTCTGTGTATGACTGCACAATAAAAACGAAAACCGTTCTCTGATTCCTATTATCATATTCTGAGGTTTTTTTTTTACATATATCAGAATCTCCATTCTGTTTCCTATGAATGTAATATTTAATTTTTAAATGCTTTTTACAAAACCGAACGTTAAATTCTTGTGATTATATCAGTATAAATTTATTCATTTATTTATTTCTACACTCTAATAAATTTTTGTTTAAATTTACCCTATTTATAGTAGGTAACTTTTTACCTACTATAATGTCAGTAGAATCACTCTATGTGTGTAAATCAAAACTATACACACATTGTGCCTAATATTCATACACACAATGTGTGTAAATATAAGTACATAAATGTGTAAATTTTTCAATGAAATGCTTGATGTCGCATATTTAAATGCTTGAAAATACAAACCAAATGTGTATGTATACATACAAAGTGTTTGTAATTAAACAACCTCTAAATTATTTTTTCATACTAAACGCATTAAAATAAGAAATGCATTTTTTAGTTATTTATTTTAAGAACTTATTAATACATGCTATTTTAACAATGACAAACAAACAGTGAATCAATTATTTTTAAATCTAGACAATTTTCATAATGTTTTTTTGGAAAATAGTCTTCAGATTATGCTTCGTTCTTATAAAACGTTTATTTTTATTTTAATCGGAGAGATTTTCTAAGCCAAAAGTGATAACAATCATAGAAATTTTCTGTAGAAAGAAGCTCACAGAAAATGGGAATTATTATGTAGAAAATAGTCAAAAGAATTTTTGGATTTTCCATAATGTTTTTTCTAAAGCATATTATATTTTTCTTTTTCTCAGGAGTTTTTCAGCTGGAAAAACTCACGAAAATAGTTCAAATTCTGAGAGTTTTTCTCTAAGACAAATATATTACAATATAAGAGTTTTTCTAAAGAAAAAATGACCTTAGAATCTGAATTTTTTTGTATTGGAAACATTCTCAGAAGCTAAGGGTTTTTCTTTTGGTAAAAGTCCTTAATATCCAAAATTTTTATATTGCCAGTATAGTTTAAAATTAGACTTTTTAAAAAAAATGCAGAATCCGACCCGCATATCTGATAAAAAAAAAAACTTTAAAAAGTTGCTTTGATTGAACAGTAGATTTCCATAGTCAATAAACAAAGGTAAGAATATTGTTTTATGATCAGCTTCTGCCACATATTTATCTCGGATTATTCCCATTATTATAATACACCAATATGCTGTCAATAATGCTGTTAATAAGCTACAACTGAAAGAAAGGAGATAAATAGCGGTAACAATTTGAAATATTTAGAAAAGTTATATTCGTTATTACTTCTCTTATATTATTGCGAATGATGTTTCAAAGACAAAGGCTATTATCGCCTCTATTATCACTGGCACCACCGTTACTTTAACTTGAAGATCCCAATATAGGATGTATAGCCTTTTCATGATCGCACTTTAATTTAATGATGATACCAAAAAATTAAAGTATAGGTTAACGTTCCAGTTCTTGGCAAATAAATCATGTTTAGATAAAAATTTTAAAATATATACACTCTAATAATTTTTTATTTAAATTTACTACCATAATGGTAGGTAACTGAATGCCTTCCATTTAAACATTAGAAATACCAAAAGTGTGTAATTTTGAAAATAGTGTGCCTGAAAGTGATAGACACAAAAGCTAGTAAACTTTATTTTAAAATGTTTCAAATACAGTCACATTGTGTGTAAATTTTAATTGCATGTGCCTGAAATTAAATATCTAAATAAGAATAGGTCAATATTTTGTACTTAAAAAACATGGTCCATATTCGCATATGTCACACAATCGCATATGTATAGGCAAATAAGCCCTATTTAAAACCCTCGAATATTATAAGGAAAATAAAAAGTGAATTCTGTAGCAATTTTTAATGAAAAAAGTAAAAACAAAAAAGTTAACTCGTAACATTACATTTCACGAAAATACGGGTACTATACTTATTTTATTTGCTGAATAAACTAAACAATCCTTTGTTGATTTGATATTATCCGGGAAATATCACTGCCATCCACATTAGCTCACATTTTTGGGTTTGGATTTTTACATTTTTTGAAAAAGAAAAAAAAACCATTAAAAAACAGCATCAATATCATATCTAATAGTCCAATTACTTGCCTGAAAGTCTGTCCAAACTAAGTAATTTCATCCAAATACCAAAAGCTCCGAGTCTGTAGTTCGTTGCGAATATCCAATAATCCAAAAAACATCCATAAGTATAGAATAAATATGTGGATTAAAGACTTTAGAAATTTACGCTATAGATTTTGTAAATAAATTGGCAAAAACGGATAAATTTGTTATTTTTTTATTTTATAAATTGTTGCTTTTACCATTTTTTGACTTTATAAAATTTTCATATTGACAATTTTCAAAATGTTTCTTTATTTCGTATGGTTTCAAAATGTATAAAAAATAAAATTACACACCTTCTGCTTCTTTGTAAACATTTAATGCCTGCAACATGTTTACATACACAAATTAATATATTTTGTACGTACTTTTGTAGCGAATAGCATGTAATTAATTTTTAAAAGCACTTAAACGCCTAAATTTAAGCATTTTATGTAAATTTTCATAAAAACTTACACACTTTATAGCAGTAAATTTATATACATTTTTTAGAGTGTATTCCTTAATGTATTTACCTAATTTTTACCTTATTTTCAACTGCTGCGGGTACGAATTTAGTGGTTCACACGCCTTTTATTTGTTAATATAATTCAGCAATTGTTGCGGTTTAATTTATGGATCTTTTATTTGTAATTTTATTTTGTATATTGCCAGTTTTGTTTCATTTTATATTTTAAAAAATATTTTAATGACAAATTAATACCTTAAAATGTTTGTACATTTACACACATTATGCCTAATGTTCGTGTTTAAGCTCAAAATTTTAATCCTGCACACAATATGTGTAATTCTAAATAAAAAGTGCCTATTTATACAATAAATGCGTATTTTTATGGGCAAACAAGATTTTTACACATTTTATGTCTCAATTTAAGCATTTTGCGTAAGATTACATAAAATTTTACAAACTTCATAGTAGCGAATTTACAAACACTTTTTAGAGTGTACCAAATAATATTTACATTTTCATCTTAAAAATTATATACAAATAGTTCAAGTTTTTGCACTTTTTCTTCTTAATAATTAATAGTTATTTACAAAATTTTATACATACATACATTAAAATTTTTTAATTTTTTTAATAAAACCACTTACAAATCTACCTACTAGCTAGCTAAGCTGATGTTAACTCATTGATATGGGGATATTCAGATCCAGAACATCTCGAATAAAAATTCGTAGTCAGTTTAATTAACCTAGAATTAACAAGTTCTATATTTGAACTAGTATGAAGTCGAAAAGAACCAAGGGAGATTGTATATGAGTTTTAACAATTTGTTTTGAGCAATCTGAAGTTTTTTAACATGACAAGCTGCACTTTTTGTCCACATAGGAGCTGAATAATATCAGTATAAAAGTTTGTAAATTTAGCGATATTTTGTATTAAAAAGTATTCGGATTCCGTGCTGCGATTTCTGAACTTATATATGTAAAAATTTGATAGTTAACGAAAAAATTTGTTGGCTATATTAAAATATATCGTTCAATTATTACATTAGAAAATTCTTTTAAGTTTGTGTTAAAAATTTGTTGGTTAACCCATACATTTTCAAAACAACTTAAACTCAACTTAACTTTGTTGGTGCTTCTTATAAAAAATTACAGAATAAGCTTTATGTTTACCTAACCGACAGTTGACTTAAGTTAGATATATTTATAAAATCGTTAACAAGTTAGAGAACAGCCCTCATGAAGCAGATTTTTACTGAAAAAAGATAACTAAACATTAAAAAAATATCAAAATGGGGTTTAACAGATTTTAGCTTTTTGACACTTTTTGAAAGGACTTGACAAACCTATGCTAAAACATGTATTAAAACTTCTAATTCTAGTTCACAAAATATATGAAGATATGACTACCGTACAAGATATAAAAAATGTTTAGCTCCGCCTTAAGTGAATCCTGGATCCGCGCCTGTTCCTAGCTATTTTATTTTTAAATGTTATCACAAAGCGATTTCTCTTTTGAAATCTAGCTTTTTTTGTGTAGTGGAGTTTGCAACATGTGTTTATACAAAGAAGAGTGTAAAAATACTGCCTTATAAAAAAAATAAAAAATTTTATATTTTTAAATGTAAGGTTGATTTAAATTTGGTTAAACTACAGTTTATGGGGTTTCGTAAAAAAATAAAAATTGGAAAAATCGCGCAATTTTTCTAACTAAAAAAAACACACACAAAAGTATTATAATTTTTTTTTTTTTTGAGTCAGTCTTGAGCCAGTTTTGAGCCATATACGCCAACTACTGTTAAAGTGTGAATTCTTTCATTATTGTTTTTCTTAGAAATATAAAAAAAAGAAACTTAAATCCAGAGATTTATAATTTATAGATGTGACGTCGATAAATTTTTAGACAAACAGTAGATGTCGCTAACATGTAGGAAATTTTGTATAAATATTTTAAATCTCATGGATGGTACCCAAACGAATGCGCTTTTAGATGCTATTTCATTTATTTTGGTATCAATATTTTAAAACGACATCACAAATGAGAGAAAATCGCCGTTATGCAAGTGCATTTTAAAGTAGTATATTTAGCTATTGTCATTTTAAAAGGACACGCGATTCCGGGAAAACTGTAGGTTTAAGAAAAAAAAGTTATATTATAAAAAATGCTGAGAAACCCAGGAAGATTTAAGTTTCAAAATAAAAATTTAAGTTTTCAAAAAAAAAAATGTTGCGGCGCTATCTGGGTTAATTCGGTAACGGTGTTTTAAAGATAACGACATTTGGGTTATTTCGGTAACGGTATTTTTATGTTAACGGTATTTCGGTCATATCGGTATTGTTATTTTATGGGGAACGGTAGATATTTCGGCGTATACCGCATTAGTATTTAAATAAAAACAAAATAAATTATTCAACTTAATTTATATGAAAAATACTCCCGTGGAGTTGCTAAGAGCAGAGAATTAAAAATAGCGGTAACGTTATTTAAAGGATAACGTTATTTCATTAATTTCGGTAACGGTATTTTAAGAATATCAATATTATTATTTTAAGAATATAATATTTCGGTATTGATATTTTAAGGATAACGGCATTTCAGTTATTTCGGTAACGGTATTTTAAGGATAACGGTATTCGGGTTATTTCGGTAACGGTATTTTATGGGTAACGGTAGTCAATTGAAAGGGGTTTGAATTGATTACGGTATTTTAGCGGTATTGCCTGCCAGCACTGATAAATCTTGAAATAACGAAATACAACCAAGCTCAATAGTTAATCAAAAAATCTTCTATTTTCAAAATACTTAAATTGCTACATGCAAAGGACTCAGAAAAAATAAATTTGTTTGGGCTCAAAAAGTACTAGGTACCAGTCGACTTATGGAAAATCAATGTTCAAAATGGTTAACAAGCCCTTGAACTTACACCTACTAGAATTTTGGAATAAAAAAAAGATCTTTCACGATAGGGAGTTTCTTATGAAATACGTACATACCCAGCAAAATCTTTCATTATCAAAGAAGTGGTTATATAATGAAACTAAAATTTGCAGTCTAGCTTACGCGCGACTACTTATGTAATTACAAATATAATTTCATATTGGTAACTACTTATTTTTTAACCACTAATAAGTATATGAGTAAGCCTTATTTTTTAACAACTCATAACCACTTATTTGTTAACTGCACACATAATAATCCATGCATAAAAATACGAAATTATTGTCAAAACAACAAAAACTTTCGTAAAATAAACCATTTTTCGTATATTTTACGAAATTTTTTGTTATTTTGACATTTTTTCGTAATTTTATGCATGGATTATTATCAGTGTGCTTATTAGCACCCGAATAACTAATTATTTTGGTAACTGCTTATTTTATATATTTTTATAATGCAGCGGGTAAGCGGGTGCACAAATTTTGTGTGTTTTTTCCTGCAGCGAATATGGACAACTACTTACAAAAACTACCTTTTCGAACAAAAATAATCAGTTTTGACACCAAGTTATATGTAGTACACCCTAATTCTACTGCTTATTATTTGTATATTAGTAATGAGCACCCATTACTGAGATTTTGCTGGGTAGTTTGCTCTCTCGTACAAGACTATTACTTTGATTGTATGTTTCTTATAAAAAAAAAATATTTACTTTCACAATTAAATCAAAGATTTGATACCGTTAAAGTTCGATTAAAAAAGAAAGTATTTTAGTGTTTGCTTTGCTAAGTCATTTCTTAATAATTTTCTGGAATTAAGAGAGATGAGAACTTAGCTTCTATTTTTTTTTGTCTTTTAAATTAAAATGAATTGGTTATGAAATTGGGGATTTAAACTTAAAAAATGGGAATGATCTAAAACTTTTCTGGCAGCACTACTCCCCACTATTTGCAAAATATCAGTCAGGGCCATCTATTGAATAAAAACCAAGATTATTATAATTGAACCCTGCTTTAATCAACCCGTATTTTTTTAAATGTTTAGAATAAGCATTTCGTGCCATTTTCAACTTTTTTTGAGCCATTTTAAACATAAGAATTTCTGAACGGTCCACACTAAAAATATAAAGTTAAAAAACACCACTTTTCAAATTGTTTAAAATTATATTTACTTCCTGTTTTTACAAAAGTAATCAGACCAATTCTTTAAAAAAAATGTGTGGAAAACACAAAATTAAATAACATTTTTCTTTAAATTTTTTTTTGTCGAGGCTGTTGTAACAATTTCGTCAAACGTTTTGATAAAAAAAGTTTTAAAATGAGTGATTTTCATACTAAATTTGTTATGAATTCGTCTGATTAATTTTACAAAAACACTCAAACTTGGTAGAAGTAAAAATATAAAAATCGATTTTAATTTTTCACAGCCTTTGTAATGGCGATATCGGCTACTTACATTGAAATTCAAGGTCTATAAATATAAATGAATATGAGGTGTATTTATAGTTGATCTTTTTTGTTTGGTAAATTAATGTTTCTTAGTTTGACTCTAGATCATAAATAAATATCACTTTCTGTTTAAATTATTTTTCAAATTAAAGAAAGATGATACAATTTTTCACAAGTAAATTACAAAGAATAAAAAATTTTGAAAGAATTCGATAAGGCCAGCAAAACAGAATACGTATTTTCGGCTTTCGCTACAAAGCCGTCATCAGTGTCCTCTGCCTTGACGGGTTAATAATTAATAATCGTCTACTTATGTGACAGTTGAAAGCAAATGGAATATGTTAACAACTCAACTTAGACTAATATCAACGAAATCTAACAATGCTATTTTTATCCTTTGTTATTAATTCTCTTTTATGCTTCGAACCTTAATTCTTAAAGTATCTCAGCTGATTCTATTCAACTCTGTATATGAGTATGTATAACCACAGAATTTTGAATTACAATGAACCGTTAAATTTTGTGAAAAATTGTACCATCTTTCTTTAGTTTGAAAAATAATTTAAACAGAAAGTGATATTAATTTATGATCTAGAGTCAAACTAAGAAACATTAATAAATGAATATATTTAAAAAACGGGTTACTCTTATTTTTTTAATCCATATCACCTTATTGACCCCACAATCGTTGTGGAATGTTTTGCCATATGAATAGAATTTAATAATTACATTGAAGCAATTACTTTTGGCTTAGCAATAACTTTTAACACCAAATATATTCATAGACTTGTATTTTCGCATGGAATATAAACGAAAATCAAAAATATTTTTTTAATCTACTTGGAAGCAGACTAAAATTGTGAAGTAATTGCTTAAAGAAACCAATATTTCCCCATATTTTTTTTATATAAGCCATTACTAGTAAACAACAGTGATTTTTATACACTTAAAAATCGAAAATATGCGCATAAAATATGCAGTAAAAAATGCAAATATGTGCTAAAACATGCACTTAAATGGAAATATGCACTAAATACCAAAAAATATTAGCTAATATTCCAAAAATAAACACCTAAAGCAAAAGAAAAATCCTTTACTTTTTCGATTTTAAATAATCATATTTTTTAGTCGGGAGCGTTTGGTGAAAATTATATTCAATATAAATGGCTAAGTATGGCAACGCGATGTTTCTGCTTTTGGTGAAATGCTATGATAAGGTTTCCAAATTCTTCCTTATGTTAATTTTTAATTAAATCTTAATTTTAAAAATTTGCAAATTAAAATCAATTAAATGCAACACTTTGTTGCAATTTTTTGATTCTGAAAAGTATTTGTTCAAAATCGTTTTTGGTTTGCTGGCTAAAAACATGCATTTTTATGAAAGTCGCTGCCCTGATAATGCCAAATTCATATAGTTCCCAGGAAATCTATTTTTAAGACTTATTATTATGGGAGATCCAATTGCCATCAAATATGTCCGCATTGAAGTAAGTTCACCCTTTAATATCGAATGCTTGTAATAGTATGTAGTAACAGACTGGTTTGATGATATTGGTAAAAAATTGTAATTCAACACACTTTATGAATACAATTCGCATTTGTATGTCAATATGAGCAAGACATGTAACCCACATAGCATTTTATGAAATTTTTGATCACATTCGAGTCATTTATGACTCCTCTGGACGATTAAAATGATCATATTTGAGCTCATTTTCTGATAATAAATGACTGTTTTGTCGTGAGAAAATGGTACCGTACCCGCGACTCTTCTTGATGAGTTTTTTATGACTCGCTTTTCTGATCAGTTTCGACTCATTTCTGACTCGTATTTATAATTATTTGTAAGTCTTCTTCGAGCCATTTTTTAGTCGTTTTCTAATCATTTGCGAATCTTTTTCGAGTCATTTTTGGTCGTGATTATGATCGTTTGGGAGTATTTTTCGTGCCATTTTTTGCCGTATTCTAATTGTTTACATTAAAAAAACAAAATATTTATTTGATGTAAATTGTCATTTAATTAAGTTTATTAAAATTATATACAATAATATAAACAAAATTATAATAAAATAGCAAAAATGTTTGTTAATGAAAATTTCCTGAGAACTTATTTTTTGGTTCTATTAATTTTTCGGCTTCTTTTTTTTGTTTTTTAATTGTTTGGCAGACATCATCTTTTTTAATTTAAAAATCACTTTTCACTAAAATTATAATATATAAATATTATAATATTAAATTACTTATATTTACTTTTATAAAATTACACAACTTTATACCACGAATCTACTGAGATAAATAAACAAAAATTTACATTATTCAAATATTGGACGTCTGCTTCAAAGCAAGTAAAATATTGTCCCGTTATAAGCAAAAACAACAACATAATAAGAACTTTTTCAGCTGCGTAAAATATTATTCTAAAATAACATTGAAAACAGTCACATTTCAAGCACCTGTATGATCAATTTGTGATTGCTGTAGGTTTTGTTATTGTATTTTTAATGAATCACTTTTTAAACAAAATAAACATAACAAGCATTTTTTAAATGCGCAATATAATTTTCAATAAATCTCTTTTAAGCATAAGCGAGAATCATTTTCGATTCTTTTTTCAAGCGCGCAAGTGATTAATCAGTATTTGTTCATCAAAAGTACTCGAAGAAGACTCTCTTAGGTGATTTTTGACAAAACACTCTTCCAAATGCTATGTGGGAAACAACAAATACAAAAAACTGTATTTGTATGAGTATTAGGGTAGGCCGATTTGTAAGGACAACAATTTGTCGATATTGTGCCATCGATAGCTTTTGGCATGAGGAAAAAAAAGTTCCACTACGACATATCAAAAAAATCATTTTCGAGGCACCCAAATTTCGACAAAAACTCGTCTAAAAATACAAAAAAACATTTTTTTTCCAAAGAATTATATCGCCATCGTTTTAAGTGCACAATTTTACCTTGGATAGGATATATTTAAAAATTTTTAAATCGCCGAATTTTTTTTTTTTAACATACCTACTAAAAAAAACCTTAAAAATTAATTAATATCGATTTTTCGACAAAAACTCGTCCAAAACCGCAAGCAAAACATTTTTTGGAAAAACTGCTATCGTACAATTTCACCTTGGAAAAGTAATATTTAAAAAAAAATTAAATCAAATGATTTTTTTGATATGGCGTAGTGGAACTTTTTTTTTCCTCATGCCAAAATCGATGGCAGAATATCGATTACTAAATCGACCCACCCTAATGAGTATATATATGTACCATTCATTTCAACTGGATTTACTGACCTGTTTTACAAATTACAGACTTACACTTGCACAAAATTACAAATATTGTATACAATCTAGTTAAACTCTAAATATACTTTGTCTTGTACTTATGTTATGCCAATACCATTCTATGTACATTTTGTGTGTATTGTATTGTTTACGCATATGGGGATATATATGTTTGTCAATATATTTTGTTCTTTTTATAGATTTGACCGACCACAGTCTTTGTCCACCAATATCCCATGAAGATTTAACCACTACTGGCACAAGTTCTGATGGCAGTAGTGTTAGTATTATTGGCAGCAGCACTGGTACGGATGTCATACACAGCGGCACTCAAATCGAAGTTAAGCCTCCGGAACTGTGTACTGTAAGCGGATTACAGGTAAGCAACATAATTGAAAATACCTTCATGTGGAATATGTACAGCAAGTATAAATGAATTTTAAAAATAGACAAAAAAAATGAAAAATATCCCACTCGATTCATTAAATGGATGATATTCGTTCTACACCACCACACATATAATAGATACAACTCGTTTTCTAAATATTGACTTTGTGCAATCAATATGTATTGGAGAGTTAAATGTAGCAAAGTATATGCATATAAACAGACATAGAAAACAAAAATCCTTTTTAAATCAATTCTCTTAATCCTTTGAGGGCCATAAATTTTCTGCCGAAGCGATTTTGAAGTTTTTACGATTTTCATTATCTCTGACCTAATAATAGTTATGCCAAGAAATATTTAGCATGTTTTTTAATCACCTGGATTTAGAATTTTTCATACAAAAAATGAATTTATTAAATCCAAAAAAAGCTGGATTTAATAAATCCACAATAAAAGCACAAATATATGAAACAGCCTATTAATTTAATGTCAGAAAAAAATACGAATAAAAATTAAAAGAGAAACAAAAAGATTGAAAAACTAACAAAAGGTTTTTCTTAAATTTTTTTTATGAAATATGTTTAGAAAAAAAACTACACCTCACTAAATACATATTTTTCATCTTGGACATGGAGAAATAGCTCAAATAGAAATGGCAATTTTTCACTCTACAGTAAATAATTTGATTAAATCCAATTAGTGAATATTAAATATTGCAATGGAATTTTTCAATTGTATGAAACTATAAATTGAAGTGATAAAACTGAAAAGGCAGACCGTTTATCGCTGTTTTATGTAAAATCTTTTTTTACATAAAACAAAAAAAAGTACCTTTTTCCAAAAAAAGTACCTTTTTCAAAAAAAAGTACCTTTTTCCAAAAAAAAGTACCTTTTTCCAAAAAAAAGTACCTTTTTCCAAAAAAAGTACCTTTTTCAAAAAAAGTACCTTTTCCAAAAAAAAATAATTTTTCCTAAAAATAACTTTTTCAAAAAAAGTACCTTCTTCCAATAAAATACTTTGTAAAAATAAAGTATCTTTTTCCAAAAAATTTCGCTTTCCCCAAAAACTTACATTTAAAAAAATATAATTTCACAAACAGTACTTTTTTTACTCCCCTCACGGATATCTCCACTAAAACAAGGTTTCTTGATATCCGGCTAGACGTGCGCTAAGACGGGATTTTTGGAAATTCCTACTGGAACGGGCAAAAGGGGAAAAGTCTCCCCCTTGGCGGCCTGCCAAAGCCCCTTTGGCTAGAAAGCTGAAATTTATTACATGTGTTCCTTGCAGTATGGGCTAACTTATCTGGAAAGTACTTTTCTGAATTTTGGACAGGGACGTTGTAAAAATGTGGGTTAAAAAGGGGAAAAGAGCCCACGATGACGGCCTGCCCAAACCGCTGGAGGTAGGAAGTTGAAATTTGGTATCAAGGTTCCTCCACTATCGTAGACATCCACCAAGACGGGATTTTTGGAAATTTTTACAGGGAAAAAGGGGAAAAAGTATCCTCCTTGACGGCCTTCGAAAATCCCTTTGTCTAAAAAGATGAGATTTCACATATGTGTTCCTTGGAGTTTGGGATAACGTATTAGGGAAGTACTTCTTGGAAGTTTGGACAGGAACGTGTCCAAAAGGGGAAAAGTGCGCCCCTTGATGGCCTGCCCAAACCGCTGGAGCTAGGAAGTTGAAATTAGGTGTTAAGGTTCCTCCTATGTAGTAAACATCATCTAAAATGGGACTTTTGAAATTTCTACAGGTAGGGGCAAAAATGGGACAAGTTTCCCCTTTGGCGGCCTGCCCAAACTACTGAAGCTAGGAAGTTAAAATTCGGTACGTACATTCCCCCTCCAGCGTAGTCCACCCTTAAGATGGCATTTTGGTAATTCCTTCTGGGAAGGACAAAAAGGGGGAAAAATAACCTTTTCTAAAAAAGTATCTTTTTCCATAAAAAGTACATTTTTCCAAAAAAAAAATTTTACAAAAAAAGTACCTTTTCCAAAAAAAGTACATTTTTCCAAAAAAAAAAATCCTTTTTCCAAAAAGAATCTTTTTTCGAAAAAAGTACCGTTTTCCAAAAAAGGTACCGTTTTCCAAAAAAAATACCTTTTTCATAAAAAAATACATTTTTTCAAATAAGTACCTTTACCAAAACAAAATCTTTTCCCAAAAAAAAGTACTTTTTACAAAAAAAGTACCATTTCCAAAAAAAATACTTTTTACAAGAAAAGTACCTTCCTCCAGAAAAGTACCTTTTCCCAAAAAAAGTACCTTTATTCAAAAAAGTACCTTTATTCAAAAAAGTACCTTTTTCCGAAAAAATACCTTTTTCCGAAAAAAGTACCTTTTCCAAAAAAAAGTACCTTTTTCCTAAAAAGTACCTTTTTCCTAAAAAGTATCTTTTCCCATAAAAAGTACTTTTCAAAATAACCTTTTTACCTTCCCAAAAAAGGTACCTTTTCAAAAAATTACCTTTTTCCATAAAAGTACCTTTTTCACAAAAATTGCCTTTTTCCCAAAAAAAAAACTCCCCAAAAACGACTTTTTCCCAAAGTACGTTTTTCAAAAAAATACCTTTTGATAAAAAGTACCATTAAAATAAACAATACCATTTCAAAAAAAAAAAAAATCAATATCGTTAAAAAAAAAACATTTTAAAAACATATTTTTTTTTTTCTGGCGGATACCTCTACTTTGTTGGTATACGTAATTTTTGGATATTTCTTTTTCCAAAAAAGTACTTTTCCCAAAAACTAAATTTTTTTTAAATATTTTTTACAAAAAAAAAGTCCTTTTCCCAAAAGAAAATTGGGCACCTTTTCCAAAAAACTTCCTTTTTCACAAATAGCACTTTTTTCCAGAAACAAAGTACTTTCTCCAGAAAAGAAGTTCTTTTTCCAAAAGAAAAAAAAAATTCCACATCCGCAGAAGATCTCTCGGGATTTTTCCACCAGGGAGGGCCAAAATTGGAAAAGTCTTACTTTTTCCACAAAAAAATATCTTTTCCACAAAGTACCTTTTCCTTTAAAAAAAAAGCCTATTAAAAAAAAATATTTTTCCAAAAAAATTGTTTCTCCAAAGAAGTAATTTTCCCAAAAAAAAGGTATTTTATTATACTCCAACAAGACCCCTACTAACACGGAATTTTTCCAAAAAAATACCTTTTCCAAAATAGTACTTTCCCAAAAAAGTATCCTTTTCGTCTTTAGAAAATACTTCCTTTCAAAAAATGCATACCTTTTTAAAAAATAGCACATTTTTCAAAAGCAAAGGTTTTGTAGAGTATCCACATACTCCCACAATACAAATAGGCAAGGTCCTGGACAGCTCCCGAGGCATCCATTTTTATACAACAGTAACAGATTAACATTTTTAAATTTTGTTTTTTAACGATTTATGTGATAATACAAATTAACACACTCCTATAATGGACCGGAACATCGGTGCAAATTGGAACGATATGAAATGGAATGGGGAACGAGTGAAATTGGAATACGTGCCGTTGGGAACGAAATGGAATGAAACAGGGATGGAAATTCTTATTCATATTAGTGTATTTATTTCTATTTCAATTTCAATTACAACATAAATTGAAAAAAATTCTATTTCTTCTTTACGACATAAATTTAAAAAGATTGATCACCATATGTGTTTCATAAATACGGATTCTTCGGGATCCCTCTCGATCCTACCTCACCTGAATAATAGGAACGTGAACATTTTCGAACTTGCAAACATTTTACCCATTTTGCTTTATCCTGCTTAGTTTTTGAGATACAGGCCGTTTCGTAAAATGGCTATTTTAAAAATGGCCCGTATCTCAAAAACTAAACGAGATATCGCAAAAGGGACAAAATTATTACCCTTCTGGAGTATGTACACACTTCTGTAATACAAATGGGCCAGGTCCGGAAGATATCCCGATGGATCTCTTTTTATAAAACAGCCAATATAGAGCAATCTAAACATCCCCTTTTTGTAAACAAATGCTGTTTTTGCTCAGTTATAATTAAATTTAATGCATTAATGCGATTTAATTAGCATTAGTAGGACAAATGATAAGCCAGCAAATTTCAGTAGCATTATATGGTAATGTAATTTTTTAGCATTAAAATTACCCAACTAATGCCAATGAAAGAACCCCAAGTATAATTTGTACTTTGCGCCCATTAATAGCTATTAATGATTTTAAATGCCAGGTTGTCAGTGTTGTTAACTTCTGAAAACGGGTAAAAGGGGTAAAAATTTACTAAAACTGAATGATTTTTATTTAGTTCATACTATTTTGTCAACTTTAAAAACTAAAACAAATTTTAATAAAACGTGAACAAAAAAAACCACAAAGTACTAAAAACACTATCTGAAATCGGAAAAACCACTGTAAATACCTATTTTTTTAAAAACGGGTATTTCTAAAAAATCAGTGGATACGAAAATTGTAAGCACCAAAAAATACCCAAAATGCATAAAATTGCAACACTGCAAGTTATCTCTATATATAAAATAATAACGTGACTGACTGACTGACTGACAGACTGACTGACTCAACATCGCCCAGCCCAAACCGCTGAAGCTAGGAAGTTGAAATTTGGTATGTAGGTTCCTCTTTCGGGGTAGACGTCCGCTAAGACGGGATTTTTGGAAATTAATACCGGAACGGGCAAAAAGGGGGAAGTGTCCCCCTTGACGGCCTGCCAAAACCCCTTTGGCTAGAAAGCTGAAATTTAAGATATGTGTTCCTTGGAGTAGGGGCTAACTTTTCTGGAAAGTACTTTCTAGAATTTTGGACAGGGACGTTGTAAAAATGGGGGTTAAAAAGGGGAAAAATGCCCCCCTTGACAGCCTGCCCAAACCGCTGGAGGTAGGAAGTTGAAATTTCGTATAAAGGTTCCTCCACTATCGTAGACATCCACCAAGACGGGAGTTTTGGAAATTTTTACAGGGACGGGCAAAAAGGGGAAAAAATCTCCCCCTTGACGGCCTGCTCAAACTGCTGGAGCTATGAAGTTGAAATTTGGTATGTAGGTTCCTTGACCGGTGTAGACGTCCGTTGAGACGGCATTTTTGGAAATTCTTATCGGGAGGGGCAAAAAAGGGACAAAAAAAGTACCTTTTTCCAAAAAAGTACCTTTTCATAAAAAAAGTACCTTTTCCCAAAAAAAAGTACCTTTTCCCAAAAAAAAGTACCTTTTTCCAAAAAAAGTACCTTTTTCAAAAAAAAGTACCTTTTTCCAAAAAAAGTACCTTTTTCCGAAAAAAGTACCTTTTTCCAAAAAAAAGTACCTTTTTCCAAAAAAAGTACCTTATTCCAAAAAAAGTACCTTTTTCCAAAAAAAGTACCTTTTTCCAAAAAAAGTACCTTTTTCCAAAAAAAGTACCTTTTTCCAAAAAAAGTACCTTTTTCCAAAAAAAGTACCTTTTTCCAAAAAAAGTACCCTTTTCCAAAAAAAAGTACCTTTTTCCAAAAAAAGTACCTTTTTCCAAAAAAAGTACCTTTTTCCAAAAAAAGTACCTTTTTCCCAAAAAAGTACCTTTTTCAAAAAAAAGTACCTTTTTCCAAAAAAAGTACCTTTTTCCAAAAAAAGTACCTTTTTCCAAAAAAAAGTACCTTTTTCCAAAAAAAAGTACCCTTTTCCAAAAAAAAGTACCTTTTTCCAAAAAAATTACCTTTTTCCAAAAAAAAGTACCTTTTTCCAAAAAAATTACCTTTTTCCAAAAAAAGTACCTTTTTCCAAAAAAAGTACCTTTTTCCAAAGAAAAGTACCTTTTTCCAAAGAAAAGTACCTTTTTCTAAAAAAAGTACCTTTTTCCAAAAAAAGTACCTTTTTCCAAAAAAAAGTACCTTTTTCCAAAAAAAATTCCTTTTTCCAAAAAAAGTACCTTTTTCCAAAAAAAGTACCTTTTCCCAAAAAACATACATTTTTCCAAAAAAATAACTTTTTCAAAAAAAGTACCTTTTCCAAAAAAAAGTACTTTTTCCCAAAAAAAGTACCTTTTTCTAAAAAAATTTTCCTTTTCCCAAAAAACATACATTTTTTCAAAAAAAGTACCTATTTTCAAAAAAAGTACCTTTTCCAAAAAAAGTACCTTTTCCCAAAAAAAAGTACCTTTTTCTAAAAAAATTTTCCTTTTCCAAAAGAAGTACCTTTTCCAAAAAAAATACCTTTTTCCAAAAAACATACATTTTTCCAAAAAAAAACACCTTTTAAAAAAAATACCTTTTCCAAAAAAAGTACAAATAAAGTACTTTGTAAAAACAAAGTATCTTTTTCCAAAAAATTTCGTTTTTCCAAACAGTACCATTTAAAATAATATATAATTTCAAAAAAACTACTTTTTTTCCTCCCCCCACGGATATCTCCACTAAACAAGGTTTCTTGATATTCGGCATAGACGTGCGCTAAGACGGGATTTTTGGAAATTCATACCGGAACGGGTAAAAAGGGGAAAAGTCTCCCCATAAACAGTCTCACAAATTGGAAAAGTGCCTGCCAAAACCACTGGAGGTAAGAAGTTGAAATTTGGTATAAAGGTTCCTCCACTGTAGTAGACATCGACTAAGTTTGTATTTTTGGAATTTCCTACAGGATATCCCAAAAGGAAAGTCGGTATGTGAGTTCCTCCTTCTGTGTAGGCGTCCGCTTAGACGGAATTTTTGAAATTCCTATCGGGAGGGGAAATAAGGTAAGTCTCCTCCTGACGGCTTGCCCAATCCCTTTTGGCCAACCTAAAATTTTAAATATGTATTCCTTGGAGTAGGACTAACTCACCGGCAACGTAATTTTTCTATTTTGGAACAGGAACATAGTAAAAATGGTGGTTGAAAGGGAAAAATGTCCCCACTAACGGCCTGCCCAAACCGCTAAGGCAATGCAGTTGAAATTTGATATGATGTTCCTCATCCATCGCAGATAGCCGCGAAGATGGAATTTTTGTAAATTCCTAAAGGGAGGGGCAAAAAGAAGAAAAGCCTCACCTTGGGGGCCGGTAAAAACCCCTTCGGCTAGAAACCTGAAGCTTAAAATGTGGGTCCCTGGAGTGAGGGCTAACTTATTAGAAAGATACTTTTTTGAATTTTGGAGAGGGTCGTTATAAAATGGGGGCTCAAAAAGGGAGAGTTGCCCCTTAACGACCTGTCCAAACTGCTGGAACTAGGAAGCTGAAATTCGGTACTTAAGTTCCTCTCAGCCTGCTCAAACTGCTGGAACTAGGAAGCTGGAATTCCCTGTCGATGGATTTTCGGAAATTCCTACCGAGAGGGGCACAAATAGTAAAAGTTGGCTAGAAACCTGAAATGTAAAACATATGTTACTTGGAGTATGTGCTCACTTACCGAGAAGGTGCTTTTTGGACAGGGACATTGCAAAAATGGGGATTAATGAAGAGAAAAGTGCCGCTTAAAGGCCTGCCCAAACCGCTGGAGGTAGGAAGTTGAAATTTGGTATTAAAGTTCCTCCTCTATTGTAGACATCCGCTAAGATGAGATTTTTGGAAATTTCTACAGGTAGGGTCAAAAACAGGAAAAGTCTCCCCCTTAACGGCCTGGCCAAACTGCTGGAACAAGGGATCTTAAATTCGGTATTTGGGTTCCTTCTCCAACGTTGACGTCCCCTAAGATGGTATTTTTGGAAATTCATACCGGGAGGGGTAAAAAGGGAAAAAACTTCCCCCTTGACGGCCTGGCCAAACTGCTGGATATAGAGACCTAAAATTATGTATGTAGTAGGTTCCTCCTCCAACGCAGACGTCCTCTAAGACGGAATTTTTGGAAATTCCTACCGGGAGGGGTAAAAACGGAATAATTCTCCCCCTTGATGGCCTAACCGAACCCTTCGGCTAGAAATCTGTAATATATAATATGTTTTCCTTGGAGTATGGGCTAACTTATCGACAAGGCATTTCTAGGACTTTGGACAGGAACATGGTAAAAATGGTGGTTCAAAAGCGGAAAATTGCCCCCCCCCCCTTAACGTCTGCGTCTTTAGCTAGAAACCTAAAACTTAAAGAACAAGTGTATATGAAACACTAAAATTAAGAAACTAAATAGGAAACGAGTGGGATTGAAACACTACACAAGTGGAATGAAATGGATATAAACGTTGAACGAGTGGAATTGAAATTATAGACAATGCAAATGGATTGGAAGAGGGAATTACCTGTTCAAACACTATCAACGGAATATGAAACTTATGTAGCATTGAAACATACTCTCCAAAAAGTTAAACAAATTTTCTAAAAGAGAAAAAACCTTAGAAAAGGAATGGAACTTATATATTCCGATATTTAAACTTCATGTAACGAAACACAGGTGGAAGAAACCGACGCAGTAAAATTTCCAACTGAATTTGTGAATTTACTTGAATTGCCAGGTCTACCTTTACATAAACTGGAATTAAAAAAAAACTTTAAGACACGCTAACAACGTAGATTTGCCCGCTATTTTTAATATTATAAAATGCTTTCCAACCCTGCTTTACGTTATTTATTTTCATTCAAAACACAAATGAACAAAACTACTTACGGGTCTATCTACCTAAGTTCGCACTTTACCAAATTATCTTAACATACACACGTATATTGCAATTTATTATGGATTCATTACTAACAATCCACTTTCATGAGAAAAAGTGATCAAATATTTATTTATTTTAAACCCATTGTTGTGCAGAATTATTTATTTGTGGTGGCTGGGTGAAGGCTTTAAATAAAAAAACTTTAAATAAAAAAAGAATTTAATAAAAATTGTGGGGGGGCGTAATTTTGAACTAATGTTTTACTAATTTCTTTTGCTACAAAAATTGTGCTGATAACCGCATTCATAGCGTGGACGACAACCAGATAGGCAAGATGTAGATGCAGCTTGTCTGGAAATGGAAATGACAAAAAAAGAAAAACAACTCTACACATATTTTATATTTAAATTTTCAGCAAATAAATTAACTAAAGTAAAATTTCGCTGCAATTTTTTTGAGTTTTTTCAGTCTACTAATATTCAGCAAAAAGTTTAGTGATTTTAGCAAGGATTTTTTTTATTTGCAGTCGACTAAGTGTTAGCAAATCTTTTGCTGAAGATTACTATGTTTTTGGTATAAATCAGCTCGCTGATTTTCAGCAAACCTTTTGCTGAAATTATCAACTTTTTTGCAAGCACGCTCCTGACTAAAAATTTGCTGACACAGCAACATTTTTTGCTGACTTTACTGACTTTTTTTTTGAGTGTAGGATTAATATCCAAGTATCTAAAATATTGAAAAAGATATATTTTTTTTTCTTGTGAATATGCTGGCATTAAAATTTATTCATTTTATGAATTAGTATTGATTTCACTTTAAGTCAATGATTTAAATTGATTAAGTTAGGATGAGATTTATTCAAATTTGGGTAGAATCAATTTTGAAACGATTAAAGTTTTCATTTTATGATATGATTCGCGAACTAGAAATCAAGGCAAACATTTTTGGTTAAATGGATTTGTTAAAATTGATTTTATTCTATGAAAAGAACCAACAAAAATCAAACTGATTCTTTGTATAAGATTATTGACTAATTGAAGTAGGAAATAATTCAATCAATAAAATGAGTTTTGCGAATCGATTTGTTAAAAAATGATTCAGATTTAAAGCTCAAATTTAATAATTTTATTTTTCTGGGAAAAATCTACGAAAAAACTAAATTTTTTACAAAATCATCTTTGAAAGTTGACTTTCAATATCTTAAAAACTATCCAAGGTACGTGAATGATTTTTTGCAGCAATAAAGACTATTTTATTGTTCATGTAAAACAATTAAAATAATTTAAAAAAAATAAACCAAACTATCATTTTTTGGCAATTAAAATTATGGTGTAAGGAAATTTGCAATTTTTTATAAAATCATGTTTTCTGGATTCGTTTATGAATTGGCGTTACTTTTTATTTTTGAAATCTAAATAGAATATATGGCGCTATATGACTACATTTCAGAAGGTAGCAAAATCGGCGTGACTTTTTTGTTATATGATCGAAAACTCAAAAATTCTCATAAAAATTAGTCCAATTTCGGTCAATGCTGTACATAGGGTGAATGTTGTACCGACTTCAAATTTGGATTAAAAGCATCTTAGAACCCCATTATCTACGAATATATAATAAAACGTTAACTTTTATTAAAAAACTTCTCAGTAAAAAGTGAAAAATTTATAGCATCTTTTTGAGAAAAAAATGCAATTTTTTCGATCAGCGAAAAATGTTTGGCTTTGGAAATTTCTCAACACTAAATGGATCGAGTTACTTAAAAAAGGTTTTCACAGTTTCATTTCTTAAACTGTTGCCTAAATGTCAGTATTTTTTTTAAATTATCGTTATAATATCGAATTCACAATCGGCCAAAAACTAAAAAAAGTCGAAGAGAAAAATTAATTTTTTTATTTTTGAAATGAAATAACTTAAAACCCATAACAGTTATTATAGTAAAGTAAGCATGGTTTTTCTTCGTTTCTCCAAGCTCATTCCAAAACATAAAAAATCAATCATATTGAGCAATAATTGAAAGAGCTACACGGTTCAAAAGCTATTTTACTTTTCAGGTGGTCTACTTTAACGCCTTATAAATCACCCTGTGATAACACAGGGTAACCACGGATCCAAAAATCAGAAAGCCAGGGCCCTTCTTAACAATTATATCATACATACTGATGCAATCGGCCTTATAGTTTAGAAGATATAAATTTATTACCACTTTTTTTGTTTCAAACCACTGTGGACTGTTTTAAGTAAGAAATTTTGTGCTCAGATATATTTTGTTCTTAAATAAGAAATTTTCTAAGATGCTAGTTCTGATAATAAAACTGCCCCTTAAGCACTTCTTCTATATTAAATCTATTAGATTAGGAAACATTGTTGTGTTCGCAAAACTAATTTTTTATATTCTAGCTTGGATGTGAATGTTGTAGCATTTGAAGTAATATTTCTTATAAAATACTCACAGACATTACAAAAAAATTTTACAATTTCAAGCATATTCCTATAGTCATATTCTGAGAATTTTTTTCATACCTGAAACTTGATTGTGTTTCCTATGAAATTATTTAATTTTAAAATCCTTTTTACAAAACAGAACGTTAAAATCTTGTGATTATTTCAGTAGAAAAGATTGTGAATTTAGCGATATTTTCTCTTAAAAAGTATTCGGATTCTGTGCTGCGATTTCGTAACTTATTTATTGTAAAATGTGATAGGTAACGAAAAAATTTGTTGAATATAAAAAATACATCGTTAATTTATTCCAATAGAAAATTCTTCAAAACAACTTAAACTTAAATTAATTTTAGTAAAGTGTTGTTTTTTTAAACTCGTCATATAGACCAAATGCAAATAACATTGTAATGCATTTTTATTAATTTTCAATTAAGTAGGTTTGAGGTTAAGAAGAAAAATAAAGATTTTTCAAAGTTATAAACACATTATTAATTTGCAAATCAGACTTGATCTAGTTTCTGCCTTTTTTATCAGTGACTTTCCATTAAATTGTATTATTGTTTATATTTTATTGTCAGATTGTCTCTTTATGATAATTTTTTTTAACAACCTGTCGGCTGTAGGAATCGAACCCATGCACTCCCACATTACAAATGTAACTATACTAGATTTCAACAGCTTAGCCATCTCACCCACGTAAGGCCTTGCTCATAGTGCAGCTAATTCATAGTTAAATTTGAATTGGTGCTTCTTAAATATAAAAAAATGACAGAATTAGCTTTATGTTTATGTAACCGACAGTTGTCTTAAGTTAGATATATTGAGAAAATCGTTAACTAAGATAGAGGACAGCACTCATGAAGCAGATTTTACTAAAAAAAAACTAACTAAACATTCAGAAAATGTCGAAATGGGATTTAACAGGTTTTCCAGAACAAGTTTTTCGTTACGTTTTGAAAGAACTTGGCAAACCTATGCTTAAACATGTATTGAAACTTCTACTTCTAGTTCACAAAATAACTATAGATATGACTACCGTATAACATACAAAAAAATGTTGAGCCCCCCCCCCCCTCCCCTTCAGTGAATCCTGGATCCGCGCCTGTTCTTTTTTTTTATCAAATGTTAATGTTCAATTTGAATTTATTATACCACTACTTGAGAGCACGGCCAGGATATAAAAAATACAAAAAATGCTTACTGCGAAACCGACCTATCCTTCTACCAAGTTTTGTTAGAAACCTCACAGGAAATCCATGCTTGGCAACATACACCATATCAGAAACAGATTGCAGCAAATTTTAATGGTCTAATTCATAAACTTTTACAATAGTCTTATTGCAGGATTTTAAGCTAATTTGTGAAAAACAGTATTCATAATTGCTTAATAATGAAGAAAATAATAAAGGTTTATAGTTGGTACTCACTAACTTTAAACCTTTTATAAAGTTTGGAGTGAGGAAGCCACCATTTAATTGTTAATTATTTCATTTTCAGGCATGAAATGATTTATAAAAGCCATCCCATCCCTAGAATGTGTGGCTTCCAACAACTTGCATCCATCAAACTGGAAAAAACTACAACAATTGCGTAGCCAATGACCATTTTCGAAAAAATTTCCAAAAAAATTTTAAAATTAAATTAAAAAGAAAATCAAAACAATAGCGATGTACAGACTGTCAAAACATTATTCGAAATTCGATTACTTTTGTATGCTTCGAATAATATGTTCTAAAAAATTACTTTTTTACACACATTTTCATTGATTTGCTTTATAAATAAAAAAAAAATATTTTTAATGGCTTTTAAATTTATCTTAGCACATCATTAGTTCTCTAATATAAGGAAATACATTTTCACTTCCGATTACCGAGTCAATCGTTTACTAAATTTGTAAATCACTTACGACTTATTTGGGAGAAGAGAGAAAATAAACAATAGTGTTGCCAGTATCAAATCGAAAAATTAATTTATAGTTAAAATACGATTATGAATCAAGATTTCTAATAACTCTATATTAAGCGAAATATCTACTTTAACTATAGCAAGCTTCAAATACCAAATAATTTTTTTTTATGAATTAGCACATAAATATGTATTGGCAAAATACCAATATTTTTGAAAATTGAAATTACCTAGAAATCAAAGTATACTTGAAATATATAATTTAGTTTAGAACTAGGGTATTCAATTAATCGACTTTTTATTTTAATCGATTAGTAGTGAAACTAATTATTCGGGTTTTTTTCTTAACCGATTAATCGTTTAAAATTTAAAAATTAATCGATTAGTCGAAAAAAAATTATTCAAAATAATATACACACATTTCTTTTATTTTTAATAATTTTCTTTAAAAAAGGAACAAAAATAATTTCAGTAACTCTTCTAAAATTCATAAAAATGTAATAATTGAGTTCATATTTCCGCAAAATTTTTATTTTTCTGTCCCCTCTGTCACATATTAAAATTTTATTTAAATCGGAGCAGAGCTTTCTGGTAAATTTTGCATTTTATAAAGTTAAGCCTAATTTATCCAATGAGTTAAAGAATAATTTGTATCTCCTTGGTATTCATTGAACACATAAAAACGGAAATGTATGGAGAAATTCTTTTGAGAATTGATTTTCCATCTAAATACGTTTACATCCCTCCATCCCTTTATTTGATTTTGGTAACTGTTTCGCAGGAATTTAAAATAACGTTGTGATAGTTTGGGTTACCGCGGTAACCCAGCAGAAACATGGATGAGGTAAAAATGATAAGTGCTTGCTTACTTTACTGCTTCCAAAGATTTATAGCTTGCAGAAATGTGTTAAAAAATGTAATAGAGTTTTGCCACAGTTTCACCACACTTTATCGCTCTAAGAAAACACGAAAGAATGACAATGATAACCGAATTTACTTGCTCAAAGCTGTGATTTCATGCTATTATTTGGAGCTATGGCAGAAGCGCATATCGGATATCCATAGATGGGTACTTTGCAGTACCAGTAAAATTTCAGTAAAAATTTGTTTTTACTGATATTGCAATTTATTTTTCATTACCAGTAAATTTTTACTGATTACTGAAAAAAATTTAAGTAATCAGTAAATTTTTACTGCTAATGAAATTTAATTTGCATTACCAGTAAATTTTTACTGATTACTGAAAAAATATCAGTAATCAGTAAATATTTACTGATTCCTATAATTAAAAATTTCAGGGTTGGCAGGAAATACCGCTGAAATACCGTTATCGATTCATAACCCTGACTACCGTTACCCTTAAAATACCGTTAGCAAAATAATCAAAATACCGTTACCAAAATAACTTAAAAACCGTTATCCTTAAAATACCGATACCAAAATGTGTGAAATGTCGATATCCATAAAATACCGTTACCGAAATAAATGCAATACCGTTACCGAAGTAAATGAAATACCGTTATCCTTAAAATACCGTTACCGTTATATTTAATTCTCTGCTCTTGGTAATTGTACGTGGTTATTAAAGTATTTCGCATAAATTAAGTCCATTAATTTATTTTGTTTTTATTTTACTTTATTTTTTGCAAAAAAATGGGGTATGCGCCGACATAACTGACTACCGTTACCCTTAAAATACCGTTACCGATATAACTAAAATGTCTTTACCCTTAAAAAACCGTTACCGAAATATCTTTATCCCTAAAATACCGTTACCGAAATAACTCAAATACCGTTATCCGTAAAATACCGATACCGAATTAAATAAAATAGCGTTACCTTTAAAATACCGCCATTGAAATAATCTGTAATAAAATAGTGTTACCCTAACGATAACCGTATTCGTTTCGGTTACCATCTATTAAAAAATATGCCTAGTTGCTTCTCTTAAACAGATGTAAGTGCACAGTGTGCTTCCAGTGATTCGGGAAATTATCTCCAGGAAACAATTTTATACCTGGCCGAACGAGACATAACGTCAAATTGTCTAAAAGCTCACAATGCTATTAGAAACGTATTTCTAAAATTCAATTATTTTCATTTGCTGGGATTGTGAATCGTTCAAGAAGACAAAAACTCAGCGATGTAAATTTTGAAATGCTAGTGTTAAGAAAAGCTAATAGTGTATAATATTATATAGCTTTGCTTTGCGGCAAAAAAAGAATAAATATTTGGAAACAAAAACGTAACATATTTTATTAAAACTTATTGCTTGAAATGAAAAATACACACAGGAAAAAAAATTTGCCAACCGAATTGTTAACCCTATTTTGGTTGCTACAACCAATAAATTCGGTTGGTGAAACCATATTGGATTGTGATTCCTAACTATTTTGGGTATTGCAACTAAAATTCAGTTGTATAAACCGAATTTTGTTGTGATAACCAATATTCAGTTGCACCAACCTAATTTAGTAGATGTAACCGAATTTCAGTTGGAAAATGGAATATTTTTTCTCTGTGTGTAAGACTGCTCTATAAAAACAAAAGTGAATGATATTGAAAAGTCTCCAAAAGTGCACATAATTTGTTTATGCATTATGACTAGGAAATGCATCCCGGGAATTCTAAAAATGCGGTTAAAATAATAAAGTTAATTAATTGCCGTACGTGGCCAGGTGCAGACGTTTTTTTATTTTGCTGCGGAATATTTTAATATTTTTCGTATAAAAAGTGTATTAAATTACAAAAATAACTTGCGCGTGGACGCTTATAACAAACCCGATATTAATGGTGTTAAATATATCTTATTTATTATAATAAACCAAAACAGAAAACAAAAAATATAAACGAACATTAATTTTAGTGCATTGAACTTTCTCCCCCTTTCCCTTGTATACATATAATACAGAGTGTATGAGTCAGTGTAACTCTCAAATTGATGAGAGACGCCTCAGTGTTAACGGCCGTAATGCCTACTTAGTTGTTAATAGTGAAAATGATAATGCTCAGAAATTCATATTTGATCCCCAAATTAATAAGCATTACTTATCTCTTAAACCGACTGTAAGAGCAAGAAGTTGTTCACCTTCTCTTCAAACACTAGATAAACACAATAGTGCGCCAAAAATATATAATAATAAAAATAATAATACTCAAGAACAATTCCTACAAACAACAAATAAAACCAACTCCATGAATTTAACAAGATCCAAAACCACCATACTCAGTAACAACGAGATGTACACACAAGAAGTAAACTCTCCAACTCATTCAACCACTACCATAACGAAAACGGGAGCAGAACCAACTAAATTTCACGATGATAATGAATGTGTAATTAACACTCTACAAACCGTAGATAATTGTACCCCACCCAAATCATCAACACAAACTGGCATTAACAGGTACTTTACTGTAGTTAAAAGAAAACGTAGCCCTAACTCATCGAAAATTGCATCATATGCTAAGATGAATCGAGAAGATGAAGTTTCTTCTGAAACCCAAAATCGTTTTGCTATTTTGGCAAACGATAAAGATGAACCCCCCAAAGAAGGTAAACCTTTAAGACCCCCACCCCTATATTTGAGAGAACAGAATTCTGGTAAAATTGTCAATGATTTAATATCACTTATTGGTGAAAAATCGTTTTACGTTGTCCCGCTCAAAAGGGGACAGATAAATGAGACCAAAATCCAGGTCAATAGTGAATCAGATTATCGTTTGGTTTCATCTGACCTTGAAAAAAAAGGTAAAAGCTTCTATACCTATCAGCTTAAGAGCAGTAAAGGTCTTAAAGTTGTATTGAAAGGTATTGATTCATGCGTAGAGCCCTCAGAAGTTAAAAATGCATTAGAAAATGATGGTTTCAAAGTAAAGAGCGTTTCAAATATATATAATCGAAATAAAATTCCACAACCACTATTTAGAGTTGAGCTTGAACCTGGTGATATTTCCCTTAAAAAAAATGAAACTCACCCAATTTACCAGATTAGATATCTTTTACATCGAAGAATTACAGTAGAGGAACCCCATAAACGTAATGGGCCTACACAGTGTTTAAATTGCCAGGAGTATGGTCATACTAGGGCCTATTGCAAACTACCACCCGTTTGCGTAGTCTGCGGTGAACTGCATAACTCAAGCCTATGTGACAAAAGTAAAAATGATTCCAATTCAAAAAAATGCAGCAATTGCGGTGGAAATCACACGGCAAACTACAGGGGCTGCCCTGTCTATTCATTCGTAAAGCGAACAACCCAAAATAAAGCTGCCGTTCCCCCCGTATATCCACGGAATATTCAAACCCCAAATCTGGCTCCAAACTCTCATTTTAATAACATGCCTTCCTACTCTGGTATACTAAAATCTGGTAACAAACCCAATGGTACTCACAACGAAAAATTACCAGCATCAAATTCCAATTTGTATGGTAAACAAACAGAGAATATACCCCCAGTACAAAATTTTAGTAGACTCGAGGCAACAATTGATACCCTAGTACAAACGATAAATAATTTTACTAACTCAATGAATAATATGATGCAAGAAATGATCCGAATGCAGTCCACATTATTGCAAGCCGTATTATCTAAGCCATGAACAGTCTGAAAATATGTTTCTGGAACGCTAACGGCATACGCCAACATAAAAACGAACTCGAATACTTTCTCAGAAACAAGCAAATTGATATCATGCTTGTTTCGGAAACCCATTTAACCTCTCGCAGCTCTTTTTCAATCCGTGGATACACATTATATGATACGAAGGATCCTAGAGGCAGATCATGCGGAGGCTCAGGCATTCTTATTAGAACTCGGATAAAACATCATCTTATGAGTGATCTCTGTGTGGATCATCTCCAAGCCAGTACAATTTGTGTAGAAGAGTTTGATACTAATCTAGTGATTTCATCAATTTATGCTCCCCCAAGATTTACAATTACAAATAATCAATTCAGAACTTACTTTGAATCACTAGGTATGCGTTTCCTGGCAGCTGGCGATTATAATGCTAAGCACACATTCTGGGGGTCACGCCTTATCACCCCAAGAGGCCGTGTTTTGTATGATACAATTGCTAAAATGAATATGGATGTGATATCAAGCGGAGAACCGACATATTGGCCATCAGATCGTACTAAAATACCAGATCTTATTGATTTTGGAGTGACAAAAAATATTGCAAGAAATATTGTACGTGTCGAATCCTCCCTGGAGCTATCATCTGATCACACACCTACTATTGTTACCCTTTTTACCCCTCGGGAAATTTTACCCCAGACTGGTAACTTAGCACTTACAGGCAAGGGAACTGATTGGTTGAAGTATAAGAAGTTTATCAGTACACATTGCTCAGAAAACATATCGTTAAGAACGCCAGATGATATTAACCTCTCACTCAAAAACTTTGAATCTAATCTCAAACTAGCTGCTCAACTTGCTACTAAACCCACCCGACAGTCCAGAAATAATCCCGTTTTTTCTGTGGACGTTGAACGACTCCTCAATGAAAAACGAAGAACTCGTAGAGAGTGGCAACAGCACAGATCTCCACATCTCAAGGCTCGATTGAAAGAATGCACAAATAATTTACGAAGATTACTCAAAGAACAGAGAACAAACTCATTAAACAGATTTTTAGAAAATCTTGAACCCTCTGCAAAAACAGATTACTCTCTATGGCGTGCAACCAAGAATTTAAAAAGACCTGTTGTATGTAAGCCCCCTTTACGAAAACCAAACGGAGGTTGGGCAAGAAACGATACTGAAAAAGGAGAGCTGTTTGTTGAACACCTGAAAAATGTTTTCACTCCAAACGACCCAAGTGTTAGAATTGAATTGCCACCTTTATTACCACATTGCTCAGCAGTACCCATTCGGTTTGAGATTCGTGAGGTCGAAAAGGCAATTTATGAACTAAACCCTAAAAAAGCATTTGGAATTGATAAAATCAGTAACAAAATGCTTTTAGAGTTACCCCGTGTAGCATTAAGAATTATTCTTTTTATTTTCAATGCTATATTACGCCTGGAATATTATCCCCCAGAATGGAAAGTTTCTCTTGTTAAAATGATACCTAAGCCAGGGAAAGATCACACGAAAGTCGAATCGTATAGGCCTATCAGCCTGTTATCCAATTTGTCAAAACTTTTCGAAAAACTACTCCTACATAAATTAAACATAGCTGTAACACTAAGCAACACTATTCCAGCTCATCAATTTGGATTTAGAAAAAAACATGGCACTATTGAACAAGTTCACAGACTGGCAAGTGAAATTCAAAGGGCCTACGAAGAGAAGAAGTATTGTTCTGCACTTTTTATTGATGTGTCACAAGCCTTCGATAAAGTTTGGCATGAAGGTTTACTCTTTAAGATTAAAACTATGTTACCCGCCAATACACACAAGCTGCTTGAGAGCTATATTAAAAATCGAAAATTTAAAATTAAAGAAAATGATTTTATAAGCACACTGCAAACTATAAAAGCTGGAGTACCTCAAGGTAGCATCCTGGGGCCTCTTTTGTATATCTTATTCACATCAGATATGCCAACTAATATCAATACACATACATCAACATTTGCTGATGACACAGCAATATTAAGCATTCATAACAACCCACATGATGCATCCAGAATATTGCACAATCATATCAATGAATTAGAGACCTGGTTAAAAAAGTGGAAGAATAAGGTGAATGAGAAAAAATGCATACATGTTACTTTCACGCTAAGAAGAGAAACGTGTCCATTAATTCAAATAAATAATCATAACGTACCCCAACAAGAAAACGTTAAGTATCTCGGAATACATCTTGACCGTCGTCTCACGTGGAAAAACCACATAGATGCGAAGGTAACCCAGATGAAATTGAAGACTATTGAACTCAATTGGTTAATTGGGAGAAACTCTAGACTTAGCCTAGATAGTAAGCTATTGTTATATAATTCAATTATAAAGCCAATATGGTCCTATGGAGCTCAACTCTGGGGCACTGCCTCTGCTTCCAACGTAGAGAAAATTCAAAGAAAGCAGAATAATATTTTAAGGATGATAACCGGCGCACCATGGTATATGAGAAATTCCAATATACACTCCGATCTGAATGTAAATTTTGTCAAACATGAAATCGCAAAGCACACTCAAAGCTATTTAAGAAGACTGGAAGAACATCCCAATAATTTGGCGCGTAACCTGCTAGACAATCGCGGCCATCAGCGACTTAGAAGGAGAGCCACGGCGGACCTGGTTAACTAAAACCATAAATCGATTATTATTATTTAATATATTTTTATCATATTTTTTAATATATGTATGTATGAACAAATGAAATTTTTGTCTGGCACTGGCTGGACTTAATTCTTAATTTTAGTTTAAGATTTGAATACTTATTGTTAGTTCACAATATATAAGTGAAGATTCAATAAATAAAGGAAGGTAAAAAAAAAAAAAAAAAAAAAAAAAAAAAAATAATAAAGTTAATTATTTCGAATTTTCTTATGCAAAATTTTCAACGTTTTGAAAATTGTAAAATTTTACATTAGGCTTGTTTGTTAACTTACTACAATTTGATACTTTTACCACAACTGGAAAAATTCAGAAAGTAGACAAAATAACTATTTTAGTAAAAGTAGTAAGATTTTCGAGTAAACAAACACACTGATTAATTTGTGTACTTGATCGAACTTTTTAAGTTTCTTTTAGTGCCTCTTAAAACCAGTGACGTT
Organism: Leucophora obtusa; assembly: GCA_949987735.1. Taxonomy (NCBI): domain Eukaryota; kingdom Metazoa; phylum Arthropoda; class Insecta; order Diptera; family Anthomyiidae; genus Leucophora; species Leucophora obtusa. The sequence goes on along the minus strand of OX465295.1, from coordinate 268,898,481 downwards.
CCCTCTAATGTGCAGAGGTGTTCTCTGCACACCTTAAAAATATTTCACATGTTTGTAAATTTAAAATTTTTATAAATTTTCCCAGGGTTCCATAATATTTCCGCACATTAGTCACTTACTGTATTTATATTAAGTAGATCGTGTACTGTTGTGATGTATTTTATATACACACACGATGTTCAAGACTATATACACAATGTTCCTACGAAGATAAATGTTATTACTACTGATATACATCAGTGATGGTATTTGAGAATTTTCGTTTGGTGCCTAAATGATGCCAAAAAAGTGCCAAAAAACTTTAAGTGCAAAAAAAAATTAAGCAACATGCAAATGTTTCAAAAAAAATATGTTCAGCTTTTATTTCAAATATTTATACATTTACACCCTTATTCTAAACTTTATAACAGTAACAAAATTGTCACAAAACTGGTATGAATGGAAATTATTATAATTTTGGTATTCTGAGAAAAATTGCCACAGCAAAACCTTGACAAAATTGTCATGTAATAAAAAGCACATAACAAACAAATATTTTCATTCCTCAACAATTTAAAATATAAAAATTTTATTTTCTTTTGAAGAATTTTATAATGTTTCTTTACAGATATAAAATATTTTGAGATATTATTTTAAGATGCATCGAACCTTTTAACGATTCTAAAATTCCTGCAAATTCCTCCAACAGATTACGTATATAGTATTGCCTCATTGCAGAGCTGAAATTTTTGCTATTAATTTGTTATTAATTAATTTAATTTTTTAAAAAATTTTCTTCATTTTACGGAAAAGTAACATGGGAATTTTGGGGCTAAAGTTGTTAGGAATAAGCTCAGGGTGCTTGATGCTAAAATTAAAAGTAAACTCCAAGTGCTTAGAACTAGTTCTCTCGTGTTCTGCGGTTCCTGGACATTTTTTTAAGTTTTCATTTCATTTAAGATTTCATAAAATTATCGAAAAAATCGTAATTTATCACAAATTACAATTTTTTGATAATTTTATTTTATTTTTGGCAGAAAAAGCTTTCACCATTGTATGGTGAAATTTTTAAAACTTTTGCTTGTCATAAAAAAACCAGAATACCATAACAAATTTTTGAAAAATTCCAGTGACGGACAATACAGTAGAATCAATTAAAGTTTTTCTAATTTTATCCCCATTGCTTTTATTTTTAAAGATCAAAATAATGATTAAATTGTCCCCGAAGAACTGGAAGCTGGTCCAGAAAATTGTGTAAATTTTTAGTATAGCGTTTGTTTCTTAATTTTGCACCCGTTCTAAGTGGGCGTGGCTTTTAATGAAAAATCAGCTTTATCGACCTTTTATCAAATTATATAGAAATTTTCTTAAAAAGTGCCAAAATCCTATAAAGAGTGCCATGGTGCCACTGAACATTCAATAGTGCCACAAATGGCACTTTTATGCCACTTTTACCAACAGTGATATACATAGTAGTAGTAGTAACACGCAATGAAACATTTGTTCAACAAAACAAACAGCACAGACCTGCTAGGAAAAAATATTTGTTGAGCAACATTGTTTAAACACAAATATATGTTAGAAATGTGCTGTCAAAAATGTCGAACCGAGACACATAAAAAAACACGCAATGTTGCAGAGAAAACACGCATACATACAAAAACATATTGTGCGAAGAAAAAAACTGCATATTACTAATAAATAAGGCTGGAGCTTGCAAGAAATATTTATTTTTTGAATCAATTCGTATAAAAAGTAAGTAAGTAGAATCTAAGAAAAAATCTGACTACAAAATATAGGAAATCAAAATAGCAAAAAAAATTAAATAGTATTGCCTCATTGCAGAGCTGAAATTTTTGCTATTAATTTCCCAGGTAGAAAATTACAAAGGGGCCAGCACTGGCAAAGCACCTAAATGGGTGGTATGAGTGCTTGTTGACAGCGCTTTCCCAACGCCCAAATGATAACACCGTTCCACGGTGGTGCCAATGCTTTACCAAGCCCTGGGAAAGCACCCATAAACATAAAAATCAAATGCTTTGCCAACGCTCAAATAAAAAAATTAAAGTATTGAGATAGCACCAAGAAACATAAAAATCAAGTGTTTTTCCCTGCCACCAAATTATGAGCCCTCATCACTGAAGAATTTTAAATTACTCTAAAAATAGACGATTCTTGGAGTTATTTAGCGTGTTTTTTAATCACCTGGATTTAGAATTTTTCATACAAAAAATGGATTTATAAAATCCAAAAAAAACTGGATTTAATAAATCCACAATAAAAGCACAAATATATGAAACAGCCTATTAATTTAATGTCAGAAAAAAAAAAATACGAATGAAAATTAAAAGAGAAACAAAAAAATTGAAAAACTAACAAATAAAAGGTTTTTATTAAATTTTTTTTATGAAATATGTTTAGAAAAAAAAAACTACACCTCACCAAATACATATTTTTCATCTTGGACATGGAGAAATAGCTCAAATAGAAATGGGAATTTTTCACTCTACAGTAAGTAATTTAATTAAATCCAATTAGTGAATATTAAATATTGCAATGGAATTTTTCAATTGTGTAAAAATATAAATTGAAGTGATAAAACTGAAAAGGCAGACTGTTTATCGCTGTTTTATGTAAAACTAGCGGGCGCAGCCCGCTACGTTGTTAGCGTGCCTTAAAGGTTAAGGGGGGGGGCTGCGCCCTCCCCCCCGGGTGGCTGCGCCCCCCACAATTTTTATTAATTTCGTTTTTTTATTTAAAGCCTTCACCCAGCCACCACAAATAAATAATTCTGCACAACAATGGGTTTAAAATAAATAAATATTTGATCAATTTTTCTCATGAAAGTGGATTGTTAGTAATGAATCCATAATAAATTGCAATATACGTGTGTATGTTAAGATAATTTAGTAAAGTGCGAACTTAGGTAGATAGACCCGTAAGTAGTTTTGTTCATTTGTGTTTTGATTGAAAATAAATAACGTAAAGCAGGGTTGGAAAGCATTTTATAATATTAAAAATAGCGGGCAAAGCCCGCTACGTTGTTAGCGTGTCTTAAAGTTTTTTTTTTTTAATTCCAGTTTATGTAAAGGTAGACCTGGCAATTCAAGTAAATTCACAAATTCAGTTGGAAAATTTACTGCGTCGATTTCTTCCACCGGTGCTTCGTTACATGAAGCTTAAATATCGGAATATATAAGTTCCATTCCTTTTCTAAGGTTTTTTCTCTTTTAGAAAATTTGTTTAACTTTTTGGAGAGTAAGTTTCAATGCTACATAAGTTTCATATTCCGTGGATAGTGTTTGAACAGGTAATTCCCTCTTCCAATCCATTTGCATTCTCTATAATTTCAATTCTACTCGTTCAACGTTTATATCCATTTCATTCCACTTGTGTAGTGTTTCATTCCACTCGTTTCCTATTTAGTTTCTTAATTTTAGTGTTTCATATACACTTGTTCTTTAAGTTTTAGGTTTCTAGCTAAAGACGCAGACGTTAAGGGGGGGGGGGGGCAATTTTCCCCTTTTGAACCACCATTTTTACCACGTTCCTGTCCAAAGTCCTAGAAATGCCTTGTCGATAAGTTAGCCCATACTCCAAGGAAAACATATTATATATTACAGGTTTCTAGCCGAAGGGTTCGGTTAGGCCATCAAGGGGGAGAATTATTCCGTTTTTACCCCTCCCGGTAGGAATTTCCAAAAATTCCGTCTTAGAGGACGTCTGCGTTGGAGGAGGAACCTACTACATACATAATTTTAGGTCTCTATATCCAGCAGTTTGGCCAGGCCGTCAAGGGGGAAGTTTTTTCCCTTTTTACCCCTCCCGGTATGAATTGCCAAAAATACCATCTTAGGGGACGTCAACGTTGGAGAAGGAACCCAAATACCGAATTTAAGCTCCCTTGTTCCAGCAGTTTGGCCAGGCCGTTAAGGGGGAGACTTTTCCTGTTTTTGACCCTACCTGTAGAAATATCCAAAAATCTCATCTTAGCGGATGTTTACAATAGAGGAGGAACTTTAATACCAAATTTCAACTTCCTACCTCCAGCGGTTTGGGCAGGCCTTTAAGCGGCACTTTTCGCTTCATTAATCCCCATTTTTGCAATGTCCCTGTCCAAAAAGCACCTTCCCGGTCCAAAAAGCCCATACTCCAAGTAACATATGTTTTACATTTCAGGTTTCTAGCCAACTTTTACTATTTGTGCCCCTCTCGGTAGGAATTTCCGAAAATCCATCGACAGGGAATTTCAGCTTCCTAGTTCCAGCAGTTTGAGCAGGCTGTCAAGGGGGACACTTTTTCTTTTTTTGTCCCTCCCGGTTGGAATTAGGCTGGAAGAGGAACCTAAGTACCGAATTTCAGCTTCCTAGTTCCAGCAGTTTGGACAGGTCGTTAAGGGGCAACTTTCCCTTTTTGAGCCCCCATTTTATAACGACCCTGTCCAAAATTCAAAAAAGTATCTTTCTAATAAGTTAGCCCTTACTCCAGGGACCCACATTTTAATCTTCAGGTTTCTAGCCGAAGGGGTTTTTACCGGCCCCCAAGGTGAGGCTTTTCTTCTTTTTGCCCCTCCCTTTAGGAATTTACAAAAATTCCATCTTCGCGGCTATCTGCGATGGATGAGGAACATTCATACTAAATTTCAACTGCATTGCCAAAGCGGTTTGGGCAGGCCGTTATTGGGGACATTTTTCCCTTTCAACCACCATTTTTACTATGTTGCTGTTCCAAAATAGAAAAATTACGTTGCCGGTGAGTTAGTCCTACTCCAAGGAATACATATTTAAAATTTTAGGTTGGCCAAAAGGGATTGGGCAAGCCGTCAGGAGGAGACTTTTACCTTATTTCCCCTCCCGATAGGAATTTCAAAAATTCCGTCTAAGCGGACGCCTACACAGAAGGAGGAACTCACATACCGAGTTTCCTTTTGGGATATCCTGTAGGGAATTCCAAAAATACAAACTTAGTCGATGTCTACTACAGTGGAGGAACCTTTATACCAAATTTCAACTTCTTACCTCCAGTGGTTTGGGCAGGCACTTTTCCAATTTGTGAGACTGTTTATGTGGAGACTTTTCCCCTTTTTGCCCGTTCCGGTAGGAATTTCCAAAAATCCCGTCTTAGCGCACGTCTATGCCGAATATCAAGAAACCTTGTTTTAGTGGAGATATCCGTGGGGGAGGGAAAAAAGTAGTTTTTTTGAAATTATATAATATTTTAAATGGTACTTTTTGGAAAAACGAAATTTTTTTTAAAAAGATACTTTGTTTTTACAAAGTACTTTATTTGTACTTTTTTGGAAAAGGTATTTTTTTTAATAAGGTGTTTTTTTTTTGGAAAAATGTATGTTTTTTGGAAAAAGGTACTTTTTTTGGAAAAGGTACTTCTTTTGGAAAAGGAACATTTTTTTAGAAAAAGGTACTTTTTTTTGGGAAAAGGTACTTTTTTTTGGAAAAGTTACTTTTTTTTGGAAAAGTTACTTTTTTTTGGAAAAATGTACTTTTTTTTGAAAAAAGGTACTTTTTTGGAAAAAGGAATATTTTTTGGAAAAAGGTACTTTTTTTGGAAAAAGGTACTTTTTTTGGAAAAAGGTACTTTTTTTGGAAAAGGTCCTTTTTTTTTGGAAAAGGTACATTTTTTTAGAAAAAGGAACATTTTTTGGAAAAAGGTACTTTTTTTAAAAAAGGTACTTTTTTTTGGAAAAAGGTACTTTTTTTGGAAAAGGTACTTTTTTTTTTGGAAAAGGTTAATTTTTTTAGAAAAAGGTAAATTTTTTGGAAAAAGGTACTTTTTTAAAAAAAGGTACTTTTTTAAAAAAAGGTACTTTTTTTAGGAAAAATGTACTTTTTTTTGGAAAAAGGTACTTTTTTGGAAAAAGGAATTTTTTTTGGGAAAAGGTACTTTTTTTTGGAAAAAGGTACTTTTTTTGGAAAAGGTATTTTTTTTAATAAGGTGTTTTTTTGGAAAAATGTATGTTTTTTGGAAAAAGGTACTTTTTTGGAAAAGGTACTTCTTTTGGAAAAGGAACATTTTTTTAGAAAAAGGTACTTTTTTTTGGGAAAAGTTACATTTTTTTGGAAAAGGTACTTTTTTTGAAAAAGGTATTTTTTTTGAAAAAATGTATGTTTTTTGGGAAAAGGAACATTTTTTTAGAAAAAGGGTTTTTTTTGGGAAAATGTACTTTGTTTTTTGGAAAAGGTACTTTTTTTGGAAAAAGGTACTTTTTTTGGAAAAAGGTACTTTTTTTGGAAAAAGGTACTTTTTTTGGAAAAAGGTACTTTTTTTGGAAAAGGTACTTTTTTTTTGGAAAAGGTACATTTTTTTTTAGAAAAAGGTACATTTTTTGGAAAAAGGTACTTTTTTTAAAAAAGGTACTTTTTTTTGGAAATAGGTACTTTTTTTGGAAAAAGGTACTGTTTTGGAAAAAGGATTTTTTTTGGAAAAAGGTACTTTTTTTGGAAACGGGTACTTTTTTTGGAAAAAGGTACTTTTTTGGAAAAAGGTACTTTTTTTGAAAAAAGGTACTTTTTTGGAAAAAGCTACTTTTTTGAAAAAAGGTACTTTTTTGGAAAAAGGTACTTTTTTGGAAAAAGGTACTTTTTTTGGGAAAAGGTACTTTTTTTGGAAAAAGGTACTTTTTTTGGAAAAAGGTACTTTTTTTGGAAAAAGGTACTTTTTTTGGAAATAGGTACTTTTTTTGGAAAAAGGTACTTTTTTTGGAAAAGGTACTTTTTTTTGGAAAAGGGTACTTTTTTTTGGAAATAGGTGCTTTTTTTGGAAAAAGGTACTTTTTTTGGAAAAATGGATTTTTTTTTTTGAAAAAGGTACTTTTTTTGAAAAAAGGTTCTTTTTTTGGAAAAAGGTACATTTTTTGGAAAAAGGTACTTTTTTTGGAAAAAGGTACTTTTTTTGGAAAAACGTACTTTTTTTGGAAGAAGGAATTTTTTTTGGAAAAAGGTACTTTTTTTGGAAAAAGGTACTTTTTTTTGAAAAATGAATTTTTTTTGGAAAAAGGTACTTTTTTTGGAAAAAGGTACTTTTTTTGGAAAAAGGTACTTTTTTTGGAAAAAGGTACTTTTTTTGGAAAAAGGTACTTTTTTTGGAAAAAGGTACTTTTTTTGGAAAAAGGTACTTTTTTTGGAAAAAGGTACTTTTTTTGGAAAAAGGTACTTTTTTTCGAAAAAGGTACTTTTTTTTGGAAACGGGTACTTTTTTTGCAAAATGTACTTTTTTTGCAAAAAGGTACTTTTTTTGGAAAAAGGTACTTTTTTTGGAAAAAGGTACTTTTTTTGGAAAAAGGTACTTTTTTTGGAAAAAGGTACTTTTTTTGGAAAAAGGTACTTTTTTTGGAAAAAGGTACTTTTTTTGGAAAAAGGTACTTTTTTTGGAATAAGGTACTTTTTTTGGAAAAAGGTACTTTTTTGGAAAAAGGTACTTTTTTTGGAAAAAGGTACTTTTTTTGGAAAAAGGTACTTTTTTTTGGAAAAAGGTACTTTTTTTGGAAAAAGGTACTTTTTTTGGAAGAAGGTACTTTTTTTGGAAAAAGGTACTTTTTTTGGAAAAAGGTACTTTTTTTGGAAAAAGGTACTTTTTTTGGGAAAAGGTACTTTTTTTGGGAAAAGGTACTTTTTTGGAAAAAGGTACTTTTTTTGTCCCCTTTTTGCCCCTCCCGATAAGAATTTCCAAAAATGCCGTCTCAACGGACGTCTACACCGGTCGAGGAACCTACGTACCAAATTTCAACTTCATAGCTCCAGCAGTTTGAGCAGGCCGTCAAGGGGGAGACTTTTTCCCCGTTTTGCCCGTCCCTGTAAAAATTTCCAAAACTCCCGTCTTGGTGGATGTCTACGATAGTGGAGGAACCTTTATACCAAATTTCAACTTCCTACCTCCAGCGGTTTGGGCAGGCCGTCAAGGGGGGCCTTTTTCCCCTTTTTAACCCCCATTTTTACAACGTCCCTGTCCAAAATTCTAGAAAGTACTTTCCAGAAAAGTTAGCCCCTACTCCAAGGAACACATATCTTAAATTTCAGCTTTCTAGCCAAAGGGGTTTTGGCAGGCCGTCAAGGGGGACACTTTCCCCCTTTTTGCCCGTTCCGGTAGGAATTTCCAAAAATCCCGTCTTATTGGACGTCTACCCCTAAAGAGGAACCTACATACCAAATTTCAACTTCCTAGCTTCAGCGGTTTGGGCTGGGCGATGTTGAGTCAGTCAGTCAGTCAGTCACGTTATTCTTTTATATATAGAGAAGATATAAATTTAAATTAAAAGTTAAAGTAAAATCCTTCATCTTCGAATTCGGTATTAAAAATTAGGGTGAAAGAAGTGTCGGACAGAAAAGTTTTTTAAAATAGGAAGAATCTAACCCCATCTGTTGAGCACTTTTAGAAATACTTTTTGGATTTATTAAATCCAAGTGATTAGAAAAAACGGCTATTGTATTGTGGAGTCAAAAATTATTTAAATATTCACTCTTTTGGAGTTTCTTTTTCAAAAACAAAATAATGTTATAGGAAAACAAGTGCTGGGAATTCACCCTTTTAAAGCGTTGGGAAGGCGTCCAAATTTAGTGCTTTGCCAGCACTTCTTTTTATAAGACCGCGGTCTACTTGCGCTTTGCCAGTGCTTCTTTTTTGTTACCACACATAATTTCCACCTGGGTTGTTATTAATTAATTTGATTTTTTAAAAAATTTTCTTCATTTTGCGGAAAAGTAAATGCTAAATACTTAAGAATTAAATAAAAGGAAATATTTCAAACAAAAATTAACTTCCTAATTTTTCATCTCTGTTCTATTCTAACTGAAAAAACCTAAAAATAATACACTACTTGTTATCCAAAAAATAATAATTAATTTAAAAATGTAAAAAAAAAAAACTCAAATGATTCTTTCTGCAAATTAAAAAATTGTAATTTCTTTTTCAAGTTTTATTTGAAATTAATAAACTATACATAATAACCAAAGAACAGCTTTTGTATTTTGTAACTAGCAATTTTAAATGAAAAAATGTTTTTTGATGTTCAAAAAATACCAAATTGAAATTAAAAAATATTATTTCAAATTCAAAAAACACCATTTAAAATCAAAAAAAAAAAAAAAAAATACGGAATAAAAACACAAATGAAATTTAAAAAATACAAATTGCTATTCACAAAATTTTAAATGAAATAAAAAATACAAATACCATTTAATATTAAAAAATATCAATTCGAAATTAAAAAACACGATTTGCTTTAAAAAAAATACCAATTGAAATTAAAAAAAATATATCAATTAAAAAGCAAAAAACCATATGAAATTAAAGAATATCAATTGCAATTCAAAAATACCAAATAAATTAAAAAATAAAAATTTAAATTCAAAACATACAAAATGAAATAAAAAAATATCAATTGAAATTAAATAAATGTAAACTGAATTTAATTTGGTATTTTTTGAGCTTTATTTCGATTTTTTTTTAATGTCAATTGGAAATATTTTGGTTTAATTTGGTAGTTTTTACCTTTAAATTTTATTTGATATTTCTTGAATTTCAAACGGTAGCTTTTAAATTTTATGAATTCAGGTTTTGAATTTTAAAAATTTCATTAAAAAATCGTACTTTTTGTAATGTAAAAAAAGATAATAACAATTTAAAAATAATTAATTAAAAAGCATAAAAAATGAAAGGTAAAAAATAAAACAAAAGAATAAAAAAAAATTAAAAGAACAAAAAAACTGCACTCCATCTATAACGATCTGGTATTGGTATTGGAAGAAACCAAGAATAGACTTATTTAAACCCGTATAACACTTGCTTAATTTTGTATTGAATGGATATAGGATTGATGAAATGAAACAAGAAATATTAGAGAGAGTAAAAAATATAATTTATAAACAAAGTTTTTTCAAGCGGAAAATCGCTAAAAATTATTAAAAATCGTTACAAACACGGAAAAAAACGCTAGAATCAGAGAAAAACTTAGGAAATTTACTATATTCTCAACAATCAATTACTGATCCCCTGTTTTTCTAAAGCGAAAGGAAATATTCTTCCAGCGGAATGTATTTTATTTTTGTTACAATAATAAGGGGGAAAATGTAATTTTAAGTTGCATTTACATCTGCACCCAAATCCCGAGATTTCGACTAAAATTTAAAATTCAATCAAAACCTCATGTGAAATCTCTAGATTCCCCATACAAATGAAATCCCGTAAATTCGCAAGATATGTAAGAAATCTCACAAATGTTTAGACTTTCATATAATACAATACTGCGTGCATGTCTTTCTTCCATCAAAATATTGAAAAATCCTGCATCTAGCTTGTCGTCCTTACAAAAAAAAACGATTTTACTAACATAATTGGCGTTAGATCTTTACATAAAATAATGTAAATTGTACTCCACCAATGAATAAAATGGTTTTTAGTAATATTTAAAAACAAACCGTTATATCTACAAAAGTTTTGTTATTTTTAAGTTAAAACTAGTTGAATGCAAGCAGCAGTCTGTCCTGCACCCTGTTTCTGTATTTCTCGCATCGAAAAAGTTTTCGCAAAAAACATGTGAAATGCAACCCTGCTCTGCTTGATACAGGATGAGTCGCAGCCAATAAATTATATATGAAACAAAATCAGCTAGTAATGCGCTGCATGTAAGTTATTTCTAATTTAATTAGGAATTTTAAAAAACTACGTGTGTACTCGGTTATAAAAGTTACCATATCTGAAAGATTTACGACTACATCTCCAGTCCATTTTATCATCGCTTAAATCACCCTGTTTAATGCAGGATGACCATGCATTTCTCGATGAGAAAACTTCTCGCATTAGATACAGAAACGGAGTAGGTACTGGTAAAATCAGCAGAAATATTTGGCGATTTCAGAAGGCTCGATTATTATTTGCATTAAAAAAAATTTTAAAAAACTTCGAAGGTTTTTCATTTGTTTGTGATTTTTTGACCTACTAATTATTTAGCAAAATTTTTTACTGATTTTAGCAGGTTAAGTTTTTATTTTCTATTAACAAAATTTTAACTCAAATATAACTAAAATTCTGTATATTTAACAGTTTAATTTTTGCTTTTCCCATCTTACTAATATATAGCAAGAATGATCTTCTAATTTCAGCAATTTTTTCTGTAACGTAATTTTTAATTAACTTTTAGTAGTGTTAACTAAATCTTTTACAAACTTTTTTCTATTAGTGTATAATAACTTTTTTTGGGCGGTTTAGAATATTTTGCCCTAATTATTTATATTATCCTTTAGCCTAAAAATTTGATAGTTTGAGATCGTGCTGATGTATTAAACCTCTAACAATTTTTCTTCTGATTGCGATAATATTTAAACTATATATTTAGAATTAAAACCCTACAATGGAACAATTATTAAATTTTTAATTTATCGCGTAATTTGGGCAATATAGCACAATCAATGTTTAAGACGAATCAAAAATTCAATAGTCAAATAATTTCAGGTTTTGCTATAAATAATACTATTAGTAAAATAAAATTACATACCGGAAACTGTTGATCTAGTGCTGTTATTTCAGAAGTTATGGCGATTTTCGGTTTTTGAAATCTACGAAATTTGGCGAATTTAGCAATAAACATCAATAAAATTTGATGAAATTAATTTTGCTTACTACTAACTCTGAGCGTATAATAATTAATTTCAAAAAAAATTTGCCAACTAGTTTTTGAGTTAGAGAGATATTGATAAGACGATTCCTGACGTTATCCTTTGAGCCCTGGAGCAAAACTCATTTTACAAGTAGAGACCTCTACAATAGCTTCGTGATTATCGATAATATGTGCCAAATCGTATATGTATTTTTGGAGACTTTTCAAATATTGTTTTCTGTTTTAAGAAGTTATTTTTTTCAAATTTACGAAATTTTCACTTTAACTACATCCTTCTTGTTTTAAAATCATTCCTTGTACAAAAAAGTCTGAAGGCAGAAAAGTAGCTAATTATGTTTTATATCGATACAATATTACTGGTTTAACATAAAATTTATTTAGCCAAACACTATTTAAAATCTGAAGACCGCTTTTTTGCGACCTTGGGCATTAGAGGGTTAAGGGTATAAAAAGAAGTGTATTTTTAGTTAACCCTTTAATGACACAATTTTTAAAACTGTAAATTCAACGTAATACAACTTGGATATGTTCACTCTCAGAACAATTTCGTTGTGACACCAAAATTTGTCGTCACAGCCGAATTTGGCTGACATTCGTTTGCGACAGTTCAGTTGTCACAACTTAATCGGTTTGGGGCAACCAATTAGGGAGTTGGGGCAAGCGAATCAATTCGGTTGGCAAAAAACTCGGTTACAATGGATTTAAAATCTAAGCGAAGATCCTTTTAATACAACGCTACTTTCCATCGGTTTTCGTACAATTTACTTTGCTAATCCAATAAATTTATAACTGTTATGATTTTAGTTAAAAAGAAAATTCTTTACCAAATTTCACTTTGACTAGGGTGACCATATTTTTCTGACTTCAAACCAGTACAAATTTTGAAAAATACTATCATCCAAAAAAAAGAGAAAAATGATTATGCAGCCAACTTAATTTATTATCAACCAAATGATTTGGTTGCGGAAAAACAATTTTTCGGTTAACCATCGTACCATCATAAAAAACCTTACACATTTCTCCCTATACAGACTTCAAGACAAAATATTTTTTTGCATGAAAAAATCCAGTTTTTTTAGTACAGGTTACGGACCCATTTAGCGTGTTTTTTAATCACCTGGATTTAGAATTTTTCATACAAAAAATGGATTTATTAAATCCAAAAAAAAGCTAGATTTAATAAATCCACAATAAAAGCACAAATATATGAAACAATTTTCATATATTTGTGCTTTGAAAATTAAAAGAGAAACAAAAAGATTGAAAAAATAATAAAAGGTTTTTCTTAAATTTTTTTTATGAAATATGTTTAGAAAAAAAAACTACACCTCACCAAATACATATTTTTCATCTTCGACATGGAGAAATAGCTGAAATAGAAATGGCAATTTTTCACTCTACAGTAAGTAATTTAATTAAATCCAATTAGTGAATATTAAATATTGCAATGGAATTTTTCAATTGTGTAAAAATATAAATTGAAGTGATAAAACTGAAAAGGCAGACTGTTTATCGCTGTTTTATGTAAAATATAATTATAAATTAAAAGTTAAAGTAGAATCCTTCATCATCGAATTCGGTATTAAAAATTAGGGTGAAAGAAGTGTCGGACAGAAAATTTTTTTAAAATAGGAAAAATCTAACCCCATCTGTTGAGCGCTTTTAGAAATACTTTTTGGATTTATTAAATCCAAGTGATTAGAAAAAACGGCTATTATTTAGAAATTTAAATGATATGTTACCATTCCTCTTATATTCTTTTTGTAACATATTAATATAGCCATGCTAAGAATGGAGTCAAATTTGACCCAAGGATAGTATGAACGTTAATTCTTCCAAATTTTTATTCAGGTCAACGAATTTCTGTTGTCACGAGCAAATTACATTGTCGAAACTAATTTTCTGTAGATACAAACTAACCAATCGATTAGAAAAATCTTCAGGTTTTGATCCTGCACTCAGAAGACAGAATCATTCTGACAACCGGATAATTAAAATATTTTTATCACAGTCAAATAACCGTCGCATCAACTGATTTTCTATTGTCGTAATGGAATCATTTGATAAATTTGGTTGTCACCACGAATCTTCTCTGTGTATGAAACTATATATTAGATTAAGAAGTTTACCTGCAGAAAAATTATTTTGAATGCTTTCTGGTAGATAAAACCTCTCACATTCTCAAACTACATTTTACTTGCATTTTGGCTTTTTTTCCTAAAAAAAATTCTATATTTTTTTAAATGCCATAAATCAGTACAATCAGTACAAATTTTAAAACATCTGTACAAATCAGTACACGACTTTTTCATCAGTACACGTGACCAAAAATCAGTACATTTACTGATCAAATCAGTACGAATGGTCACCCTAACTTTAACAGAAAACGCAAAGCAAACGCTTAAAATGAAAATAACCATGTGTAGAAGGGCACATAGGCTTTTTTAATGAACATTTTTAATATAGGAAACAAATAGCTACTTTTGCAAACTTCTGAACCAATTGAGATGTCGAAAAACGCTTTGGTATGAAAACGCAGGACCAATATACAATCTTAATGCAATAATAAAATAAAATCGGAAAATGGTGCATAGATAATTTTTTAGGCGCAGCAGCGATATATTATATCTCTTTCTTTTTAAATTATTTTCAAATTAAAGAAAGATGATACAATTTATTTACAAGTAAATTACAGAGAATAAAAAATTTAAAGAATTCGATAAGGCCAGCAGGACAGAATGCGTATTTTCGGCTTTCGCTACAAAGCGTTTATGAGTGTCCTTCGCCTTGATGGGTTACTAATTTATAATCGTCTACTTATGTTAATAATATGTTAACAACACAACTACATACCCTTCATTCATTTAAAATTTTTTTCAAAAAAGACCTTAAATATTTTGAACCTTTGATTTTGAGCGACTATATTTACAAAAGTTATTGAGATATTGATACACACTTAAGTTTGAAAAATAGACATAGAATTAAGCTTAAATTGTGTAAAGAGTTTTCTTTCTGAAGCTATAGTTACTAAATTATAAATTTGATCTGTTAAAAATGGAAAAAGTAAAATTGAGAATTGTGCAAAATCTGGAGCCAATTTGAATAAACTCGTTGCAGGTTCGAAATCAGCACCCCAGCAATATCAGCAATTATTCTAAATCTACTGCAAACTTGTGCGAGTTATGATATGGTTTTATTTTTAAATCAAAATTGTAATGAAATAATAATTTTTACTGATATTCCAATTTACTTTTCATTACCAATAAATTTTTTATTGATTACTGAAAAAAATTTAGGTAATCAGTAAATTTTTACTGGTAATGAAATTTAATTTGCATTACTGCAAATTAATTTTCATTCATTGAAACTTTTCATTGAACGAATGCCGTTTTTCATAAAATTTTATGGAATTTTAATTTCATATATTAAAAATTTCATGCCCTCAACGAAAAGGTTTCATAAAAATAATGAGACTTTTTCGTTAAATCGAAGAAATTTTCATTCACTTTTTGAAAAAAGCTTCATTAGTTTACTGAAAAAATTTATTAAAACTCTTCCAAGAAAATTCTATCTGTGTACAGGAAATTATTTTTCACATTTTGTTAAATAAGTTTTGGGATTTTAGCACATTTACTTTAATAAAAATATATATTTTTTAAACATTTTTTATTTCTACCAATTTCGATTAATCGTATTTAATTATTCGAAATTTGGACATTTTAAATTATTCGAACAATTTTTAAGGAAAATTGTTCGATTAGTCGAATAACGATTAATAGAGTGGTAACCCTATTTAGAACTTAGAAAATGCGTTAAAAACTAAATTTACTTTTATGGTTATTAGCCATTCCCAATTAAAAAAAATGATATGGAGCCATATCAAGTTATATTTAATTATATATTATCTTTTATGTAATTAGATATAATTATATCCGAAAAATGAGAACGTCTTATTGTATCATATTGTATCGAATTGTATACAATTGTATACAATTTGGTACAATTTGATACAATTTTATGCAATTCGATACAATTGTATCCGAATTTTGTCCTCATCCAATTACATCAAATTATGTCTTTTTGTATAAAATTATATGAAATGTTATAAAAGTGGACATAGTTTGATACAATTATATCTAAATATTAACCTTATACTTTTTATCATATTATATAGGACCATATCTAACAATATAAATACAAAAATTATTTTTTTAAATAAAAAAAAATTTTCAATTACTTGTAATTGTAATTGTTCTTTTTTGAATTGCAATTACAAATAATATTTAATTATAGATAAGTTTTTTTTCAATTACAATTACGTGTAATTGTGTAATTGCATGTGTAATTAATTACAAAATGTAATGATTAACCCCAGGCCTGCTGGAGATCTTATAATTTCGATAAATCTTCCATTACTTTTATTCAGATTTATCATGACAGTGCAATAAACATGAAAAAAAATTTCTTGTAATTTAGTAATTTTAAAATAAAGTTAACAACACTGAAATTTTAAAGTTAATAGGATTATGATATACAACCAAGATATAAGAAATCAGTCAAGTGTACGTTATAGTATAGAGAATTTCGTATTAAAGCTTCAGTGTTGTTAATGTTATGGGTGCGGTGCGTAAGCCATTTTTGACTCATGCTCAAAAAAAAAAACAAAAAAAAAACAAAAAAAAACAAATTACTCACGCACGAGCATTTCGTTTCTTACTCAGCACACATGAGTATATTAAAAACTTACAATCAGAAAATTCTCACGCAAAACAGTAAAAATTACTAAAAACATATGATGCAAAAAATAAACTCACACACGAATCATGCACGGGTTATTCTTACTCACGCTCACGCACGAATCACTTAAGTATAGTAATTATTACTCACGATCACGTGTGAATAACGTGACTCACGAACATTTCGTGTCACGCGCCAAACCCTAGTAATTACTAAATCTAAAACTAGTTCAAAATTATTGATAACATGGAACCAAATATAATACAATACGGTTTTATATGGACCTTATATATTTTTATATAAAATCACTTTGAAAAAATTGCCTATGTGGGATGATATATAATTATAGATGATTTTATAAAGAACGTTATAAGTTATATATGGGTTCATATTCGTCAATATATAATCATAACTAACACAATTTATAAAATATTTCTTATATGGATCCACATAGTTTTATATTATTATGTATAGTGTCATACTAAATTATATATAAACGTACATGTAATTATATCTTTTATATGTTACTTTATGTACTTATATATAGCACATACATACATATATATGTAGGCCAATATGTAATAATATAAAATCACATATGTCTCCATATTAAAACCTTTGAGGAAAAAATATCTAACATATGACTATATAAAAGTATATCTGCTTGAATTTAAAAGCATATGTGGCCATATGTAACTATAAGTTACTATATGCAATTACATAAAATAATATATGATTATATCAAAACTTTTTTACTCGGGTTGTTAATTGTAATATTTAAAATGTCTAAAATAATTTTACGTTTTTGCGCTCTTACAGATATAATGAGAGCGCACAAAAGAGTGTATTTACGTTTCTCTTTTTACCATTAACTTCAGAAAATTATAATGAAAAGTAGGGCATACACGTTCAATATTATTGATAAATTTTTCAAAAATCAACCAATCAGAACATTTTATTATCAAATACTTTGTTCTGATTGGTGATTTTTAAAACATTGATCAATATTATTGAAAGTGTATGGTTTGCCTAAAAGGTGCAATGATAAACAAATAACACCATTATGAAAAAATTTAAAATTTTAAAGCAGAAAAGTACACAAAATAAAACTTCTATATAATAAATAAAATTTAATTGAACAAAGTAAAAAAAAACTTTTAAATGAAAAAAAATATGGGTATCTGTACACCAGTGTTGCCAATTTAGCATATTTAATGCTAGATTTAGCATTTTTTAAAATCATTTAGCATGAAAAATATGTATCTAGCATATGGCATTTTTTTCAGCATTTTTCCAACAAAATTTAGCATATTTTTAGCATTTTGTTCAGTTTTATTTTGTGTTTTTTTTTAGAATATTTTGCATTAATTTGAATTTTTGCTATAAAAATATTATTGATGTTGTTTCCAATAAAAAAATGCAACAAACAGTATTAAATGAACCTTTTTCCACGATTCTCACTGTACAGGGATTGTTATAGTTTTGTAATAACATCTTAATAGTGGTACTTTTAGTTGTTTTGATTTTTTTAAACTATTTTAATTAAATTTTACGTTTTCTTTGTATTGTTTATTATATTATTAGTTAAATTAACACCAAATTTTATTATTTATATTGAAATATAAGCATTAAAAAATCCCTATTATCAGTTTCAAAATCACAATTTATTCTAACCCTCATGAATCTTTATTCTAACCCTCGTTTTTGAAAAATTATCTCTTATTTTACAATTTAAGTTTAAATGTAACCGAATATGAAAAAGAAATATTTTTTTTACTTTTAGAGTAAGTAAGTATTAGGAACTATTTTTATACGTACACATTAATTACGCTGTGCTAGTCGCAAGTTTTAACAAGCTGGCAACCCTACTGGTAAAGCTAATTCGAGTACGCTGAATTCAATGGTGATAGCAGTATGCGCTTGTATTCGCGATATTCGCAATTAAAAATTTTGACGCTAAGGTACCAACAAATTTTATTTTTGTACTTTTGGGATCATTTTTAATTAAAAATTTATCCAATTTGATTAAATATGTACAACCCCAGCAAAACCTTGGTAATGGGTTTGACCTTTTTCACGCAATGGGTAACCCTATACCCTTAGTTTTACTTAGAAACCTAAAGTAATACGTTACTAATATTTTGATACTTATGTGGGAGGTATGAAATAATGAGTTAGCGATATGGAGACATATCACTATTTATTTGGAGCCTTTAAAATAATATATTACCGATATTGTGTTTTATAATAACTTATTATTAAGGGTAAAAATAATAAGTTATTAGCAAGGTTGGTTACCGTTATCGTTATAATACCGTTATCGCTAAAATACCGTTTCGAATTGAATACCGTTACCGTTATCGATACCTCTAAAAAAATTTATAAATACCGTTATCGTTACCGATACCGTTATTTTTATGGGTAGTTACCGGTATTTATTATTTTATATAAAAATTAAAATTTTTTTATTTTTTATTTTATAATCTTGAGTGGTTTTTTTTACAAAAAATTTATAGATAATAATTTTACTTATTAAAACTACCAGTATTGAATTTATAGCTTAAAATCTGTATTTTCAGTACTTAAAATTAAAAATATGCCATGTTTTTACTTGTTTTTATATGTTTTTAACATAATTTTTAATACCGGTACGTACCGGTATTGCTGTTTCGATAATGGTATAAATACCGTTACCTTTATCGTTACCTAAACAAACGAAATATGATACCGTTACCCTTACCGTTATTCGTTTCGGTAACCAACCTTGGTTATTAGTATTGCATAATATAACTACTTATTATGCGAAAGTATGATTTAATAAAATTTTAGAATCTAATTACATTGCTCGGATCGGTGTACTTTTAAACAAAGTCATTACTGGTAACGTCTTATTTTATTCCCTATATGCAACCAATGAAATATGTAGTAATGTGTAATGACTTACTTCACTCTATAAAAGTATGTACTTATTTTAGCTAACAAGTGAATTTAATATTACAAGTAACAACTTATTTCAGTACTTCCTTCGTAATCAATTATTTTATGGTATACCGATACGACTTAGGCAACCATTTACCCCCAATGACACCCCCATGTTAAAATAATGTGTTATGCGACCAAAGTGTAAGTAGTTACAATTTTTGGTTTCTTATTACATTTCCCTTTACCTGGTAATAGAAGGTTTTGATGGGACATTAAGGAAACTGTAATTTTCTCTCACAAATTTTTTTTTCTAGATTTTTTTTCGCTAAATTTTTTTTCTGCAAAAACATTTTTTTTTTCAATTAGAAAGTATGTGTTATATTATTTTGTGTATACTCAATAGGGTTTAGAAAAATATATGTTAACTAAAAAAAATTTTTCGAAAAAAACAAAAATCGCGAAAAAAAATGATTCTGCAAAAAAATATAGCGAAAAATTGTATTGAACAGAGTTGGATTGATTGAAATTCAAAAATGATCCCAAAAGTATAAAAAATATTCTTTTATGGTACTTTAATATTAAAACTTTAATACGGCATGGCCGACTTTAACTTTTTTACTCCTTTAACTTTTTTTTTTTGTTATGGTAAAGGCGTGATTTTGCACAAAAATACTCCAATTTTTGGTAAAAAAAAAATAATAATTTAAAGAATAGAGTTTAAAATAGAATTAATAGAATTGCAAAATGTTGATAAGGTTTGTTTTTAATATATTTAATGAATTTTTTTAAGTCTGCGTCATAGAGGGTAATGTGGATAGCGTTTGTGATAAATAGGGTTTTCTTATCTTCTAAGAATTTCAGTGAATTTTGATTTTTTTTTCTGTAACCTATGTACACTTTTTCATTTAATCATACCAAAAATCTTACAATGTAAACCAACACCACAAAAAGTATTTAACCTGACCGCGAAAATTATTTTTTTAAAGAATTTCATGCAGGTAAGCCCAAAGATGTAGAAATTTGAAAACGGTAAACAGAGCGTGCAATAAAAACCATTAAATTAATTTGGAGTAGATAAATTAAGGCAGAATTGGAAATTCATATTACCACCAAAGTATTCCACATTACCACCTATTTTAGAAATAAAAAATATTGAGGTACTTTTGTTTATCGGCCTGTAACTTTTTGAGATAACATATTTTCAATGACACAGGTGGGAAATCAAATAATAATAAATTTATTTTAAAGGATCTTTTTTTATAAAAATCTACCTTTGAGTTATTTTTAATTTATCTTTTATATAATTTTAGTTAATAAAATGAACTGAATTCATAATTAGAGATGACTTATTTTCAGTTTAATTGTAAAAAGTCACTAAAATACTTTTTTTTTAAACAAATTGCAAACATTTTTTTTTTTAATTTTTATAGCATATTTTTTCTAGTATATTTTTTTAGTTTTTAGCATCATTTTTTTTTAGCATTTTTATGAAAAAAATCTAGCAATTTTTCTTAAATAAGTTTTGGCAACACTGCTGTGCACTCAACCAAAAAAGTCTGTAATGGCTTATGAAAATTTTGCTGTTATTACGGGAAATTTAACTGTTTTGAGCCCAGCTTTATTTTTTGCTAATTTTTGCAACACATGGCTGCTGATCTGTAGTACAATTAAATTAGTAGCCGCTACTAAATTTTAGTAAAATTTATGTAAAATTTATGTAAACTGGAATTCAAAATCGATTTACTAAAATCAGTTAAAAAACTTACTAAATATCATAATTTTAGTACAATGAAATTAGTATAAATAATTAATTGCAGCTACTAAATTTCAGTAAATTGTTGCAAACTGTAATTTAAAATCAATCTGCTGAAATTAGCAAAAGAGTGTACTAAAAAATAAAAAAAAACTGTAAAATATAAAAAAACCTTTTTTTCTTTCGATTGTAATAAGCGTATAATTACTTAATCGTACTTGAAATTATAACCCAAAATTGCAAACGGTTCTCCAGTTATCACCTTTTTATGCATTGGAGACAGTGTTGCCGTTTTGGTTACTTTTAACCAAAATTGGTTATTTTTTTTCCAATGTGGAGATGTGAACTTTTTTTCATTTTGGTAACTTTTTTGGCAATCAAGTATACTTATAAATTTTTTTATGTGTTTTTAGGTTTATGTACTGCTTATGCTTGTAAGAAGCTTCCCGTACAAATTGAATATCTTTGTAGGAACATTTGTAACTTTTTTGCGCATAATTCGAAACGTATTTCTGGTACCCGGTAACCAGTGTTGCCAAAACTTATTTATGAAAAAATGCTAGATTTGTTTGATAAAAATGCTAAAAAATGCTAAAAGCTAAAAAAATATGCTAGAAAAAATATGCTAAAAAAATTTATTAAAAAATGTTTCAATTTGTTAAAAAGAAAGTATTTTAGTGACTTTTACAATTAAACTGAAAATAAGTCATCTATAATTATGAATTCAGTTCATTTTATTAACTAAAATTATATAAAAGATAAATTAAAAACAACTCAAAGGTTGATTCTTGTAAAAAATTCAATAATCCTTAAAAATAAGTTTATTATTATTTGATTTTGCAAAACTGTGTCATTGAAAATATATTAGCTTAAAAAGTTACAGGCGGATAAACAAAAGTACCCCAAAATGTTTTATTTCTCAAATATGAGGTAATGTGGAATCCTTTGGCGGGTAATATGAATTTCCCATTCTGCCTTAATTTATCTACTCCATATTAATATAATGGTTTTTATTGGATACTCTGTTTCTCGTTTTCAAATTTCTGCATCTTTGGCCTTATCTGCGATATTCGCGATTTCAAATTTCAAATTAAAGTACCATAAAACGATATTTTTAATACTTTTGGGACCATTTTAGAATTTCAGTCAATCCAATTCTGTTAAATACAATTTTTCGCTTTTTTTTCGCGTAAAAATTTTTTTTTTGGTAAATTTGGTTTTTTTTCGAAAGGATTTTTTTTTCTTAACTCTATTAAATATTTTTCTAAACCCTATTGAATATGTACAAAATAACATAGCATTGTACTTTTTATATGGAAAAAAATCGCAAAAAGAATTAGAGCTTCTTTAATGTTATACATATTAAATCAAATTTAATAAATTTAAAATTAAAAATGACCCCAGAAGTATAAAAATAAAATTAGCGTCAAAATTTTTAATTGCGAATATCGCGAATACGAGCGTTAACTTTGAAAAACGGCTATCACCATTGAATTCAGCGTACTCAAATTAGCTTTACCAGTAGGGTACCCAGCTTGTTAAATTTGCGACTAGCACAGTGTAATTAATTTGTACGTATAAAAATAGTTCCTAGTACTTACTCTAGAAGTAAAATAAATATTTATTTTTCATATTCGGTTACATTTAAACTTAAATTGTAAAATAAGAGATAATTATTCAAAAACGAGGGTTAGAATAAAGATTATTTATGAGGATTAAAATAAACTGTGATTTTGAAAATGGTAATAGTGATTTTTTTAATGCTTATATTTCAATATAAATAATAAAATTTGGTGTTAATTTAACTATAGCTGTATTTTGTCTCATGGCTATCAACGTTAAGTATTTAAAGCAAATATATGTTAAACCGGTTGTAGTATAAAAAAATTTAAGCAGGTTATATTTGTAATTGTTCTGTTATAATGCATCGCACGTCAGCAAAAGTTTTTAGGAA
Organism: Leucophora obtusa; assembly: GCA_949987735.1. Lineage (NCBI taxonomy): Eukaryota > Metazoa > Arthropoda > Insecta > Diptera > Anthomyiidae > Leucophora > Leucophora obtusa. The sequence continues at coordinate 268,875,507 of OX465295.1, read as the reverse complement.
GCAACGCGAATAAGTTATGTTAGATGTGAAAATGTATAAACGTTGAGTTTTCAACGTTGATAATTATCCGTGTTGAAAGTTAACGTGCGTACGAAAAGTGATGTGTTAGTTTTCGTCTTAAACGCGTTTTTATGCACTTTCAGTTTTTTATGAGTTAACGGATATAGTTAAGTCGAAAACACGGCTTATATAAAGTAGAGAATATAATAAACAACACAAAGAAAACGTAAAATTTAATTAAAATAGTTTAAAAAAAGTAAAAATAATTAATTAAAAGTACCACTTTTAACATGTTATTACAAAACTATAAAAATCCTAGTTCAGTTTTTAAACGAGAACCATGGAAAAAGGTTGATTTAATATTGTTTGTTGCGTTTTTGTATCGGAAACAACATCAATAATATTTTTATAGCGAAAATTCAAATTAATGCAAAATATTCTAAAAACACAAAATAAAACTGTAAAAAATGCTAAAAATATGTTAAATTTTTTTTGGAAAAATGCTGAAAAAAATGCTAAATGCTAGATACATTTTTTTCATGCTAGTGATTTATAAAAATGCTAAATCTAGCATTAAATATGCTAAATTGGCAACACTGCCGGTAACTGACGGTGCGGCAAGCTATTAATGGTGGCTTGTGTTATTCCCATACAAATTTGACGTTAACCAACGTTTAGTGGTAACTCTTAATGTTACTACTGTCAAATTTGTATGGGAATGACATAAGCCAACGTTGATAGCTTGCCGCACAAACACAGCTTATGTAATGTAATCAATCGTATAACTGAGCAGTGGCCTGTTTTGCATTTATATTTTACATCGTTCGACTTGGAAGTAAACGGTAAAAAGCTTTTGAATTGGGTTAACTAGTAGGCGATCCTAGCTTTAAGGTTTATTTTTTATTTCTCTCATATATTCTTACTTTATATAATAAATAAAGAAATTCAATCGTAAGAAATGCGTCTTCCATATGTTATGGTCAATTGAAATTAAATTTTAAATTAGTTTTGAGCAATTTCTCCAAAAGTAATTACGTTAATAGTTTAATTTCATTAAAAACGGTTAATTTCCTTGATGAAATTAATTGATGTAATTAATTAAATGTAGAAAATAATTTATTTTCCGTAAAGCTGAACTATGTTGAAATGAAAGTAACTTGTCCAACTTAAAAAAATATAAAATTAAAAAAAAACACAATCTTTTTATATAGAACTTTTAAAAGAAATCTTAAAATACTTTCAATTTTCAAGAAAATATTTAAAACATCTTATCATAATAACACTAAATTAAATTTTAAATAATTTAGAAATAATTTTGGAGCCTTTATTGTCATTTTTCCCAAACTTAACGAGCGGTAATGAAGAAAAGATTTTATTAACCCAATGGAAATTATTAAGATTTTCGAACATTACAGAATTAAACAATGACATGGATATAATTGAATTTTGGGATGAAGAATCCAAATACAAAAAGGGAATGGAAGAAAACTGTTTTGAATAACTAATTTATTTTGATCACAATCCAATGACATTGCCACATAGTTTAGTTACTGCCGAAAGAAAATGTTCACAACTTATTTTAATAAAAACAAAATTTGGAAATAACCTTGATTTTTTTAATAATATAATGCAATGAAAAAAATTGTGCAAAAACTAAAACATTCCCACTATGTGTGGTCTGCCAAAGGGATGTTTTAACCATATAGAATAATATTTTTTATACTTCAAATAACATAGTGATGAATTCTACCTGAAACTAATTTGTTGATTTTAAATTCTTTGGAATGAAATTAAATTCAAATTTTTAGTTATTAACGGTGGGTAAAATACTGAAGGTTTTAGAGTATGAGACCCACCGAAGTAAGTATTTAATATGTAAAAGAATCTAAAATACAAATTTTGCTAATAATTAAATTTAAATAATAACCCCTCAATTCATAAAAGCATTGTAAAGTTATAGGAGGTTTACAAAAATAAATCTTCATAAAAAATTTGTTCAATAAACCTCCTATAATTTTACAAAGCATTTATGAATTTAGGGGTAAATATTTGCATTTATTTAAATAAAAACGAAGAAACTTTAAATTTTGGTTATTTTTTTCTCATTTCGTAATTTTTTTTAACATTTTGGTTACAAAAAATTTTTGTTTGTGGCAACACTGATTGGAGATACAATAAAATTGTCTGAGTGTTATTTCCAAACTAAGAATATATCAATAGTAACAAATATAAACTAAACAAGAATTGTAAAAAATCCAAAAAAAAAATTTTTTTTATTATTCTGTTAAATTTAGCACTCGGTTTTGAAAAATATTTTATCTGAAATCAGCAGCGTGAATTAGTAAAAAAAATAAATAGTTTGTAATAACAGAATATCAATAATACTAAAAATCAGTACAAAAATAGTAAAGTGCGTTTGGAAAGTGTCTACAAATTTTTTTTACTAACTTTTTTATCTGAGTGTGCTATTTTTCCGACTAAAACTATACGCATTTTAATTTTTTTCTTTTAAGTAAAGTTTTGGGCTAGAAAAGTGATTTTGTGCGTTCCCGTACTTTGGGAAATTTTGTCATTTAGAGAAAGGATTTTGAGCTTACTCTCATTTTACTGAACTTCATACAAAAAGTAAAGAAGCAAATTTAAAATAACGACTTTTTTGTAACGGTAATAAATTTCTTCTCTGTACATAATTTTATAAGTTTCTCCAGTATCCAATAAAAAAACACACGGGAAAATCGAGTGTAGAAACGGTGATGACATATCATTATTTTTTAGACTACTAGTAATGATACTCCTTTATCATCTGCATTATTTTAAAACATATAATAATAAGTATAAATAGAGAGTAATTTTCTAGATTTTTTAGAAAACTTTTTTAAATCAATTTTTAGATCAATGTTTTTTCAACACTGGTAAGGATATATGTAACCACATATTTTTTGATTTTTTGTATGTTGGCGAGTAAGCAGACTTGTGCGCAGCAAGTCGATTATGTTTTTATCTATCAAATATTACATGTCGAGGTAGCTCAGATGGTACAGCTACACACAGAAAACAGATTCGTAGTTCCAACCGAATTTTTCGCCAACCGAATTTTTGTAGTTCCACGTACAATCACTTTTATTTATTTTTAATACCATTGTAACAACCGAAATTTATTTACAATTTTTGAATTTTTGTTGTGTTAATAGATTACTTTAATGTTTGTGGATTATAAATTCTATAAATAGAAAAATACGTTCCACAAAATTTATTTAAAAATGAAAATTTTTTTTGTCGGTAACTGGGATCGAACCGCCGACCCTCCGCTTGTCAGCCCATTGCTTTCCCACTAAGCTAAGCTCTTTTTAAGTTTTTTTAGTCAAATTTCAAATATGAATTTCTTCAGGTTTAAATATTTTGCCTATAAATAAAATTATATCAACAACAGAAAATCAGTTGTGTCTTTTAATTTGAATAAAAAAAAATTTAAAACAAAATTTACATCGCGAACCGGGATTAAACGGGCGACCTCCCGTTTGTCAGCCCATTGCTTTTCCTCTAGGCTAAACTCGACATAAATTTTTTTTTGTCAAATTTCAAATTTGAATTTCTTTAGGTTGAAAATTTGAATATTTTGTTTTTGAATAAAATTATATTCACAACAGAAAATCAATTGTGTCTTTTAATTTGAATCAATAAAAAAATTATTCAAAAAAAAAAGTATTGCCTTGGTTGAGGTTTGAACTCAAATCTCTAAGGCTATAATGCTGTGTCTCTACCTCCTGCGCCATAGATACTTACGTTTAGTTGTTGTCTAACTTAGAATTTAAACAACAAAACCACGAAACGAAAAAATATGATATATTCCAAAATTTTATTATGATAAATAAAATTTCTGTTCCTTGTCTCAATAAATTCCCTTTAGAAAAACGTGTAAGTCCACACAATGTAATCTATTTCGTGTACTTCACATTACGATATGGAATACTTGTGTATACCAATTGTATATGAAACTAAAAATATTTTAAATTTTTCAAAAAATTTGTCTAACTTACATGCCACCATACTTGTGTGTACTTACGAAGTATATTGGCTTGTTGGCCATTACAATGCGGCCATACCCTGGGTAAAGTAAGCCAGCTTGTGTGTAGAGTTTGAAAGCACTCGGGGATTCTTGTAAGTACATACAAGTATCTCCGAAAAATTTCAAATATTTTTAGTTTCATATACAATTGTGGTACACAAGTATCCCATATCGTAAGTACACACAATGTGAAGTACACGAAATCGATTACATTGTGTGGTCTTACACGTTTTTCTAAAGGGATATTACAATTACCAAAATAATGGAAATTAATGGTTAAAGCTACTAAAGTTGAAAAATTAATTTAAAATTGATTGGAAAAACTAATACTTTGGATAAAGTGATCGATTTTATTGAAACACAACTGATACTAGATTTTTGCAGCCGATATTTTATTCAAAAGGCTAAATCTTCGATACATTGGTGGTTGTTGGTATTGAAGTTAATGTGGAAGTTGGTATTTTTTGAAAAGCCAATATTTTGAATAAGGTGACAGTGTTTTGGTTCATCATATATATTTTCTGTTCACAAATAAATATAACTTTCCTGATGATGAATTTTAAATAACTGCAATTAAAATTATTGAATGATGAAAATATTTCGTTGGTTCCGATAGAATTCCAACCAATTTATTTTCTGTGTGTATAGACTAGCAGTCTGAAGTCCCACATCATTATAGACGTGGTCCCTTTAATTCTGCTCTAAATACTTCCGCTTTTCATGCTCCTTCGTCGTCAGATTTGCGAGGTCGCCCTGACAAGGTTTTGCAAATTATATCGAACTGGAAACTAAAATTCAGTGTTAGTCCGAATAGTCTATCCGTGGAAAATTTTATCTACAGGATAGAGGCTTTGACAGTTCAGACATTGCGAGGGGACTACAATTTACTTTGTCGTAACGCTTGCCTACTTTTTGACGGCAAAGCCAACGATTAGTTTTGGCGATATCACCGGTCCGTGTCGATTATGGAGTGGCCCGAATTATGCAAAGCCTTGAGAAAACAGTACAAGGACTTTAGAACTGACATCGACATACAGTTGCGAGCATAAAAAATGCAACGCTACGCTAAATCATCTAAGTATGCTTTTATTTCTTCTAATGGTTTTTTATTTGCGCTTATGTTTTGTTAATATATTCGTTGATGTGTATTTTCATATTTAAAGTCGTTTGATTTGCATTTATTTTTGTGAATTATTTTTTACGAACTTTTTTATGAGACTAGTGCCCATTTTGTGCGAGCAAAAAAAATGCAACTTTTATGTATTTTACATTTAATCGATTTTATTTCTTAAAAAATTCAGCATAGTAATTAGATTTTTATTATTTAGTGGAATATCCTTTATTTTTAGTTACCTCTTTCATTTGTGAAGGCATGGAATCCACGAGCGCAACCAATTTTGTGAAGGTATGCATTGTGTGACGACTCTTTCTCCCATTTTGGACTCTACCTCTCTCGAGACATGTGCTACCTTTTATACCGGCCGTGCTCAGGGAAATTAGGGTGGTATTCTTGTTTTCACAGAGGTAGAAGAAGGGAGTCATCTACCATAAAACAGGTAGCTAAACGAAATATCGAATACTAATAGAAAAATAAGACAAATAATAAAACTAAAAGAGAAAAAAAAATGTTTAAAGAAATAAGGATGAAGTTTAGAAGGGAAGGCACTCGATGTTAAAACCCCCTATTGGTCACAACCCACCCAACCATGCTGTCTTTCATCCAATTCTCAGACAGCCCAAGTATACCCTATCTGCCTAGGTGTCTAACCTTTTCGTGAAAAAAAAATTATTTAGTGATCCATTATAACAATTTAATAATATTTATTGACAAAATCCAATTTAATAGAACTGTTTTTATACATTATTTTTTTCTAATCTAATATCATTGATCATTAAATTTAACAAAATTATCAGTGTTTTATTTGGAACTAAACCGAGTTTTGTTTTTTTTTTCTTTTCTGTAAACGTGGTAAATAATTAAAATTGATAGAAGTTTTGAGCTATCATAACGGTTATTGAAATTATAAAATACTTAGTTTAATGCAATTTAATGTAAACGTGGTAAAAAAAATAATTAAAATTGATAGAAGTTTTGAACTAATATAACGGTCAGTGAAATTATAAAATATTAAGTTTTATTTTAAATTAGCAGAATAAAATTACAGTAGAATAACAAAATTTCTGTTTAATATCGACATATCGTTATCGTTATAGTTGATTGAAATATACGAAAAATGGTTTATAATTTTATATAGGTTTTTCTTTTAAATTTTTCAATGAATGTATTTTATTATTTTATTATTATTATTATTTTTGAGTGTAATTTTAATATATGTAACTTATAGAAAACTCACCATAATAAATCCACCGAAGTCCCAGGCCTGATGACTAGTGGAATTACCGTAGCGTTGATTCAAAATTATTACTTCATAAATTTCAAGCAAAACATTTGGTGTTTTGTAATTTGAAAGATTAACGTCGAGAAACAAAAATTTAAGTGTGTTTATAAATGTAAAGAACTCAACTCGTTATAATTTATAATTTTGAAATTACTATCGATAACCACCAGATAAAATATTGAATTAAATAAAGCAACTAACCAACACTAAATTGAACGAATATAATAATTTTCTCCTTAAGAAATAATTATCTCTGGTCTTTAAATAACACAATTTCATAGTATTCCGATTGAGTCATCGACAATCCAGTATAAGTACATGACTAATAAAATTAAGGTGCAGTTATCGATAGTTAAATTTCGATTGTATCAAAACAAATTACGAATTATTATTATAAGACTTATTATCAGTGGTGTTTCAACCAGAATGCCAATCGATATCCGATAACTGATGCCCACTTGTAGCATAAGAATCAACCTTGTCAGTTTAGGGAAATTGATGATCTTGCTGAAGATACTAGCGTCTTCAATTATTATTGTTGTGATAAACAAATATGTTACACGGTCATAAACCTGAGTATACTGCACAATATTCCCCACTCACAGCAGAGTTAAAGATGAATCTGTTTCACTCCGGATAATCCTTATTTCGAAGAGAATATACTTTTTTAAGCAAATTCGGATTCAATTGCCAATCACAGGAATAATAAATTATCCTTTTATCACCAAATATATTATACAATGATTGTGTCTCTTATGAATTTAAAATTACAATTCAAAGTTATAGAAAATTTTTGAAACAGACTTCATTGAAAACCAAATTGTTATCAAAATTTTGTTTGAATATGAAAGGTAGAAAATTTGAATAAAGAGTTGGGACTTTAGAAATAGCATGACCTCACAATTGCTACACCTGTTTGGCAACAATTTCGAAATCCCTTAAATTTGAATGCTTTTTCTTTCGTATTTCGATGCCTACAAGCTCCCATAGATTTTCTATGGGGTTTAAATCGGGTGACTGTGCTGGCCACTGTAAAACTTCCACACCGTTGTTACTTAGAAATTGCCTAGCTAATCGAACGGTGTGCTTAAGGTCATTGTCGTATTGGAATATGCTTCCAGCAGCCATTTTTTTCTGCATGTGAGGAAGCATGTGCCCTTGTAGTAACCCTCTGTGTTTATTCTGTCCTCAATTTTGACTTCTGGTCCAACATCATCACGGGAGAATGCACCTCAAAATAAAAATTTAAACAAGTGTGTTATATTTAACACAACGATTTCATACCCCACAGCATAAGGGATCCTCCGCCGTGTTAAATGCGTCGTTTCTAGTATCTAGGATATTACCGTTTATTTGATGGTCTGCGAATGAAATTCAATCCATCGGATCCAAATAAATTTGATTTTGTTTCGTCACTAAATAAAACCTTTGCCGAGTGCCTATGGCGCTTTCCAAAATCGAGACGCTTCTTTGTATTCACTTTACTTATGAAGGGTTTCTTTTCTGGACGTCTTGCTAACAAGCTTGCTTCCTTGAAGCGTCTCTATGTGGTATTAACTCCGACGGTTACGCCCAAGTGTTCTGAAGCAAACTGCATAACATCTACGGGGGGTCTTATTAGGGTCACTTTAACAATAGAGATCATATTTCTGTCCTGCCTTTTAATTGTTTTTCGGGGTCTTCCACTTCCTATTTTATTATGAATATAACCCCGAGCCTAATGCCGGGTTGCAATTCGTGACACAGTGGACTTGTTTCCTTGAAACATAGTTCCGATTTCAAGTAAAGCTTTGCCTTCCCAAAGCGCTGTAATAATAGCAACACAGCTATCACTTGATAGTTGTATTTTGTAAAGAATAAACAATTTAGTTAATTTTGGTTAATTCAGTCCAAAATTCGTGGATACTTGCGCTTCTATCAGCTGCTTGGGTTCAAAAGCAGCTGAAAATTATCTAGCTTCCGATTCTTCCTATCGAAAATTGAGGACTTCGGTAAAAACGGCTGGCGGCGGTACCCAGAAGATTGTCAGTTATATCGAAACCTGTATTTTCTTCAAAGGGGTTGAGAAACCAATTGATATTTTTATGGTGCCTGGGTTGGAAAAGGATTTGTTTCTAGGAGTTGATATTTGGAAACTTTTCGAGTTACTTCCGCCGGGTTTAATTTATATAAATTCACTTAATATGGCCTCGGAGATCAATGAATTGAGGAACCAAATGCTATTGTCGGTCATTCAAAAACAATGTCTGAGTCAATTAATTTCTATATTTCCATCTTTCGCTAATGAGGGCCTCAGAAAAACAAACGTGCATTCTCATGTTATTGATACTGGGGATTCAAAGCCTATAAAACAGAGGCATTTCCGGGTTTCGCCCGCGGTTAAAAAACTTATATACGATGAATTAGACCATACGATTGCTCTCTGCGTTATCGAAGAATCAAATAGCGCGTGGTCTTCTCCGGTAGTGTTGCACAGAAAACCTGGAAATAATAGGCTTTGTTTGGACAGTAGGAAATTAAATTCGGTCACCGTTGGTGATGCCTACCCATTGCAGCAAATTGATGGCATTCTGAGTAGACTTCGAAGAGCCGAATATATAACAAGCTTAGGTCTGAAGGATGCTTTTTGGCAGATTCCATTGGAATTGGGATCTCGAGAGAAAACTGCATTTACCGTTCCTGGGAGGCCGCTTTACAACTATAAAGTAATGCCCTTCGGGCATTCCTGCATCATTTTTGTGTCCCAGAAGTGAAGTATTTAGGCCATTTGGTGGGCAATGGGGTCATTCAAACGCATCCGGAAAAAGTGTCCGCCATAACTGACTTTCCAGTTCCGCGATCTGTGAAGCAAATTCGAAGATTTTTAGGTATGACGGGTTGGTACCGGAAATTTATCAGGAACTATGCTATTATAACCACTCCTCTGACTGATTTGTTGAAGGGCAAAAGAAAATTTGTATGGACCGAAGAAGCCAAAAAGGATTTTAAAGACCTATTTGAGTACCGCCCCTGTTTTGCACAGCCCCGATTTTCCGCAGCCGTTTTTTATACATTGCGATGCTAGTAAAACAGGCATAGGAAGCGTGTTGGTTCAGAAAAATGCGGAGGGCGAAGAAGTTCCTGTGGCATTTATGTCCAAGGAACTCAATCAAGCCCAACGTAACTATTCGGTAACAAGAATGTTTAGCAGCTCTATTAAGCATTAAAAAGTTCAGAGCCTATTTCGAAGGACATGAGTTTACTGTCATCACTGACCATGCGTCAGTGAAGTGGCTGATGTCCTAGACGGATCTGAGTACACGGTTAGCTCGGTGGGCTTTAAAGTTGCAGGGATACGAATTTCACATTCAGCACAGGCGTAATATTTATTTTAAATATAGTTCCTGATACTTTGTCTAGGGCCAACACCGACTTGTCCGCATTAGAAATTGAGAGTTTGACCGATTTAAGCGATGACTCAGGGATATTCGTGGATTTGAGCTCTCTAAATGCGTTAATGCACATTTACCCGAATTTTCGGGTAAATATTCCCCGCTAAAAAGCGCAGAAAACTCTACATTCCTGATGGCGCATTTAAGCGGGGACTACTGTACATCTGATATTATTTTTTCAACGAATTTTTTGTATTGGAATTAATGTTATTACATATCCCCAAATCTGACTCCATATATAACTACATAAGCCATTTAAAACTAATCAAAATATATGTAGTGACCGATATGATTATATATGGTTCGATTGTAAGTTATATAACACTGTATGTATCGTCATATTAAAAATACATTCTTGTAATTTCACATAGGTTTACGTTGAATGGGAGCCCGCCAGAACGGCGAGTTCACTCGGAGGCCATATGGCCCATTGCGATTCCCTTAATCTTCCCCTCATCCACATGAAAGGTCATAGAAGAACCTGCATCCCGGATATCTGAGTCACCGTTCCTTCAGTCCCGGACATTCACAAAGCAGATGATGCACTGTCTCCTCCTCCTCCTCGCCCCATGAGCCCCTGCAGTAGTCCGCCTGTGTCAAACCCCAACGCACAGCCATTCGGCCTAACGCGCAGTGTCCCGTTAGGACTTCTACAAGCATTCCGACCATGCGCTTGCCAAATCCAAGAAGAATCTTTGGATCAGGCAGTGGCCGAGATATCCTACAATTGGTCAAGGTTGTCCACCTTGCCCTCGTCTCCCTCTCCGATATATCGCCTATCACACCGAATAGCTCCACCAGAGGAACCAGGACCTCCGTTTGTATAGGGTCCTCAACCGACTCGGAGTCTTTCCTCGCACACTCGTCAGCCAGCTCGTTCCCCGCGATCCCAGCGTGTCCTGGGTCCCACGCCAGCCTTACCGAGTGCCGACGGATACGGTCGAGGGATTCAATACAGTGTCGCACACACCCCGATCTGACAATATCGGATTCCAGGGCTTTCAAAGCAGCAATACTGTCCGCAAAGATGCTAATGGATGATGGATCCAAATCCCATTCCATTATCATCTGTGCAACCACGCCAATTGCATACACTTCCGCCTGGAACACACTACAATCGCCCGAGAGTCGTATGGAGATTCGAAGGTCCAGTTCGCCGGAGTAAACTCCCGACTCTGTCCCCATGTCCGTCTTCGAACCGTCCGTGAACACTGAGATATCACCCTTCCCTGGTCGGTGAAATTACCTCAAAAGTCCTCTGGAAATTCGTGACCGGTAAAATACAGTCCGTTTCACGATCCAGTAGTGCACCACCAATCCCATGCAGAATGGTTCTGTGCCCACAAGTGCGTTGCCTCAGCTCTTGCATCTGCCTGAGTATGAGAGCTGCCTTTGCCGCCGTGCCCCTGATATAAATATCCAGTGGTGGGATGCCAAGCATCACCTCCAAACTTGCCTGGGGTGTAGAACGAGCCGCCCCCGTAATACCCAGACAAGCCAGTCGTTGCACCTTTGCGAGAGTGTAGAGATATGAACCCGTGTCCACCGCCCTCCACCACACCAGTGGTGGAGGGCGGTTCTCATTCTCTCCTCGGTTTCCTCTTCCAGGAAAATTTAGAGTCAAGAATGACACCCAGATACTTTGCCTCCACCGAGAGTTGAAGAGTAACTCCGTCCAATCTAGGGAGATTAAACCTCTCCGGTTTGTACTTCCTTGTAAACAAAACAAGTTCGGTTCCCTGCTCCTGAGCATATTGCCCGTCCACAGGGTTATCTGCGGGTCAGTGCCAATACCCCCCAAGGCACTAATGATCGATGATATACTCACGTTGTTGAAAGCTCCTTCCACATCCAGGAAGGACGCCAACACATACTCACGGTCGTGAAAAGCATCCTCAATTGTGCCGACAACCTCACTCAGAGCCGTTTCCCCACCGACCTGCGTATTGGGCTCTGCTGAAATTGTCTGCAGAGAGGATGCCCCTCACATGAACATCTACCAGTCTCTCCAGCGTTTTCAATAAAAACGACGAGAGACTAATAGGCCTGTAGTCCCTGGCTTTGCTGTGGTTTATCCTGCCCGCTTTCGGGATGAAGACCACCCTGACCTCTCTCCACCCAGAGGGTATATACCCCGATGCCAGACTACCAGTAAAAGTACGCAGCAGCCATGGCATGATGGATGAATGGTTTCCCTATTACTTTCCGTGAAAGTACCATCAGGCCTTACAAGGGATCCTGGTGAAATGGGTGCCTTAGAAAGAAACTTACGAAGCCTCGCTGCCTCCGTAGTGCTATCTACTTCCCCACAGAACCTAGACCACGAATCCCTTTTTGCCCTTCGAGTCGCCTTCTTAAAGGCATTAAAACTAAGACGGTACCGCTCCCAGTCCTCAGGTCTGTCCTCCTTCTTCGCCTTATTGAAGAGTTTTCTGCTCTCCGTCCTAAGCGTCTTAAGCTCCGGAGTCCACTATGGTTGGTGAATTTTCCTCGGTGGCAAGCGCTCAGGACACAAGTTCAGAAACGCTTCCCTAAGATTTTCCGTCAATAGACGAACTGAAACTTCCACGTCTCGTACACTGACCGGGGTGTCCCTCTCTGGGCCCGGTATGGTCTGGACAATACTACGAAATTTAGCCCAGTTTGTCTTCCTAGGATTCCGATATGGAATCGTTTCCCCAACAAAAAGATCAACACTGAAGAGTATCCTATATTGGTCAGAGAATGAGCATTCGAGTGAAACTCTCCAGTCTTGGACTCCAACAGAGTCAGTATTCGATAACATGGTTATATCAATAACCTCCTACCTAATCCTATTATAGAATGTTCGCCTATTGCCCCTATTCCATATAATCAAATAAGTGGACAGTAGGTAATCAAACAGTGACTCACCTCGGTTATTGCTGTCAGTGCTGCCCCATAAAAAATAATAAGCATTGGCATAACACCTATGCCCACCGCGACTAGATTACGGACTGCCTGTGATGGAGGGTTGTTTTCCTCATACGGGAGATACATCGAGGCAATGAACAGAGTGGGCATGCCCCTGCGCTCAAGTGCCGCCACTGTTATGTCTCCATTGCTGTAGTGAGACATAAGAAAAAGATTATTGCCCTTCCTATACAATATACAGCTTCTGATCTTACCTTCACACAGCGGAGGGAGAAGCATGAAGTTGCGTGACCCAAGTCCCCGAACCCTGTTGCCAGAAAGCCAAGGTTCCATGTTCTCCGTCTCCATGAAACGCAGCAATTCATCGGTCGCTGCCTCGCAGTGATGCAGATTTATTTGCACCAGCTTGATGCATCTAGGACGCATTACTGGATGGAAGGAATCATCTTCACTGTGTGCGAGTGCGTCAACTAGTGCCCTCAGTATCCGTTCTTCCAACACCACCCATCTGTCCGTTGCCATCCTACCTTCAGGACGACTCCGGTCCACAATGGCTACCTGTAGCTCAGGTGCAGATGGAAAGCTAGCTGATGGTTTCAACCGCTTACCCTCTGACACCTGCGTCTCACCTGACCTCTGTCTCTTTCCACCGGGCCTGCAGGCTTTGTCCTTGGAGATAGCCGTGCTTCCTTTTGATGAGGATGGTACGGCCCGCACCTCGTATTTTCCACCGTCAGGTCCGGCTTTGTCGCCAGGATCACCGCCAAACTTCGTACCCCCAACATTCCCACGTGATGTGGACGGTCGCGTTGAGAGTGCTTCAGTTTGGTTGGTCGAACGCTTCCCGCACTCCGCAGGAACCTTGGAAGTATTCATCGCCATGGATTCATACTTCCGCACATGGAATTCATGTTTCGGCCTCAGTCGCTTTTCTCCGGCAGTTAAAGCAGCTGGAACTCGACGAGCCAGCTACTGCAAATACCGGATAGAGCGCTTGTAGCCTGCCACTCTTTTCGAGTCATCTGCCGGCAGAGGACTGCCAGTGGATTTGCTCTCTTCGGCGCCTCCAACGACCATTTTCTTGGGATTGTTAGACTCACTGACCACCGTCTGGGAGGATTTGATACGAATATTCTCCTCATCCGTCTGGTATAAGAAGAGTTCCTCCAAACCCAATATTTGGTCGTTGTTGTCACTGTCCGAGGGCACCTCAATGGCCTCCTGTCTGACAAGAGATGACCCCAGTAGTGGATTTGCCGTTGCTGTGTCCGTTACCATATCCATTGTGTGAGTGCTGGCGACACGCAGAGGAGACCCGCTGTCTCCACCGTGCCCACCGGTGGTCGCAGTCACTGCTAACACCGACGTTTGGGCGTATGTTAACGCCCGGATTTCATTCTCTTCGTGTTGTGCTTCAATATTCTTTCTCCTACCAAACATCGTTAAAAAATTTTTACCGCCGACCTACTAGGTAAAACAGATGCGGAGCAGGAAGCCACCCACTGTGGGAAACAGACGCAACTGGATTTGAGGAACCACGAGAAAGGGAGCGTCCCAAGCCGCTTAATGTGAGAAAAACAGACACTCGGACCGATACCTAACCGCGGTTATCTTCCACCTATAGTCAGAGCCCATCTGAGTAATGCAGACAATAGACCTTACATTGTCCCACTATGATCAAAACCCTGAACTTAGCCGTGTACCGCCTGGTACCCGTTTCCAGCCAGCACCCCCGAGGAGGGTTCAGCAGAAGGATTTTACGTGCCGGCCAACTTTCACATAACTTTCTATATGATTTCATACAAATTAATATATAGTTCAGTCCTGTGACAGTTCTTTTGTGTCAGTCCTATGACAGGTTCTTTTGCGTTAGTTCGGTGACATGTTCATCTGCACCAAACCCGTGACAGGTTCATTTGCGCCAGTCCTGTGATAGGTTCTTATGTATAAGTCCTGTTACAGGTTATTTTGCTTCAGTCCTGTGACTGGTTCTTTTGCGTCGGTCCTGTGACACGTCACAAGGGGAAATTGAACCCCTGCTAGGACAAGCCCATGTTAAAGTTACTGGTCCTTTTCATATCGTTTTCAATCTAAAGAACACCGAGAATTATTAAACAGAATCGAGGAAAACTTGAATAATATACCTGACTTTAAAATAATGGATGGTTATTTGTATAGGCGGACAGAGCACGCTACAGGGGAAAAGTTACAGGACGATATGGCCTGGAAGTTAGGGATTTCTCGAGCACTGGTTCCGGAGATTTTACGTCGCGCACATGATAACCCGCTATCGTTGCAAAGCGATATTAGCAGAACGTTGGAAAGAATACGCCGGTATTATTTTTGGCCGAATTTACACAGAAAAAATTACTAACCTTAAATATCCAATTAAATATATATTAAAAATAAAAATTGTTTCTAAACAAGTATTTAATTGAATCAATTAATATTTTAATTGACTTTTAAATATTTTTGCAAATATTTGTTACATAATTATGTGTTGTATAATTTCCAAACTTTTTTTTCTTAAACTGTATGCATATATAGAAAATGTTTTGTATAAGAACCAAAATTTTCCAGTTCACAAACAAAACAAACACATCCCAGCAAAATATTGGTAATGACACCTCATTGCTGTCTGCATTACCAATAATGATATATCATTACCTTTTGCATTATTTTGTAATATAAAATAATGACTTACTAATAACGGCCTATTGTTGTCATTGATTTTAAATATAAAATAATGACTTACTCGCAATAGTTAAAATAAGTATTTTTTACAAAGTTAAATTTTACACATTTTTATTTATTATGTGTAAATATGTTTTGTGTTAAAATTTTTATGACGAGTTCTAAAATTACACAAGAAAAAACAAATTTCTCTGAATGTATTTCCTGAAGCTAATAGCATTTGCGTAACTCCTAATTTTTAAGAATCAAGTAAGCAGTCGGATAACCACTTATAATTCAAGTTTTTGTAACCATTTGTGTAACCACTTATTATTCAAAAGCTCATAACTACTTACTTTTCATTTTTAGTAAGCGAGCGGGTAAGCGTGACTACTTATAAAAACGACCACGCCAAACAAAAATAATGATTTTAGACGCCAAAAAATAAGTTGTGCGGAGCTATGAATTTCTGTTATATAACTACTTATTTGTTAATGAAAGATTTTGCTGGGATATGCAGTACTCCACATATATAAACATGATATACACACACTTTTTTACGATTTCATATTATTTTTTTTTTTAATTTATTTTCAATTAATGTTTTAATTGATATTATTACTACTTTAATCGAAATTTGTTTCAATTAATCGTATACAATTTTTAGTAGTTAATAGTATCATTTGAGTGATAGTGATTAAAATTTTAATTGATGTAATCAATTTCGTTGTTAAAATTCGTTTCTAGTTTTTTCTGTGTAGCGGTTGACGTGAAGGCATATATAAATATTTGCGAGGTTTGTAAATCATCAAAACACCCGAACCAAGTTCTCCGGCCTCCAATGGGGAAATTCTTGGAATCTATGTAGTCGGTTTTTCCAGAAGCTCTAGGTCCATTTTCGCGTGCCGTATCCGCGCTCTTGCTCCGGACATATTGGTATATTCATTGTATTGGATCACTTTTCCAAATTTCCTTTTTTGAAACAGGTAAAAAAATGTACGGCTTATCCTGTGGTAGGATATCTTGAAACTGAGTTATTTCAAACGTTTGGGGTACCAGAGACAGTGGTTTCCGATAACGGATTCTAATTTCGGTCATACGGTATATACGGCGGTACATACTCCGCAAGCCAACGCATCTGAAAGAGTTAACCCGTCTGTGATATCTGCGATAAAATCTTATGTGAAACCTGACCAGAAAAATTGGGTGAGCTGTTAAGTAGTATTTGTTGTGCATTACGATCGGCTGTACATTCATTCGGCTCACCGTATTATCTTGATTTCGGCCAATATATGGTAAAAAACGGTTCGACTTACTTCAGCTGGATATCATAGACGATCGCGCTGTTAGTAAACTTTTACTAAAAATTTCCGAGGGTCCAAGGCCCCACCAAAGTCCATTTTTGGATAGAGATAAGCCCTTTCGATGGGGTATTGTATGGTTAGGGGTAGTCGAAATTTACATCAATTTTGCTCTATCTCTCTTAGTTTTCGAGATATGGGCCATTTTAGAATATCGGGAGGGAAACAAGTAGCGCCATCTTTAAAACTTCGGATACATTCGTGGCGCCATCTGCCGGGTAATAACAGTAACATGAAAATATTATATTTTAACAATATATTTTCTAAAATTTAACGAATGGGTTCTTAAAAATCAATGCTTAAATCAATGTTTCAACTAAAAATTTGTTAAAAATTAGTCAAATCGATTTGAAACCGGTGTGACAGATTTTTCTACTGACGTATTATTTTAAGTGTATGTTGAAAAATCGCTACAACTACATTTTTGGTATAAATTAATGATTTATACATCAGTGTAATCTGCTAACCAGGGCCTTTAAAACTTATATTAGAAAAACAAATTATATTTTATAGTAATTGAATGCAAAGGCCACCAGAAGAAAACACTACTCAAATTTTGGGAATTTTCGCTAAGTTTTTAGGGGTAGTCGAAATTTTCTTCCATTTTGCTCTATCTTTCATGGTTTTCGAGATATGAGCCATTTTATAACATCGGGAGGATATGGAATAGCGTCATCTTTTAAACTTCAGATACATTGATGGCGCCATCTATCTGGTAATAACGGAAATATGAAAATATTATATTTTATCAATAAATTGTGTAAAATTTAACAAATGTGTTATTAAGAATTAGTTGTAAATAGTTTTTAAAATTAACACACAAAATCAGTTAAAGGACTGAGAATTTTTAATATTGTGTTAAATGAACATAACTAAAAATCTTTGTTTAAATCAGTGTTTCAACTAAAAATTTGTAAAAATTAGTCAAATCGATTTGAAACCCGTTTTACCGATTTATTTCCTGACGTATTATTTTATGTGTATATATCTATTAATTTAAGTTCTTGTTTTTCGCTATATTTTACACTTAATGATACGAACTCAATTAAATATGATTTCTGCAACGTTTTTTGATATAATTCCCCATAGAAACATATAAAAATTAACGTTGGGCTGAAAAGGGTTAAATGATATTTTTTATTTTACATATACATTTATGAAGAACAATAAAATAGTATTAAATTCTGGATCCATTTTTGGTACAAACTTTAAAGAAAACTTAATTTAAGGTGCCTATTTCTACTTGTGACTCATTGTGATCGTCACAAGGCTATTTTTAAGACTGAGAGTCATAGCTTTTCATACAAAATAACAATAAAATTCAAAAAAATCTAATTTTATTTGTCAATGTTATGATTGTGTCCATACCAGGTCTTAACTTTTTTGAAATTTTCAGACAAAAATTTGAATAAATATAACTGAAAGTGACTTTGCAACAACAAATACATGGGGAATACAGTTACAACTAAGAGTCACAGACTTTTCGTAGGAATAGGCATGTAAAACTCTGAACTTGTTCAAAACTTATGTCAGAAGAAATTTCGAAAATATAATAAGGGATTCGAAAAAGTCAGCTGTTTAATAATAAGCTGCCGTATGTAACAGCTAAGGGTAACTTTTTCGAATATGACCAATTTTTAGATATTTCCGATGGGTTTAGAGAATTAAAGTCACCATATTTGAGTTCAGCACAGTCGAGTTATTAAAATGGCAGTCCTCCGTCGGCAAAAATCGCCACTTTTTCGAAACCGTTCTTAAATATAAAATCAATGGTAATTTAGAGATCAATATAACTGTGTATAAAACATATATAATCATTCCCTAATTTTCCCCCAATATTTCTTTGTTTTGTTAAATAAGTTAAGTATAATTGGACATATTTTAAACACCGTTAAATAGGTCTTTGAAATACCTTTAATTAGATACCTAATTTGCCTATAGTTACATTTTGTTTCTATGCACAAAAATACATTTTGTAAAAATAGGGCAGAAAAAAGGCAAAATTTATGAAGTTTTGGGAAAAATTAAAGGAAAAGTTCCATATTAACAATCTCACCGGTTAATCGACCTGTTTTAACCGATAATTCGGATCGAATTATTATTTGAG
Source organism: Leucophora obtusa (assembly GCA_949987735.1). NCBI lineage: Eukaryota > Metazoa > Arthropoda > Insecta > Diptera > Anthomyiidae > Leucophora > Leucophora obtusa. Next base: position 268,856,578 of record OX465295.1, on the reverse strand, counting down.
TTTCAAATTATTTGTTTCGACATTAATCGAAATAGAGGCGATTAATCGAGGAATCAGTTAATCGATTAACCGAATTGGAAACGCTAGTTTTAATACTTCAAAATATATACACACAATATTATCTTTTTCTCTATTATAAATATTAAATTTTCCCCTATTTCAGTACACTCTGCTGCAAACGGTTGTCGATGCCTGCCAAAAGAAACGACATTGTAAATTTTCTGCCAACTCCAAGCCGTTAGCAAGCGGAGATCCTTGTGCCGGGATACGAAAGTTTGTTGAGATTGCATACAAATGTCGTCCATGTAAGTATTTCTATAATACAATATTTTGTCGTTTTCGTATATTTAATGAAATATGAATATGGGTAACAATATTAGTTTTTATCACATGCAGTTTAACCAAAATAGTCAATAAGAAACTAAAAACTTAAATTAAATATATGTATGTTGTTTGATATTAATAAATGTTTTCAATAATAGGTTTGTTTTTTTCGAATTTTGTATAAATATTCCATACAAATTTGAGCATTTATAAAATTTTTAAGAAGGTATAAATTTAGCTTCTTAAAAATTAAGTAGTTATAAAAATGTACCAAGTCTTAAGAATTTTTGGCTTTTCTCTTTCAAATGTAAACAAAAATTTTGTCACAAAAATATTTGTAATTTTAGAATTTTTTATTTCATAAAATATCTGAAGCAACAAAAGCTAACAAATGAATTATGCGTTTGTTTGTAAAAGTACAGCAGGGCACACAAAATTATTGCTCCATTTCGAGTTCCGGCGAAGTCTTTGTACGAAAATAGTTTTGTACAAAGGCGAAGAAAATCAGGTAAGTACGGATAGTCGTTTTTTACAAGTCGTTATAGATATACATAAGTATAAAATTCGAAAAAAACAAACCTAATATATTTTTTTTTTAATTAAAAACAGGAAAATTTTCGGTAACTCTTTAAAAACTCATAAGTACAAAGAGTATATATTTTATCAGTGTTGTCAGTTTAGGGGATTTATCTCCAAATTGGGGATTTTTTTTCGTCAATGGGGATAAAAATTTCCGTTTAGCGATCTGGGGATTTATTGGGGATGACACAAAGTATTAGGGGATTTTTCGGGGATAACATATTATTGCTTTTATAAATTTTTATAGATTTAACCCTGTTAATTTCTAAACGTTTATGTATTTCTTTTAAAAATTATGATAATAGCTACACTAATTTGTGTCTGGCAAGCACATGTGCGTGCAAACCTTAACCCTAGAATGCTAATGTTAGTCGATCCGATTAACACCACTTACATTTTTGTGCACAGCTTTTTTCTCGTTTTACCGATCGGTCTAAATTCTCTTGTATTCTCAGTCAAAGGTGTCCTCTTGTTCTGAATGGTCACATTGTTGCAGCAAGTATTGCTATTTTTGAGTTAATTAGCAAAATGTTAGTCGATTCGACTAATCGCTAGTGTTATTATTTCTTATTTATTCATTATTTTCAACAATTGATCTCAAGAGTATTTTTTATTAATATAAATTTTGAACTAATTGTTTTACAAAAAAATAAAATTTGTTAATTGATTTCCATTTAAAATAAAACCAACTGTCAACCTTGTAAAAATTTTTTGATGGTTCAAATATAGATATTTAAAAAATCGGTAATACATATATATGTTAGTCGATTCGACTAATGATTAGCGTTAACGTATAAAAAATAAGATTAGTGTTCCAGGGTTAATACCTTTTATTGAAAATTTTATTTCTTTTTGGTTAGAAAGTATTTAAGGTTATTCAAATGTTATATCAGTTATAAGAAGCCCTTCTTAAATTAAATATATGGGTGATATCAAAAAATGTGATAAAAACCGTGTAACCACCGAATTTCTAATGCATGGATTACATTTGAGTTACATATTTCGATATATATCAGCGCATTGTCACCTGTTTTACAAAATTTATAACAATCTGACCAATTTTTGGTTAATACATAAAATTAGTGACCAATTTTATAGGCTAAATGTAAACTCCGTAACAAGTAACTCATAAGGTTTTTTAACTTTAATAGCTTATATTTTAATAACCAATTCTTGCACTAACTGCAAGAATTTTTATGAAGAGGAAAAGTGCCGTTTTTAATAAAAAGTAATACACTTTACAAACTTTTTCGTATATCTTAGCTATCACGACTTCAACTCTGTAACGATTTTTCGTCATAAATTTTGATAAAAATGCATACACCAGAATTTTGGGGTTATCTATTATTTATATTGCGAAAAGTATAATGTTATTTATACTCAAATGATCGTTGGACTGTAAGTAATCATCCAGTATAACAGACTTGAAGCTTTTCTGCAGCATGTAACATTCTCGAGATGAAAAAGGATGTCTTTAATAAGATTTTAAAAAATGTTGTAAACTCCGTTCCTAATTTTTACACCAAACTATTTAACGAGTAAGAAAAACAATCTCATATTTGGATTCACCTTGTAGGCATCATGCGATTTTGTTTCGGAAAAAAAATTCTGACAAAGCGTTTCTGAAAGAAAACGAAAAAAGTAACCAAATGTAAACTCCGTAACCACAATTGTTTGCATCAGGTTTCATTCAAATAAATGTAGATAAATGTTTAAAATATTTTAAAATAACCATAAACAGAGGTGATTCAACTAATATTTATGCGTCAAAAGACGATTCAACTAATAATTTTGCGTCAAATAAAAAAAAGTTATCAGTTTTTTACCCTAATCTGCTGGAGCGAAAAACGATTGATTTTGCAATTCATTGGTTTTGAGTCGATATTTCGAGTCATTACTGACATTAGTTTGACAAATTAAATTTGTTTCACACAATTTAAGAATTTTTTGATCGCGAAATGTTATGTTTTTAATATATTATTTTGTAACTGCGCAACCGCTGTTTTTATATTTTTGAAAAGCATTTAAAAGGACAAAAAATACAAAATTAAAAAAAAATAACAATTTTTTTCGCGGAATGAATTGTATTTTTATTCGCGAAACCGCCAATTTGATAAACACAAATTATATATCATTGGAAAGCCAGTTGAAAACCCAAATACGAAAAACTAATAAATTGAAGAAAATTCGTAAGCAATTTTTTTTGTTATATCTTTTGCTTGCAGAAATGTAAACTCCGTTACAACAAAAAAAATTAAAATTGTGCAAAAAATGTTATTGCGGCAACTTGTAGAAGAGATTTTTTGCAATTAGCTTCATAATGACTAAACTTACTGATTCCATTAAGAAAAAACCGAAATATTAACACTTTTTGCTTCTCACAAATTTGGCCAAAAATTTATCACATTTTTTGATTTCACCCATATACTTTACAAGTTATTCAATTGTCAAAAATCCAATCCATCTGCTGAAATGCTAAAACTTTTTAATACAGTACCAAACACAACAAAATGTCTGAAGCTGGCGAATCAGAAAATTTTGATTCGGAAATATTTAAAATGAAATATCTTGTATCACATTGTTTTTGCTGTTATTCAAATTTATTTTTTCTTTCTTATAATTTGTTACATGTGCAAAGTTTTTGAATTTGAGTGTATAACTTAAAACAAATATGTTATTTTTATATTATTTTAAAAAAAGTAAGTGAATACTAATTTTTTCCAGAAAATAAAAATTGAGGATTTTTGGGGATGAAAAATTGCAAATTGGGGATAAGGTCTCAAGAAAAACTGGCACCACTATATTTTATAAAGACATTGCGGGATGCTCTAGCAAAGAGAAGGCTCTTGTTAAATAATGTGACTTCAAACAGGAATATACTCAAACCAATACTAATGTACTAATAAAAACCAAATATCTACATCAAACATCTTTATTTTCGCTCTTTGTATGATTCAAACATCAATTGTAACCAGGCATGGAAAAAGGCTCGAGCGAGTCATCCAAAACGATTTAGTTATTATAAAAATCAAGAATGGATTATGAATTTTATTTTTATTTTATTCATTTATAGATTATCATGGTTATTCAAAAAAAAATTTTTTGTCTTATTAGAGGCTAATTGAATGATTTTTGTTGTTGTTTTACATATTAATTTGTTTTATTAAACTTTAATAAAATTCAAAACATTATTCTGACTACAAGCTTATGAATTAAAAAAAAAAACACACGTACAAAACTCAATATAATGGCGGAATGCGAAAAAGGCTTTGTTTTTCAAAAAATTAATTAAAAGACTTAATTAGCGATTTGGATTCTGCAAACAAATATACTGATGCCAAAATTTTCTGCTTTGCAAAATTTTTTCCTAAAGTTTTTTGCAACTAACGACCAAACTTTCTTTTAGTAGGAGATATATAATATAGCCCGTAGATTATAAATTTAAAAAACCCTCACTTAAAAATTGCAAAATAATAGCGGAACGCGAAAAAAGGTTTTTGGTAGAAAAACGTAATTAAAATAATCAATCCGCAATTAGCATTCTGCAAACGAGAATAATGATGCAAAAATTTTCGTTTTGGCAAAATTTTTCTCGCGATTTTTTTTTTGCAAACTTAGAATCAATCCACGGTTATGAATTTTGAAAAAAGAAAGTGCAAAAAATGAATTAAAAAAGTTAATTAGCGATATATGTATACATATATATATTCATTCCGCAAATAAATATATTGATGCAAAAATTTTCCCTTTTGTAAATTTTATTGAAGAAAGACACAGAGTTTAAGTTTTTTATAAAATTATTTAATTCAAATTAAACATCTGTTTCACTAAAGAAAAAATAACGAATTTCCCATTTTGTAAAGAAAATATCTTAAAGACCTCAAATTTTCAGGATCGTAAAAAAGCTTAATAAAGTAAAACTAATTTTTAGACTAAAAAACTTGTCCGTCAAAAAAAAATAAATAAAAAAATTTATAAAAAAAACTATTTTACTAAATTGGAAAAATTTATTAAAATTGTGAAACAAATTTAAACTTACTTGAAAATTTTTACAAATCAATGGACAAATTTGTGTTTAATTATGTATAGAGTGCGATTAAAAATTTTTTATACAAACACTATTTAATTGAGTGGTTTTCTTAAAAAATATATTTTCCTTTTAGTGCCTGTTTTAAAAGGCACTTAAAATGTTCGATAAAGTACACAAATTAATCAGTGTCTTCATTTACTCAAAAATCTTACTACTTTTACTACAATTGCAAAATTTAGTTTACTTTTTGAATTTTTCCAGATGTGGTAAAAGTAGCAACTTTTAGTAAGTAAACGAACAAGACTAGTGTAAAATTTTTACTATTTTCAAAACGTTAGATTGAGATAGTTAACTTTATTTTTTTAAATAGCATTTTTCAAATCCCGGGATTCCCGGTCCAAAATCCCAGGAATGCGGGAACTGAAAAATGCTTAATTTCCCGGGAATCCCGGGATGCATTCCCTAGTTAGCACACTCAAACATAGGACACTAAACATACACACAGAAAAGAGATTCGTAGTTCAAACCGAATTTTTCGCCAACCGAATTTTTGTAGTTCCAGGTACAATCACTTTGTAACTACCGAAATTTGTTTACAATTTTTGAATTTTTGTTGTGTTAATAGATTACTTTAATGTTTGTGGATTATAAATTCTATAAATAGAAAAACACGTTCCACAAAATTTATTTAAAAATTAAAATTTTTTTATGTCGCTAACTGGGATCGAACCGGCGACCCTCCGCTTGTCAGCCCATTGCTTTCCCTCTAAGCTAAGCTCTATTTAAATTTTTTTAGTCAAATTTCAAATTTAAATTCCTTCAGGTTTGAATATTTTGTCTATAAATAAAATTATATCAACAACAGAAAATCAGTTGTGTCTTTTCATTTGAATAAAAAAAAAAAAAAAAAAATTTAAAAAATTTATATCGCGAACCGGGATTGAACCGGCGACCTTCCGTTTGTCAGCCCATTGCTTTTCCTCTAGGCTAAACTCGACATAAATTTTTTTTGTCAAATTTGAATTTCTTCAGGTTGAAAATTAGAACATTTTGTTTTTGAAAAAATTATATTCACAACAGAAAATCAATTGTGTCTTTTAATTTGAATCAATAAAAAAATTATTCAAAAAAAAAAAAAGTAATACCTTGGTTGAGGTTTGAACTCAAATTTCTAAGGCTATAATGCTGTGTCTCTACTAGGGATGCCAAACGGGAAATCCCGAATCGCCAAATCCCGGGATTTTCGGGATTGGCAAAATCCTGAATCCCGGGATTATTTCTCAAAAATCCCGGGATTTTCTTATTTTTTAATATTGATATAAACGCAAATAAACAAAGTGAGCAATTTTAGATTACCTACGTTTTTTCTTGAATTTTCTCATATTAACAAGAAATTGGTAAAATTATAAATTAAGTAGATTATTCGAGTAAACTATGCAAAGACTTTGCAGAAAAATTTGAAATTTTGGTAAACAATATTAAGTTGTTGTTTGTTATTTTACCGATTTATTCTTCCAAGCGAAATTCGATTTCTGAAACTGGGACTGTAAGTTTTGGCTGGGACTGTAAGTTTGAATTCTTCCATGAAAACATTTGATAACGATAACCAAACAACTTAGTTGCTGTAATTACACGATTTAGTGGGCAAGGTTACTGCAACGAATCTGTTTTAAAATCTACTTACAAAATACTGGGCGCAAGTGTACTTAATGACAGGCCTTCATATATTATCCTAGCCAGAAAAATACAAACGGGAAAGCGATGGCAAGGTATTTTAACAGGTGGTACAAGTACTGACAAAAATTGCTTTCCCATTTCCAATATGATAACGTCAATAGACAAAAGGACCGGCAGTTCAAAAAGCACCGGAAAAGTACTGGAGAAACAAAAGTTTTAACTTTGGCAAAACGCTGCCAAAACCAATAAATAGGTGGTTTGGAATTATATTTTCCAAAATAAAATTTAAAAAAAGTGTTTTGTAAAACAAATACTGGCAAAACGATTTTTTCAAACGCTGACAAAGCGTTCCAAATGAGTGTTCTGCCAGTCATTTATTTTTAACATCGCGGTTACCCAGTGGTATGCAAGTACTTGAGTTTTTGTACCACTGTCAATTTCTGACTGAGATGTTTCAATATTCATAAAATGTACCACATTATTAATTAACAACTATTAAATAATTATAAAACGCTTTATTCTATAAAAAAATTAGTTACATAACATAAAAATTTTTACAAATAAAGGAAAATTTAAATCCCGAAATCCCGTAAAATCCCGGGATCCCGAAAAATCCCGTAGTCCCGAAAATCCCGGGATCCCGATCTCGGAATCCCGGGATTTCATACAAAATCCCGAATCCCGGGATTTTCAAATATCAATCCCGATTGGCATCCCTAGTCTCTACCTCCTGCGCCATAGATACTTACGTTTAGTTGTTGTCTAACCTAGAATTTAAACACGCATATGTATGAAACGAAAAAATATGATAGATTCCAAAATTTTATTATGATAAATAAAGCTTCTGTTCCTTGTCTCAATATATTATTACAATTATCAAAATAATGGAAATTAATGGTTAAAGCTACTAAAGTTAAAAAAAATTTAAATTGATTGGAAAAACTAATACTTTGGATAGAGTGATCGATTTTATTGAAACACAACTGATACTAGATTTTTGCAGCCGATATTTTATTCAAATGGCTAAATCTTCGATAAATTGGTGGTTGTTGGTATTGAAGTTATTGTGGAAGTTGGTATTTTTTCAATATTGGTTAGAAAAGCCAATATTTTGAATAAGGTGACAGTGTTTTGGTTCATCATATATATTTTCTGTTCACAAATAAATATAACTTTCCTGATGATGAATTTTAAATAACTGCAATTAAAATTATTGAATGATGAAAATATTTTGTTGGTTCCGATGGAATTCCATCCAATTTATTTTCTGTCCCAGCAAAAAAAGTCATTACAAAAAAGTTATTTTAAAAACACTCCGAATAGCATCAACTGATTGTGAAGTAGTTACAATTTAGCTCTAACACTGATTTATTTTACACGTGATGTCCCATGTTGTCAGTAGTTCAATTTAAGCATTTTGTTAGTAATTTAAAAGTGATTACATGATGTTAATAAAGTATGGTTTTTAGATATACATTTTCATCACATCAATACGAGTACATTTTGTTTGCATTTTTAGAGTGATTTAGAAGTACTATTTATAATATAATAGATTTTTAAAAGTCAATTAAATTTGATTTTTATAATGTATGAATAGCATATTTAAAGGCAATTTTAATGTTTAGCTTTTACAAAACCCATTTCTGAACCTATTGTGTAAAAAAGCTTCAATTTATTATTATTTGTAGGACAATATTAAGGAAACGCTTCTTTTGCATCTGAATCAATTCGATTAAGTCAAAATCAGACAAAACCAAAACTTTTTTTTTAAATCAGTTTGGCTCACTAAGGCCGAGTTTTTGGGATGTCAGTTAAACTTGTTTTAGTTAAACCTAAAACGAATTATATCAGCCACTTCAATTTTATTAACATTGAAAGAAAATAAAATAGATCACATTTTAGAAGCAGTATTCCAGTTATAAACTCAGTTTAAAGATAATCTACATCCTAAAATCTGTAACCTACTCTGATTAAATTTTTTAAAAACATTACTCAAGGAATTTTCAGAATATTAAAGCATACTAGGAAACTATTTTTTCATATTTGTTTTTTAATAAATAAAGGAAAGAAAAGCATCGACATTTTACAACTTTATAGTAATAAGGCCATCATTATAAATTTGCTCAAGCCGCAGATCTATGATTGAAATTTTAGCTTTAAATTCATTAAAGAATCGGAGAACCGTTGGAGGACAGTTTTTCCCCAGACATATTTTGAAGGCGAATACCATGTCGTCATTTGAATTTTGCAAGGCATGCATCGTTAGCTGAAAATCAACGTTTTTATTAAACGATGCATTAAGTTCCAATGCTATAATTTGCAATACGTGATTATTTAGTTAAATTCTTATGTTGAAGAAGATCATTTACCAAATTTTAACTTTAATTAAAATTTGGAACTTAAATTGGCAAACTCCTCTTGACATTTTAAAGTTGACGGCATTAATTTTTTTTAAAATCTATTTTTTAGTTGAAAAAATAATATATTTTTTGTCACTATAGAATTATTTATTTAGTTTGATTTTACGACTTTCAAGGCGTAGTGCCAATTAAAGCATATCGACATTTAAAGCAGGTGACATTTATAGATCTCGCAACGAGTAAGGGATTGTAACATCTGTTAACCAACCTCTTGATGGGTGTACGCTAGCGAATTACATGGACCCTTAACAATACATTTTAATTGTTAAGTTTTATATATTTGCATTTAGTAAAAAAAAAATAAATCATATTTGGGTCATAGTCATAGTCCTCGTAATTACATGCTGAAGGCATATTTATGGCATCAAGTCTAGATAAGACATCTGCGGTTACATTTTTCTGACCCTTAACATATCGTGTATCAGTAATATGTTGAGCAATATAATCCAGTTGGTGTAATTGTCGTGGTGACGCCTTTTCCGGTCGTGGCGAAAATGCAAATGTAATGAGTTTATGGTCAGTGTAAATTCTAAATTGTTGACCTTCTAGGAAATACTGAAATGCTTTAAGCCAGAATATGCCGCTTTTAATTCGCGGTCATAAGAACTATAACGTCGTTGAGTTTCAGAAAACTTCTTAGAATAAAAGCTTAGAGGTACCCACTGACCAGGAGCGGATCCAGGATTCACTCAAGGGGGAGGGGGGGGGGGGCTAAACATTTTTCGTATCTTATACGGTAGTCCTATCTATAGGTATTTTATGAGCAACATGCAAGAAGGTTATAAGAGTTGGGTCCCAATCGCAATTGTAGCACATACAAATATAAGGGATTTTTCGCAGAAAAAAAAAAATTTTAAATATGAATAAAAAGGCAAAAAAAATCTCCAAATCACCCAGTGTAGAAACGGTAATGACATATCATTATTTTTTGGACTACCAGTAATGACACCCACTTACCTTCTGCATTATTTTAAAACAAATAATAATGAGTTACTGATAATGACTTATTTTTATCATTATTTCAAATAGAAAATAATTTTCTAAATTTTTTTTTAAATTTTTTGAAATCTATTTTTAGACTCAATATTTTTTACACACTGGTAAGGATATATGTAACCACATATTTTTTGATTTTTTGTATGTTGGCGAGTAAGCTTACTTGTGTGCAGCAGGTCAATTATGTTTTTATCTATTAAATATTACATGTCAATATAGCTCAGATGGTAGAGCTATTGACTGGCAATCTGTAGACCCAGGTTCGATTCCCGCACCAGGAAATTTTATTTACAAAAAAAATACAATAAAAAATATTTTTTTTTATATAATTTATTTTTTTGAAAATCTATTTTTAGACTCATTATTTTTGTCAGTACTGGTAGGTAACGATATATTTTTTGATTTTTCGTATGCTTGTGTGTAACCATAACTCATTATTTTTCGCGACATCGCCATATAAAGGTAATAAGAAATGTAATAACAAAAGTAACTAGTTACCATTACTAGGTATGTAGTTACATAACCACATATCTGGTAATGATTTTCTACACTGGGCATGAGAAAAAATAAAAAAATATTGGTAATATTAGAAATTAAAAAGTGCAATAATTTATGAAATATTTGAAAATAAAAATTTTTGGGAATGAAATTTGATCACTAATTTCTCTTTATTTTTTATTTTCGATATTTGCATATTTTTTGTAATTTTTTTTTCTTAATTCTAACATTTTTTAGTTTTTATTGTAATTTTTAGATCCTGGCAATTTATTTTCACTTTTTCCTCATTTTTCGATCGACTGTCTGACAACTCCATAATGTTCTGTATGATGTCTGATTACATCTCCTAGTCTTATACTCCTCTTGCTAGAAGTTGAAGTTTTAATAAATGTTTTAGCATAAGATTGACAAGTTGTTCCAAAAAGTACCAAAAAAGGGGTTTGGGAAAATTTAGAAGTGCTTAAGGGACAGTTTTATAGTCAGGTCTTTGAAAAAATTTTTTTAAGAAATATTTAAAAAAAACGATCTGAAAACAAAATATATAAGAAAATATGAATGTTTGTTCTGACTATAAAACTGGCCATAATTATTGCAACTTTTAAATAAAAAATAATTTTACAAAAAGAATGTCCTAACATTTGAAAGGTTTTCATCCTGAAAAAATATTTTGGATTTTACAAAAGTAAACAACTAATGAGGAAACTATCCCGATGGGGTTCTTCCAACCCTAATGAAATTCGGATATGTGATAGAGCTCTGCGGCAAACGATGCTATACATATAAGTCACAACAAAACCTACTATTACCCGGTAAGGAGTTTCGTAAGAAGAAGTTAAGATATGTAACCTCTTCCTTTTCTATTATTTTAGCAAGACGTATTATTTTAGCAAGGGCATGTCAATCGCGGTAACTCCCTAAAAAACACTCATTAGCTCTACGCAGAGAGAATTCTGCTCAACGAATTTTAATGAGATTTTTGATTAAACTTATGAAGTTTTCTTTACAAAAAAAAAGAAAACTTTCTTAGAGTTGATGAAAAAGCTTCATATATTTTATGAAACTTTTCCATTGAGTGTATTTTTAATAAATAAAATGGAAATTTTCACAACATTTTGTAAAAATTCTATTAATTCAATGGACAAATTCCAATGAAACTTAATCGGTTTTATGCAAAAACTCATTAATATCCTGCAGATAATTCTCACAGTGTATGTTAAAAGTAATGAGTTTTTTTCAATTTAAATATTTTTCTAATTAGAAATTTATTAATTTAGTTCAAGGCCAATTTCCTTGTTATGAATTAACATAATAAATACTTTTTTCAAAAACTGCTATTCTTCTTCATCAGGATACTCTCCTGACATATACTTCACAGAGTTTTTGCTTTCAAAAACCTCTACACTTTCAGGAATGAAAAGACGATCGCTTCGGGGATTTCCAGGTCCCCGAAACGATTGTAGTGCCACACACAACTTTTTTTTTTATTTGTGTATTAATTCAAAATTAACATATTTTTAATGCTACATTTACAATTTACCAAGATATAGTAGTTTTTAAAAACTCTATTTACTTGTCAAATTCAATACAAATTTTTAATCAAAAACTAAAAGTTTTTAAAAACACCAGTTTATTTCGAATAAAAAAAACGTTTAAAACACCAGAAAATATGCAATGATATTCAATTTGTTTGTAATTTCTTTGAAATAATACGAAAAAGCATTAAAAATATTTTAAACGATGTAATTTTTGCTTAGATGTGTGATTTTTTTTAGTGAAAATATAACTCCAAATCTGATATTTTTTAATGTCTTAGGCCCATTAACTTTTCTCGAGAAGTTAACTTTACCTTAACCATGGGTAACTAACCAATACTAAATATTTATCCCTATGAAAATTTAACCATAATAACTTATCAATATTTTAACTTTGGGTAGTCAACCTTGGTATGAAATGTCAGAATAAAAACAAAAAGAAAAACAAAAATTATTAACAAAAAATTTTTTTTTCAATACGGGAAAATTAAAAGTTTTTCTCGCGGTTTTTTGTGTGTTTCTGGTCGTAAAAAAAATAATACACTTGACCACGTCGTTTTTTTTAAGATTCGCGGTCGCTAAATGCTATAAAATGATTGTGTCTTTTTGCATACTACGAGAGGTGATTTAATTAAATCCATTTGGTAAGTCTATATAATACCCAGGAAAATTTTCTGTTCCAAAGAATCGGTTGTGCAATAGCTACTTTTCATTCACAACCCCTTCTACTGTCGATTCTAACACCGATTCTTTTTGTTTGAAATTGTCCCAAAAGCAACCCCTTCTATGGCTCCAAAGTGTAACCGGTTGCTCTAGAATCGGTGCTGGAACTAGTTCTGGAACTGATTCTACGTCACCCACACCTTCCATATAGGATCCCAGGAACTGGTTCCGGAACCAGTTCCATGGAATCAGTTGTAGTGGAACCAGTTGTAGAATGGGTGTGATTGGCTACCGATTGTAAAAAATTTTCCTGGGTAAAAGTGGATTATTGGAACTATTAATAAGTATTTCGTGCTAATCGAGACAACCGCGGAAAGATTCGCGCATAAAATTAAAAAAAAAATAGTGGAAATTTTGTGAGAGATTATTAAATTAAGGCAATTTATGTGATCAGCACATCAAAGTGAGTAGAAAAATAATCGCTGTGCATGATTTTGTATCTTTTTGTAATTGTGAGTCAAAACTGTGGGTTGTCCAGGGGTTCCTCACATACTTTTAAAATATTTAAAACATGATTGGTTCACATTTCATAAATTCGAGAGTGATTTCTATGCGCTTTTTTATATTTAAGAATTAAATTCAGTAGTCTTGTACTTCATTCAGTAGTCTTGAGCTTTGATACATGATTCATTTTGAATTTGATACGCTGATTACAAATTCTTAAATGTAAGTTACCAAAAATTGATGGAACAATTGTTTTTCTGAGAGTGGTTTTCAAAAGAATTTTTTCTTATAACGGTACACAAATTAAGAAAATTTTGTCCTATGTATTTTAGAGAACAAAATTCATTCTTTACTACCATCGTAACAAAAAGTCTTAAGCTATTTGAATGCGTTTTGCATAGTATTTTAAAATTCGTAGAAAGCTATTTTTCACGTTTTTAATCACGATTTTCTCAAAAGTGAGAGGTGATAGAGAATTCAGAATAGCTATTTGGAATCAGCAAGTAAAATACTAAAAGTATGTATCAAGCTTCTACCAACAGCGACTTTTCATTTTGTAGAGGTGTATAATTCGTGTCAAATTGTTTTAATATTGATCACCATTTTTGGTTTTAATTATTCAAGACAGATTTTGGCTTCCTGAACCAATAAAAAAATAAATTTTTCCTATTTCCTTATATGAGGCCAATTTCTGTAAGCTATCACAGAAACCTAAATCCTAAATAGCAAAAATTTGTGCACGATTTTAAGTACTGGTAAAGTGGGGGAAATGCAAATGCAAATTTTATTTAGGAAAAAATGCTAGATTTTTTGCATAAAAATGTTAAAAACTAAAAAAATATGCTAGAAAAAATATGCTAAAAAAATTTTATAAAAAATGTTTCAATTTGCTTAAAAAAATACTATTTTATTGACTTTTTACAATTAGATTGAAAATAAGTCATCTCTAATTATGAATTCAGTTCATTTTATTAACTAAAATTATATAAAAGAAAAATTAAAAACAACTCAAAAGTTAATTCTAGTAAAAAAGTTCAAAAATCCTTTAAAATAAAGTTATTAATTTTTGATTTCCCAACTGTGTCACTGAAAATATGTTATGTCAAAAAGTTAAAGGCGGATAAACAAAAGTAGCCCAAAATGTTTTATTTCTAAAATAGGTGGTAATGTGGAATACGTTGGCGGGTAATATGAATTTCCCATTTTGTCTTAATTTATCTACTCCAAATTAATTTAATGGTTTTTATTGCACGCTCTGTTTACCGTTTTCAAATTTCTGCATCTTTGGGCTTACCTGCATGAAATTCTTTAAAGAAATAATTTTCGCGATCAGGGTTAATACTTTTTGTGGTGTTGGTTGACGTTGTAAGATTTTTGGTATGATTAAATGAAAAAGTGTACAGGTGTTACAGTAAAAAAATCAAAATTCACTGAAATTCTTAAAAGAAAGGAAAACGCTATTTAAAATTATTATAATTTTTTTTTTTTACCAAAAATTGGAATATTTTTGTGCAAAATCACTCTTTCACCATAACAACGAAAAATGTAAAACGAGTAAAAAAGTTAAAGCCGGGCATGCCGGCTTTAACTTTTTTACAATATTTTATTTACAATATTTTTTATACTTTTGGGATCAGTTTTGAATTTCAATCAATCCAACTCTGTTAAATACAATTTTTCGCTATTTTTCCCCCAGAAACATTTTTTTTTTCGCGATTTTTGTTTTTTTTCCAAATAAATTTTTTTTCTTAACTCTATTAAATATTTTTCTAAACCCTATTGAATACAAACAGGGAACAATTAATTGAAAATCGGCTGAAAATATGCAAAATCATTTGCTTAGCAACAAATTTAGTACCGATTATATAATTTTCTTAGTTTGGACAGTAAAAATATTCTTATTATCAATGATTTTTTAATGCAACTCAATGTATTTTGTGATACTTCAATAGTTGGTTACATCAACTAATATGGAATCAAATAAACAATTGTGGTAATGATCGGTAGACCCAACCGTAACAAAATATAAAAATTAGTACGTAGAACCACCAGTCTATAGTAACAAAAAATTTTTCAACATTCACTGATTTTTAAAACGTCAATATAAAAATAAAAAAATACAAAAGTCTTTTCTGTAAAAAAACAAAAATAAACATATTCAGCTAAATCAAAAAGGTAAAAGCTGAAGAAACCAAGAACAAGGAGAAATTAATTCAACTCAGGTTAGTAAAATTACAAACAAAACTTCAAATCCAACTGCTAACAGAAGTTTGAGGTCTCTTTTATTTAGTTAAAGAATCTGAAATGCAAGTTCCCTTCAATTGCAATTCAAGATTTTATTAATATGATCCCGAAAAAACTCATCAGGTAGAAAAATATTCCAGGAATCTAAAGTACCTTCAAAATCTGAGGCGTTTCCAAACGAAAATGTATCAATACTGTAAAAATCTGCACTCAAAATAGTTTGTAGTTTAAATTAACTGAAAATGTAATTTAAAATAAATGAAAAATGACTTGAAACCCGGTCTACTGACTTTTCATTTAAATCAAAAGAACTTTTGATTTATTTTTAAATGTTAATACTTAAATAAACTACAAAATCCTTAAAAAATAATGATTTTTCATTTATTTGGTTTTTTTAAATTTCAAAAAATTAACTACAAAATGCGTAAGAATAAATTATATTTAATTTATTTCATTTTTTTAACTGACCTAGAAAGCGAAAAGGAATTCTTTTTTTAACAAAACATTTTAAATGAAAATATTAACTGTAACAGAAAATCCGTATTTATATGTAATTTATTTTTTAAATAAACGACAAAAACAGTTAAAAAATATATTTCTTTGTATTTTAACTGAATAATCATTTAAAAATAAATGTACGGATAACTTTTTAAATAAACTACAGTCAGTTACTGTAATAATATTTTCAGTGTGGGGTTTCCATTAAAAAAGCTCGATATGTACCGTGATCATTTATTTTTGTAAATACATTATTTTTTGATCTTTTTTGAAATATTTACTTATTTTGGATTGTTTTTATATATGGGCCATTCCATCTCAAATCGATCAATGGTTGGACTCGACCCCTTTCGATTTGGATGAATTTTGGTCAGAACTTTTCTTTCATCATATAACGAAGTTTTGCCAAAGTAAAAAAATTACAAATTTTTTTTTGAAAGTTATGCAATATTTAAAATTTCAAAAAATGTCATAATTTTTCTAATTTTTTGCTTTGTTATGAGGTTATTTTTTGAATATCTCGAAAACTATATTAGCTACAAAAATGTTTCTTAGCCGTATTGAAAAAATATATAAAAAAAAATATTGAAAAATAAAAAAATTAAAAATTTTTCAATTTTAAAATTTTTAAAATCCAAAAACTCAAAAACCTATTTTTTTGCTCAATTTTTTTTTTAAATAAAACCTCTAACTGATTTCAAAAGATCCTGAAATTTTTTTTAAAAAAAGATATCAATTTTTGAATTTTTTTATTCTCTGTTTTTAAGTTGAATCTTAATGCAATAAAATTAAACAAATTTACAATTTTGAAATATTGAGCAATTTTGTGTTAGCGTGTCGTCACGAAAATAGAATAGATTCTATTACATTATTTTTCAGCTAACGATAACAAACATGAATTTACATGAACTTTCGAAATGTCAAAGATAAAATTATTTTCTTATTTATTAATGCATTGTAAATCACCAAAAATTTAAATTTCCTGTTTTTGAGTTTTAGCATTTTTCGACCAAAAATCGGCATTTTGCATATTTTTTAATAAAAAATCGACAAAATGCCGAAAAATCGGCAATTCTGGCAGCCCTGTTCATACACCTTAAGAAACCGACTGGGATTACTACAGAGTAATCTTGAAAACGAAGCTTACTACAAATATATCGCTCAAAATTGAAGATGCAGTGGATAATTCGTTAGCGGCAGACAATTCTACTAAAGAAATCAAACTGACAGTAAACAAATACAGCATCCCAACACATATTAAAAATAAAATTAAAAAGAGTAATAAAAATGAAATGGCAGTCACCCCAAGAAATGGCACTCTTCAATAGATTAACTAAAGAACTTATGAACAAGAAAGACAGAGAAGACAAACTTGTAGGATATATTAAAAACATGGGTTCATCTTTTACAACAAACTACTATTTATTTAAAGCTACAAAGAAAATTATTAACAGTATTATTAATACTCCGCCCATTCAAATAGATGAACTCTCTTGGGCACGAAACCATTTAGATAAAGCTAGTGTTCTGTAGAACATCCTCTAATACCACGAAAGAGAACAGAAGGGTACTGCCAAATATCTCAAACATAACCATCGGTCAAATTAAAAAAAAATTATAGTAAATGAAATTTATAAAGTATTCGAAACAAGTATAAATTATAAGAAATCTCCAGGCTATTACCAAATAACAGTTAAACTTCTTAAAGAGCTGACCAAAAAAATAATTGATCTGTATCAGAAATATCATCAATATAATTACTATCAAATATTTTCCTAAAGTTTGCAAAAAAGAAGAAATAATAGCTATTCATAAACCCAACAACGATGCAACGAAAACTACCTTACACAGACCACTAAGTCTGCTCCATTACTTTCAAAACTCTTCGAAAAAACTTCTTTTCGTTCGCCTTGAACATATTCTCAAAATAATAAATCTTATTCCTCTATACTCATATGTGACCTTCTCCGAGAAAAGGGACCTAGTGTGTCAAAAACTTGGGAAAATCGATATTTTCTCATTTTTATCGATTTTTCCAAGTTTTTGACACACTAGGTTTTTTGACACACTAGGTCCCTTTCTCGGAGAAGGTCACATATGAGTATAGAGGAATAAGATTTATTCTTTTGAGAATATGTTCAAGGCGAAAGAAAAGAAGTTTTTTCGAAAAGTTTTGAAAGTAATGGAGCAGACTTAGTGGTCTGCTTCTTGGAGAAGGTCACACATACAAAAGTTAGTAGAAAAAGCGTTCTGATGCCATTGAACTAATTTTTCTATTATTTTGTCTTAAAATTTAGGATTGAACTAATATTTTTTGTAAATCTAATTTACCAATATATTACTTTCATACTTTTTTGAACTAACTTTGCATTGTAATTTTTAGTAAATTGTGTTTCCTAACTTTACAAATTTTTCGGCTAATTTAAACCACAACTATTTCCTAATTATTATATTTTTTGCCTCTGCTATCAACATTACATAGAGATTCCCCTATATTTTATTTTTTTTTTTTTATATAATCATAAAACTTCTTGTATCTCAGAAACTCAGCGTATCTCAGAAACTCAGCGAGCAAAATTTACAAAAATTCTTCACTCCCTAACTATAAGTTAATCCTTGTAAAGTACCTATACTCCCAATAATAAATATGTGCCTGTCTAGGGTCTGACCCAAGAAGTCGAAATTTAAAGCGACATTCTTGAAAATCTATTTTGAGATATATATGTAAAGACATATTTTATGATTTTTCGTATGCTGCAGTGGGATTCTCTAACTTTTTAACGATAAAATTCGGTAGTTAAGTTAACAACCGAATTTTACAAAATTCTACAAAATTCGGTAGTTAAATTTTCAAGTTTTCATAGTAAACTGATAACAACCGAATTTTGTCGTTAAAAAGTTAGAGAATCCCACTACTGGGGTGTAAGTATAACCAATGGCCTTGCAACTCTCTCAATATTTTTTATTTGAAAATATATTATGCGGCTTGGAACAGGAACGAACTCCGACTGGTTAATCAGGGATGGAAAAGGCTCACTTAATCGGGCTCTTATACCAAAAAATGTTAGATCGCTCTTACATATTTAAAAAGTAAGTAACTAAAAAATAGCTTCCTATTTGGCTCGTTAAAAAAATTTAAATAATTAAATATTTAGATATTAGCACAAATTGCGAAAAAAAAAAATATTTGCAAAAAGCGAAATTTTTGCATTTTTAATTCATTTTCTGTACCATAAAGCTTTTTTCGAATTCCGCCGTTATTTCGAAACTTTTTAAGTGCGGTTTTTTTAAATATATAACCTAGGAATTAAATTTTTGTACCATAAAATCTTTTTTCAAATTCCGCTATTATTTTGCAATTCTTTACGTGCGATTTTTTTTAATTTATAATTTAGGGGCTATAATACACATTTCATACAACAAAGTTTGGTGGCTAGTTGCAAAAAAAATCGCGAAAAATAAAATTTGCAAAAAAGGAAAATTTTTGCATCAATATATTTGTTTGCAGAATCTAAATCGCTGATTACGTTTCCTAATTAATTTTTTGTACCACAAAGTCTTTTTTCGCGTTCCGCTTTTATTTTGCAATTTTTTAAGTATGTTTCTTTTTAATTTATAATCTAGGGACTATAATACACATTTCATACAACAAAGTTTGGTGGCTAGCTGCAAAAAAAAAATCGCGAAAAATAAAATTTGCAAAAAGGAAACATTTTTTCATCAATATATTTGTTTGCAGAATGTAAATCGCTGATTAAGTTTTTTAATTAATTTTTTGTACCATAAAGCTTTTTTTCGCTTTCCGCGATTATTTTGCAATTTTTTAAGTGTGGTTTTTTTAAATTTATAATCTAGGGTCTATAGTACCAATTTTATACACAAAAGTTTGGTGCTTAGTTTGCAAAAAAAAAAAAAAATAAATCGCGAAAAAAATATTTGCAAAAAGGAAAATTTTTGCGGCATTGTAATCATTTGCAGATTGTTAATCGCTGATTGAGTTTTTAATTATTTTTTTTCTACCACAAAGTCTTTTTTCGCGTTCCTCTATTATTTTGCAATTTTTTAAGTGGGGTTTTTTAAATTTATAATCTACGGAGTATAATGCCCATTTCATAAAACAAAGTTTGGTGGTTACTTGCAAAAAAAGAAAATTTTGGAATCGTTTGCAGAATGTAAATCTTTTAATTAATTTTTTGAACCCCAAAGCCTTTTTTCGCATTCCGATATTATTTTGCAATTTTTTACGTATGGTTTTTAAAATTCATAATCTAGGGCTATAATACTGTTGGAATAGTATAATTCCATAGTATAGTTCCATTCTTGATTTTTATAACTAAATTATGATTTTCCATCCCTGGTTACAATCGATGTTTGAGTCATACAAAGAGCGCACATAATGACCCTGCAAACATTTAAAAGATACATTCCAAGAAGACTGTCATTTGAATGAAAATAATCAAGTAGTATTTACTTTGAAATTGTCTTCGTTTTATCACTTGGAAGATAATTCGGCGATATTTGTAAAAAAATAATTCAAAAATTTTATCTTTTGTCATAACTTTTTTGACAATATTGCGGCAATATCACCTTTGTATCATTTGGAAGATAAAGCAAATTTGTTTGAAATCTTTTATCAATTTGGAAAAAATTAAAACTAAATTTGTACAAAAACAATCGAAAGATATATAGGAAATAAACTCGTGAAAAGTTAAGATTAATTGCGCGGGAAAAATCGGCTAAGATGAAATCAAGATAATTTATAAGTTGGTCAATGGATTATGTATGTAGATATTGTTTTTCAAACTTAAATTTAATTATGAAAAAATTAAATCGTTTTTTTTATTGTACCGGGAGTTTATTTAGCGATATCCCTTTTATCTTCCATATGAGTTATTGCTTTCATATTGCCTGGAAGTATTATTTTAGTGTAACAGTTGTTTCCGACGGAGGAAACTTCCGGAATACGAAATTGATATTGCCGGCAATAAATGTTTTCTTCCTGGTGATATGTTCGGAGAATCTTCTTCGTATTGCCACTTTTGCTGGGTGATATTGGTTTGAGTATGTTCCTGTTCCAAGGCACATAATAGAACAAATGCTTTCTCAGTGATAGAGAGTCCCCCAATCTCTTTATTATGTATACTCTTTGGTATAACTCATTATAAGGGCAAGGTATTTCATGCACTTAAATATCGTGCATATAAAATGCAACTAAAAAAGACAAATATGTATTAAAAAATATTATTTTGTTTGAGTCAAAATACATATAAAAATTATAAATAAAAGTTCACTTTTCAATTTTTTAGCAGATTAAAAAATACTACTAAAAATGGTAAATATGCACAAATATGCATTAAAAAGTACAATATATGCATTAAAAAGTACAATATATGCATTAGAAAGGCACCAAATATGCATTAGAAGTCAAAATATGCAGAAACATGCATTTTTGTCAAAATCAACAAAAATATGCAACTACAAATCGATGCCATTTTGTTCAAAATTTGATGATTCGGATACATATTTAGTCCATATTAGTTTTGGACTACCGAGAAAAAACATGCATTTCAATGGAATTCCTTGCCTTACTCATTATTTTGGTCGATATCGCCTTACAAAAGAAAAGTACCTAGTTACATAACTACATATAGTAATAACTTTCTACACTGGGTATTTAATCGTATCTACTTGCAGTATATTTTAAATCCTGTAATTTTTTGTATCTTTTTTTATTTCTTGTTTATTGTGATTTTAAATATATATTATGTATATCTATCTACTTAAGAGCCCTGAGAGGATGAATAATTCATTATAAATTCATATTGAAAATACGATTTCTTTTTAAATTAAAACTGCAAAAGTATGAACGTTGATAAAAAATAAATGTACAATTTTAATCCTTTGTGAATTTTCTTTCATAATTATAGTTAACGTAGTCGGCCTTTACCTTTTTTAATCATTTCATTAGAGAAATAGTGAATATTTTTTCACAACCAAATTAGATATTTATATAGTTATATATATACATACCTGGACGAATATGCACAATAACTAAAAATGTCTGTGATATTGAGTCTAGAGTAGAGCACTAACCTTTAATTAGTAACAACTCATTAGTTCAGCTCAGTCTTGTGTAATATGAAACAAAACAATAAAAAAAAACAAAGTCATCAAATTAAATTCAAGGATTTTTTATCTTTATATGTTTTCATAATACGTAAACTAGGGGTTGTTTCCTTTGGAATGATTGAAGTTAGACTTTTGAGAAAATTTTTTATTACAAAGTATTCTAATAAATGAAAATAATAACCACAATCTAAGCCAAAGGGATGTTTATAATACGCCCAGAAAATAGTCTCAGTTGCGGCCACCAGATTTGTTGCCAATATAATTTTGGCGGTTACGGCAATTATCTAAGCCAATATTCATTTGACTAATATAATATTATATTCCACATCAATATTATAAGCTCCAAAAAATTTAATTTTAAACAAAACCTTTTTTGATTTTCCGGTATTGAACCACGGCACCCAGATTCACAATTCACATCCTCCACTTTTAGTTTTCTCATATTTGCTGTTTAAACATTTGAATATTTCTTGTCGTTTATTTAACTTTCTTTTTCTATTTTTAACTGCACAATTTTCTTGAGCTTAAGGTTTGTTTTTTATATATAAAAAGTTTTTTTATTTTCAATATTTCGCTACTCCAGTGTGTAGTATCTTCAGGAAATAACATTTAAATTAACAAATTATAAACAATTTGAAAGTTTATATAAAGCGAAATATTGGAAATAAAAAACTTTTTTATATAAAAAACAAACCTTAAGCTCATGAAAATTGTGCAGTTAAAAACATTTGAATATTTTATTTTAATTATAAATAAACTTTACAATTTTCGCCTTTAGCGGGATTTTGACTGAAAAATTCGGAAACTAAGCTACCTCTTTACCTGTTACAGCCCGGGAAAGCGGGAAATTTATCGTGATTTCCCGGGATCCCGGGATCCCGCAAGGGACATAAATTAGAAAATATTTTATAGCAATTTAAAAATTTTTATTAATAAAATGTCTTAAAGACCTCAAATTTCCATGATCGTCAAAAAGCTCAGGTGGTTTTCCTTGGAATTTTCGTAGTGGGAAGAATTAATTTTATATTAGAAATTATTAGTGTTTCCAATTCGGTTAATCGATTAACCGATTCCTCGATTAATCGCCTCTATTTCGGTTAATGTGGAAACAAATAATTTAAAACTCAAATAATTCTGCGACCCGAATAATCGATTAAAATAGGTCGATTAACCGGTTACATTTTTAATATGTAATTTTTTGCTTAATTTTTTCCCAAAACTTCATAATTTTCTTAACTTTGGTTAAAAAAATTGCTAGAAATGCTTAGAAGAAAACAAATACTAACTAAAATACGATATCATTTTTTGAGAATTTTAAGAGACTCTTAAAACGGATTTGTTTTACATTATCGCAATTAATTTTTAATAAAATTTTTTTTAATTTTTTTTAACAAAATAACAATGTTTCTATTTGTAAAAAAATGCTTTAGCACTATGTGTCTGACTGGAGCAGGCTTTAGGAAAAATTTTCATTTCTGTTTTAATTCTTTTAAAATGTAAAATTAATTTTCAAAAGTGATAGCAGTTTTTCAGCCTCTAGTCGATGATTTTATTTACATTTATTTAAAAAAAAACAGTGCGTATTAATTTTCAAAATTTTAAAATTTTATTATTTATTAATAGATAAAAACAAATTTTGTACATATTCAGTTAACTTACAATAATACAATCATTTATCTATATGTGGCATAACATTATTGTTGTGTGCCAGATTAGCACTTCCCAGCAAAAAATTTTCAAAATAGGGAATCGAGTTGGGAATCAGGTATTTTTGGTAGAACGCCTTCCCAATTGGATTACCAACTTGTTTCTTTTAACAAGGCGTGAGACTAAATGCAATCGATTCTTTGGAATCGCAATGGTAGCTAGTTACTATTTTTCTTACAGAACACCTTTGATTTTTAGTAAAAGAAGGTGTTCTAATAATAAAAAGAATAAGCGAGTTTCTAAAAATAGATATTCTCAAAATAGAATTTACGAATTAAATTTTAAAATAAATAAAAAAAACTTACACATGTGTTTCGTTGGGATTTGATCCCTGGCTTCCTGCGTGTCAGGCGGATACTCTTCCACTGAGCCACCGTCTTGCATGATAATTTATAGCTTAAATCAGATTTTATTTTTTTATAATTACTTTATACTTTTTAGCACAAGCTTGTTTTTTTGATAAAAGAGGTAGTTCTTTAGAATTTATATATAAGGCCTTACAATACACCTTGCAAATTACAGAAAAGGGAAGCGAATATTAAAATCGCTTTATGGTTATGGTTAAACTAATAGAATTCGACTTATACTAAATTAGACAAATACTAAATAGCATATCAGGTTTAGTGTATATTTATTATATTAGCTGTACTTCCACTCTTACTTATCAACATTAAATAAATAAAATATAATAAAATAAAATAAATCAAATAAATTAAACTAGATAAAATGAAATAAATTAAATAAATAAATTAAATAAATAAATTAAATAAATTAAATAAATCAAATAAAATAAATAAATTTTAATGAATTAAATAAATTAAATAAATCAAATAAATTCAATAAATTAAATAAATTAGATAAATTAAATAAATTAAATGAAAAAATTAAATTAAATAAACTAAATAAATAAAATAAATTAAATAAATTAAATGAATTATATAAATTAAATAAATTAAATAAATAAAATAAATCAAATAAATTAAATAAATTAAACAAATTAAATAAATTAAATAAGTTAATAAATTAAATAAATTAAATAATTATTATTAAATAATTTATTAAATAAATTATTAAATAAATTATTGAATAAATTAAATACATTAGATAAATAGATTAAATAAATTAATAAATTAAATAAATAAATTATAAAATTTCAATTGTCCTAACAACAATATCTGAATGTTTTTATGTGGAAATTTCGAAAGGAAAAGTTCCCAGAATCAGAGGGTTTTTCGATAGAAAAGGTTCCCAAAACCTTAAAATTGTATATAAACCATTTTTAATGGAAAAAGTAGTCAGAATGTGAACGTTTTTCTATGGCAGAAATAAATCAGATATTAGCAAAGAGAAAACATATTACACTCACTAAAGTTTGTCGGTAGAATCTACTGAAAATGTCAGTTAAAACAAAGATATATGCAGTTAAAAAGGCGACAAAGGTATTTACATTTAAAATAACTAAAAATTGTGTTATTTTTACCTCCTGAAAAATAACTAACAAATGCATTAAAAATAACTACTAATGTCGTAAAATTAACTGAGAAATTTTTACTAAAAAAATTTCAAAACAACTGACGAAATCGGTAAAAACTGCTGTTTTTTATAGTCAAATTTTTTTGTTTATAAAAGTTATATTTTAATAAAAAAACTATTTTTTTTCTTTCGATTACAAAAATATCACAAAAAAATATTACAAAAACTCGAAGTAAAAATTCCAAACCGTTCTCCAGTTTTTATGCTTTATGCATTGGAGATACAATACAAGTTTCTGATTTTTATTTGCAAACTAGAAATATATCAATAATAACAAATATAAACTAAACAAGAATTTTTAAATAAAAAAAATCAACGACATTTTTTATTTTTTAATTAACTACCAAAAATAACTGTTTGCTGTAAAATTACTGTTTTGGTAGTTGTTTATTATGATATTAAAAATAACTGCTTTAAACAACTGTTACAAAATTACAGTACTTTTCGTTAGTTGTTATCTTTAATAACCGTCATAAAAGTTGTTTTAAATTTTTCTGTAGAAAAACAACTGTAATTTCCGTTAAATATAACAACTACTGATTAGTATACAAACAACTGTCAAACTTTTTTGAGTGTAGCCAATGGATTGGTTCGGTGTACTAGTGGAATATTTCGTTTGTATCTATCAGAAAATTAGTTTTTAGAATGTAATTTCCCTACGGGAAATTTTAACAAACTGTCACCGAACTGGCCCCTTTATATGGAATAGACTGGTCACTTTTAAATGGCGTTGTCATAGGACCCCTTGTGACATGTCACAAGACAAATCCCAGGACAGGTCCCTGAACTTTGTTTTTTATGAGAGTTCAGTAACCTGTCCTAGGATTTGTCTAGTGACATGTCACAAGGGGTCAATTTCCCCCTCCCATGACAACACCATGTAAAATTGACCAGTCTATTTCATATAAAGGGGCCAGTTCGGTGACAGTTTGTTAAAATTTCCAATAGGGTTATTTCCGAGAATGGAAATTCGCTGTCCTAAACAAAAATTCGGTAGTATTATCCGAAAAAATTTGTTGCAGCAACTGAACCATTATATTGGCATTATAATTGTTTTTTTTTGGTTATATTTTACAAAATTTGTACTGATTTCAAGTCAGAAAAAAATGGTATGTATCAAATGAAAAATATGGGGTTTTGTTGGCCTTTTTAAACTACTTTGCCAAAAGATTTGTTTTGGACGTTTTGCAAAATACAAAGCAATAAATTAAAATTAATCGATTAACTGACAAAATTGCAAAAGACAATAGATTTTCCTTTTATTTTAATTCTCAATATAATAACTTAAAAGAAATTTTAGTAATTTTTTATATTTTGTTTTGAATAACTGCTAAGAAAAATTAAAAAATATATTTCTTTGTAATGTTACTATTTATTTAATCGAAAACAACTTTTCTGGTTTACTTTTTTAATTACCATTGAACATTTATTTACTCTTCATGCAGTGATTGTGTATATCAAAAATAATAATTAAATATTAAAATGCCGTATTAGCACAAAATTTTTAAAATAATTTTTTCACTGTTATGTTTAAAACTAAATAACTTCTCTTTTCAAAATGTGGAACTACTTCTTAATTTGTTGTTTTACTACCAAAATGTAAACGGTTACTTTCTAAGATCAAATAATTTAAAAAGTAAATTATTAATTTTTGAAAACTTTTGTTAGTAAATAATTATATTTGAATGACTTTCATGCCTTGTTTGTTTTGATTTTTAGAATTGATTACAATACCTCTTGCTTTTTTTACGATCTTGTTAGAATGTGTTTGGTAATGCAGTAAAGAAATTTGGCAATGAGATTTGTAAGCGGTTATATGGCAATGCCTTGTTAAGGTAATGGGTAATTTTTTCCTGGGTTACTACTATTTTTTATTAACGTTCATTTTCATGATTTAAGTACCCAATAAGCATCAAGAAACTTGAAATTCAAGTGCTTTAAATATTTCTTGAATTAAATTGAAATTAATGCCATTTTTAAAGCCAAAATCAAGTTCAGTTATGTTTGAAAGTATTTGGAAAAATTGTCATTTTGTTTTTAATAGTGAAAATATTTTTAAAATTTGTTTGTAAAATATCCCAAGAAATAATAAAATTTTTCTCTAATATCGTTTTTTCGCTGCAGAGTTTGAAATAATGGTAAGCAAATATAAATCTTGTAAACCTTTTAATGTAGGTACTTAATTAATATTTATTTTTTCATTATCTTAAAGGCATAACTAAAATAATCAATCAATGGGTAATTCGAATTCAGGATTATTATTGGTTCCTTCACCCATAAATGCAACACAACAACAATCTCATCACCATGTACATATTCTCATATGTATGAACACGAATACTGAACAATTTTTAGTGATCATCTGAATATTTCCATAGATAATCTCATTGTTAATTAATTTGTTATGTACGTTAACTTTTTTAAATGAATAAAATCCTTATTTTTCAGCTTTACATTCAGTTTAAATAGATTTTGGCAACAATTTTAAATTATGGGTTTTATTTAGCGTATATTTAAGGCTATAATTTTACTATAATATTAGCTTTTAATTCAAGTGTTTTAACAATGTTCGACACTTGAATTAGAGTAAAATTCAAGGCTGGAATTAAAGTTGATTTACAGTGTTATGTTTGGTTGGAATTCAAGCATCCCTTTTGCTGGAGTATGCTATTGAATTACAGTGTAATTCAAGTATAATTTAAGGCTTGAAATTGGAAAACACGACTGGAATTGCACTTGATTTTAACTTGAATTCAAGCAAAATTGCTTATTGGGTAAATATAAGATTAAATTTGAAATTATTAATCGAATTCGTTTATTATTAATTTTCTATACTTTAAACAAATTTCGAGATATTTATATAAACAATAAAAATTTGAGCCATTTGGTATATTTAAAACTTCATTTTCATTAAGAAACCAATAAGCAATTTTGCTGGAATTCAAGTTGAAATCAAGCGTAATTCCAGTCACATTTTCCAATTTCAAGCCTTGATATATACTTGATTTACACTGTAATTCAATAGCATACTCCAGCAAAAGGGACACTGAAATTCCAGCCGAACATAACAGTGTAAATATGCTTCAATTCAAGCCTTGAATTACAATTCAATTAAAGTTCAAACACCATACTAAAAACACTTGCATTCAAGCCCTAACTTCAAACGTAAATCAAACGAAAAAAAAAATGCTACAATGATTTTTTATATTTCTTTATTTTATTAAAATAAGTTCTATAATTAACGAAAACAGCAATAATAATATGGAATACTAATAATACAACCCTATAAACAATTTCACTGGAATTCAAGTTGAAAACAAGTTCAATTCCAGCCCTGTTTTCCAGTTTCAAGGCTTGAATACAACTTTAATTACATTTTATTTCAATAGCATACTCCAGCAAAAGGGAAACAAAAATTCAAGTTTCAAATATTTTTTTTAAATATACAAATGCTAGAATTTGAAATGTACTTTACTTCAAGCAAAATTTAAAGCACTTGAATTTTTAAAACCTATGTGCTTATTGGGAATACTAAAATAATGAAAAAAAATAGTTTGTTATACATATATAAAATACAGAACGGAAGATACATAATCAGGCTTGCCATTTAACATCCAAATTTAGCTTTTTTCACTTTTTCTTGACTTTTTAGGGTTCTTATTAAAGTTTTTGGTTATTTATGAATAAGTTAAAAATGAATAGAAAAAAAATCAAATAAAAACCCTAAAAAAGCCAAGAAAAAGTGTAGAAAAAAGCTAGTGTAATACGGACTTTAAAATCTTTCTCTAATTTGTTTTTTTATTTTTAACCTCTCTTACAAAATCAAAGAAAGTTGTATGTCAACAAAGAAAGTTGTATGTCAACAAAGAATAATTTCGGGTGCTAAAATGGCAAGCCTTTACATATGTAATTTAAAATAAATAGGGATATTGTTGTAACTCAATGAAATTAATTTTTCTTGTTTTGAACTTTTTTTGTGCAACGATTTTTTGCTTGTTGAAAATACATTATAACTGCTTTTTCAAATTCAGCATCAGTATGTTCAGTAAATTTTTGTTCATAAGCCACTAAAATAAATGTTTAAACTGATTAAAATAATACTAATTAAGGTCAAAATGAAAAGCATACTTTTAACCGCAAGCATTGTTGAAAAGTGTTTTAAAGCCATTTTCGTTGGAGACCCCTGCCAGCAAAACTCTTGAGCAATATTATCCAGTATCATTAATCGCCAGCAATTCTTTATAAACTTTGTAGAGTTTCCAGTTGCTTTTTCTTTTAATTCTTTCATCTAAAAAATTTAAATTATATTTTTTATATATATGTATATATAGGAAACCATTTTTTTTTTTGTTGAAAGAGTTACCACCATCAATTCCATATATTTTTTTTTGCCTAGACTTTTAAAAGTTATAAAAAGGACTCGGGGGTCACCTTGAAATGCTATGCTGTCACACTTGTGATATATTTATAGACATATAATACGTCTGTTCCACGTCGTTACCGCGGATACCCGCTTAAACCCAATTTACCCGAAGCAACAATAATTTGCATACAATTTCGGCAATAGAAAGCCATTTTGGCAGAATTATATTAGGTGCCCGCAGTAACGTATGTCGAACAGACCTAATATATCATGTTTGTTTTTTTATAATGAAGATGTATTCGGTCCATAGTTAGACAATCGCTTGAATTCGCAAAAACTTAAAAAACGATGTCAGCATCTCCGAAGCATATAAAACTGATGGTAAAACCCCTTCTTTTATTTTTTATACTTCAAGTAGTGTGATCTGTCAGGAATTTCTGCAATTTTGGAGTTTTTGAAAAATTTCATTTTTGAATGCATGTACTATTTAAAGCTTGTGTATAAATGCACATATGAGGTTTTCCACACCAATGTAATACGGAAAAAAAATTAAATTTTCTTCATACCATATAGGACAATAAATAGTAATGTAAGTTTGACATTGATAGGATAGACTTTTTCCTGTATTACTAAAGTTAGTATGGAAATCCTCATATATATATAATGCAAGTTGCATATTCACATACCAAATTTAAAAAGTTTTCTTCAGAATCTTGAATTGTGTGCTCTAAATTAAGAAAATCATTCTTATTTTCAAATGGGTGTTTAGGTAATATTGATGTAGAGTTTTTTATATGCGAGTTATGAATTGCTTGATCATTTGGATCAACTGGATTTCCTCAAACAATCTCTTTATAAGTCTTTGAGTACTTTCTTGATTTTCCAAAATTTTTTGCACATCTACAAAAAATAATTAAAATGTAAATTTTGTCATCAATATACTACATTGTCGGTCTAATAAGAAATTAATATTTAGGCAACTTATTCGGTTAATAAATACAGGGTGGGCCAAAAGAAACCAAGGGGTGTAAAAGTTTAATAACTTTTTCGTTTATTAATTTTTTTTTATTTTTTCTTTCAGATTATATAATATACAAAAGGGAAACTTTTTTACACTAAGTATGAAAAATGATGTCTCTTAAATGACCACCGTTTTCAGCTTCGCATTGATGGGCTCTTTTTAGAGCATTTTCCATAACATCTTTCAAAACTTGTGGCTGTAGCATTCGAATTTCTGCAACAATGTTTGCCTTGAGTTCATGGATTGTCTCTGGCTTGTTCACATACACTCGCTCCTTCAAATAACCCCAAAGAAAATAGTCGGGTGCTGTCAAATCTGGCGATCGCGCTGGCCAAATAATTTCCGAATTTCTGGAAATTATTCGCCCTCCAAAAATTTGACTTAAAAGTGCCATTGTGTCTCGGGCAGTATGGGCAGTGGCTCCGTCCTGCTGAAACCACATACCAGGTCTGTTTTCAAGAGCAGGGCGTAAAAAATTTTCTATCATAAACCGATACCGCTCTCCATTTACGGTTACAGCACTTCCATCTTCATTCTCGAAGAAGTAAGGCCCAATGACATTTTCAGATGTGATCCCACACCATACTGTACACCTGATGGGGTGCAATTGGCGTTGATGAATGGCTCTTGGATTTTGAGAACCCCAGAACCTACAGTTCTGCTTATTAACAAAGCCATTCAAATGAAAATGAGCTTCATCACTCATAATCAAATTTTTAATAAAGTTGATTTCATTTCTGGCCAACTGTTGAAATTTAACTGCAAAATTTAGACGTTGCCGATGATCTGCGGGTTTTAATTCTTGCACCAATTGCACCTTATATGGGTATAACTGTAATTTTTTTTTTTTAAATGCGCCGTAGTGACGTACGAGACATTCCTAGCTGAGCAGAACGCCTCCTGGCAGATGTTTCTGGTGCTTCGTTAACACTTTGCTGTACTCGTTCAATATTTTCCGCAGTGCGACTTAAACGTGGTCTACCGGTTCGAGGCAAATCTGTTACGCTGCCATGTTGGTGATGACGATCAACTAAGCAACGAATCATTGCTTCAGAGGGCGAAATTCTGACGTTAAAATGTTGACGATATGCTCTTTGCGTTAAAATAATTGATCTCTGGTTTAAATAATAAAATTCTATTGTTCTGGTTCTCTTTTCAGTTGTGAACCTCTCCATTATAAATTCTCCAAGTGTTGTCAATATAATCTGAAAGAAAAACTAAAAAAAAATTAATAAACGAAAAAGTTATTAAAATTTTACACCCCTTGGTTTCTTTTGGCCCACCCTGTATTAGAGATTTCACGATTGTTCGGCTACTAATCGATAAGAAATTTATATAAAAAAAGAATTCACAACTATTCGCTATATTTGGTGTTGTAATCAACTGTGTCAACAAACTTCCAAATTGTTGCAAATTTTCTGTTCGCGTACATGTTTGGGAAAATTTTATTTTGAGAGTAAATCTGGTCTTACTCTCTGTAAGTTTGTACTGAGTAATTCTTACTGGACTTGACTGAGAAAAATAATCGAATAGACCTAAATTTTAACATATAAAAAACTCTTAAATTTTGACAGATTCATTACAAAATTTTTTGAAACTAAAGCAACATAATTAGGTAGTTCACATAGTGTGCTATTTGTTGTATTGTTGTATCGTCCTAACAAAAAACAGAGTGCTTAAAATTTTTATTTGTCTTCAACAACGATTTTCTATTGGGTTTTCCATCTGTTAGCATACTCAAACATACGTAAAAATGTTGTATCGTGCTATTCTTAAATGTTGTATTTTTTCAATTTAAATTCTAACAATTCTGTTTTTTGTTAGGACGATACAACTATACAACAAATAGCACACCCCTTGTGAACTACCTAAATGTTGGTTTTTAATTTTTATTTAAAAAATAAAAATGGTTTTTTTCGACCCTTTTTAATTGATTAATTAGCATCATAGTCCAAAATAGTTTGCTAATAGACATTTGCTAAAAATGGACTTATTATAATATTTATAATAAGTCCATGACAAAATCAACTTGTAATTTTTGAAATCAATTTATGTCCGTTTTTGTATAATTTGTGCTTCATTTTCTTACCATCCTTTGTTGCATACTGAATTTCCCTATTGTCATTATTACTTATAAATTGGCTATTAAAATTCATCGTATTATTGGTACCTCCCTGATTTTCCAAAACTACTTGTGCATCTGCAATTAAGTTTTGTTTAATTAAATTTTTTGTTATCAATTTAATATTGTATATAAATATATTTACCATTTCCAACTCTCTGGTTGTCGTTATTAATTAAAAATTGGTTATTTGATTCCATCTGGTATGAATATGTGGTGTAAAAAGAAATGAGTTTCTTTCGAAATTTTCAAACATAGCTACTTTATTTCCTATTTCATTACAGCAGTGCTCAAACATTACATTGCCCAAATTAAACTCAGAGCAAGCTTTTATATTCAGAAGGCTAGATTCGATTGGATAATCGAAGAAATTTCCTAAATTAAGCACTTCGTAAGATTTTACTACATTAAGTTCTGGTGTATTTGGAATCGAATCGATAACAAAAATTTTCTGGTCAACGCAGTAAGTGTTGTTCGGTCTTTCTGTTGAGAAATACATATTAATTAATTGAAAATTCTTAAGATTCCCATACGTATAATATTTTGTTGGTTCTTCATCCAAATCGTTACATAAACTTTCTTCAACTATACGATTGTACAATTGGCTTCCAATTTGGTAATGTTTCCTCAATTTTTTTTTTGTGTTGCAAATAATTTTCAAATCGGAATGCACTAAATGAGTCCAAATCTCCAAAGGTTTCAACATCGTCTGCTAAATGCAATAAGCAGTGGAAATTAAAAGTAAGACAGGATTCATCAAAATGTATATGCATTTGTTTAACGAATTCTGATAACATATTATGGGCACAAGTTTTGTTCAGAATACAGTTTCTTTTATCCAAGAGTAGTCTTATAGCTAGACTTAACAATAAAAATGGGTGTATTGTACAGGCTCCAATATTTCTTTTAATACAAAAATACCCGTGTATAACAGAAATTGACGAAATTCTGTTGCCTTAAACCTGCAAAGTTCCTTAAAACCTCTTGGCTTTCGGCCGAATTCCTTAGCAATTTGGTTTCTTAAATAAAGAAACCGGGATTCCAATAATTTTACCTGATCTGAGCTTAGTCAATAACTGTTGTTTCTTTTATTTATCCAACCTGCCAAAATAGTTTTTGTAACGCCCAGACAGATGACATGCATATAATCGTTTGGTAAGCATTTGACAATGTCAATATCTAATTTTTCAATTTCCAAACTGGCCATATAGTTGTGATGATTCGGATCGGCTCTTTTCCGAAAAGTTGAATTTGATCTAATTGGATAGTTCCCGTATTTAAATAACATTTTGTGATTCGTATATTGGCGTTTCTGCGTACATTTGGGGCAATTATGATATCCCGTGTGCCCTTTTATACCAAGCACAAAAGACCGCGCTGGGGTATCACAAACAAAAGCTCGGCACTTTATATTATATGTTAAATTCTGAAACTTTAAACCAATAGCTGTTAACATGCTCAGTTTATCAACAAATTTGTTTAAAAACATGTCCGAAGATGAAGGTTTACGATATCCACAGAATGCCGCAAATGTGTATACCTATTTGTATCCATTCACGTTTACTAAAATAGGCCAAATTTGACTATTGGAACTTTTTGCAAGCGGCAAACCGTCAATATTAAAATTCAGAAGAAGTTCATTGGAAACTTCTTTGTGCTGCAATAAAAATTCTTTGAGAGCATCTTCTACGCCATAAAACATAAACTCGCCAGAACCCATTGGTTCAACATTTGGCATTTTTGGAGTATGTTTCAAAGTTCGAGAATGAACTGGCAAGCCATCAACATGATCTTTTAAAATGGTTAGTAGATTATTAACCGCAAGATTAGTTATGTTGAAAGATATTGCCAATTAGCCAGTTTGTCTTTGAGCTCCTTGTTTCTTTTTACTCCTTGATAATAAATATCATGATTGGCACCATGAGCATCTAATTCATCTTGAATTTTATAAGTGGTATCAGTACGAGGGCAAGAGGAATAACAGTCAGAGGAAATATCAATAAAAGGTGACGTTTCACAAAGAGAAGGAATTTCACCTTGTGGAGAAATGTCATGCAGAGCGGAAGAATTACAACGGATGACTTCGCAGCGCTGAGTTAACAATGTAACTATTTTGTTTGCGTCTGCTTTCGCTTTTTTTAGTTTTGGCATGTTACTCACTTTTTAAAATTACTCGTATCCAACGTTTTAGCTTACAGACTGTTCACGGCTCACAAACTATTCACGGCTGCACTAAACAATCACTGTTTGAAACGGTTAAATTAAATTATTTATATTTTTTTTATTTTTTATAATTTCAGATTTTACTTTTCATTTTTGTGACACGATTTTCAAATAAAACATTTCAAACATTTTTTGTTTGAACTGGAATTTTACTTTAAAATGACGCAATAAAGCAAGTCAAATTCCAGTAAAATATAAAGCACTGGAATTTTTCGTTTTTGAGTGCTTATTGGGAAGCCTTTTACCAAAATATTTTAGTCTGTAAGTATAGGGCATACAGTGAAATGTATTTTCAGGTTTATCTAAATCATACTTGGGATTTTTTCATTGGCATTGGAATTTCATTATCATTAGTTGACTAATGCTAATGGCAAAAATATGACATTACCATTTAATCGTACTGAAATTTTCTGGCATTAGAATTTGTAATACTAATGCTAATGAAATCGCACTAATGCCTTAAAAACGTTTAACAATTGAGTAAAAAAAGCATTTGTTTCCAAAAAAAAGGGGATGGATAGATTGCTTTTTTCTCAACTACCCACCGAACTTTGTTCTACGAAATGGGTGTTATAATCCCTAGATTATAAATTTAAAAAAACAGCACTTAAAAAATTGCAAAATAATCGCGGAACGCGAAAAAAGTCTTTATGGTACAAAAATTTAATTAAAAAACTTAATTAGCGATTTTCATTCTGCAAACAAACATACTGATGTAAGAATTTTCCTTTTTGTAAATTTTTTTTCCGCGAATTTTTTCGCGTTTTTTTTTCAATTAATCACCGAACTTTGTTCTATTAACCACACTTAACAAATTGCAAAATAATTGCGTAACGTGAAAAGAGACTTTATAGTACAAAAGTTGAATTAAAAAACTTAATCAGCGATTATTATCCTGCAAAGAAACATACTGATATAAGAATTTTCCTTTCTGTAAACTTTTTTTCCGCGACTTTTTTCGCGATTTCTTTTTTCAATTAATCACAGAACTTTGTTCTATGAATTGGGTACTATAGTCCCTAGGTTATAAATTTTAAAAAACCACACTTAAAAAATTGCAAAATAATCGCGGAACGCGAAAAAAGACTTTCTGGTACAAAAGTTGAATTAGAAAACTAAATAAGCGAGTTTTATTCTGCAAACAAACATACTGATGTAAGAATTTTCCTTTTTGGAAATTTTTTTACGCGACTTTTGTCGCGATTTCTTTTTTCAATTAATCACAGAACTTTGTTCTATGAATTGGGTATTATAGTCCCTAGATTATAAATTTTAAAAAACCACACTTAAAAAATTGCAAAATAATCGCGGAACACGAAAAAAGACTTTATGGTACAAAAGTTGAATTAGAAAACTAAATCAGCGATTTTTATTCTGCAAACAAACATACTGATGTAAGAATTTTCCTTATTGGACATTTTTTTCCGCGACTTTTTTCGCGATTTCTTTTTTCAATTAATAACAGAACTTTGTTCTATGAATTGGGTATTATTGTCCCTAGATTATATATTTAACAAAACCGCACTTAAAAAATTGTATAATAATCGTGAAACGTGAAAAATATTTTATGCTACAAAAATTTAATTAAAAAACTTAATCAGCGATTTTCATTCTGCGAACAAATACACTGATGTAAAAATTTTCCTTTTTGCAAAATTTCTTTTGCGCGACATTTTTTCGCGGTATTTTTTGCAACTAGCCACCGAACTTTATTCTATGAATTTGGCTTATAGACCCTAGTTTATGAATCGAAATAACCACAAGTAATAAATTGCAAAATAATCGCGGAACGCGAAAAAAGGCTTAATGGCCCAAAAATGAATAAAAAACTTAATCAGCGATTAACAATCTGCAAAGAAAAATGCAACTTTTCTATTTTTTAAGTGTGGTTTTTTTAAATTTATAATCTAGGGACTATAATACCCAATTCATAGAACAAAGTTCTGTGATTAATTGAAAAAAGAAATAGCGAAAACAGTCCCGGAAAAAAATTTACAAAAAGGAAAATTCTTACATCAGTATGTTTGTTTGCAGAATAAAAATCGCTGATTTAGTTTTCTAATTCAACTTTTGTACCATAAAGTATTTTTTCGCGTTCCGCGATTATTTTACAATTTTTTAAGTGTGGTTTTTTAAAATTTATAATCTAGGGACTGTAATACCCAATTCATAGAACAAAAATCTGTGATAAACTGAAAAAGATCGCAAAAAAGTCGCGGAAAAGAAATTTACAAAAAGGAAAATTCTTACATCAGTATGTTTGTTTGCAGAATAAAAATCGCTGATTTAGTTTTTTAATTCAACTTTTGTACTCTAAAGTCTTTTTTCGCGTTCCGCGATTATTTTGCAATTTTTTAAGTGCGGTTTTTTTAAATTTATAATCCAGGGACAATAACACCCATTTCATAAAACAAAGTTCGGTGGCTAGTTGAAAAATAAATCGCGAAAAAATGTCGCGGAAAAAAATTTGCAAAAAAGAAAATTCTTACATCAGTATATTTGTTCGCAGAATGAAAATCGCTGATTAAGTTTTTTAATTCAATTTTTGTACCATAAAGACTTTTTTCGCGTTCCGCGGTTATTTTGCAATTTTTTAAGTACGGTTTTTTAAAATTTATAATCTAGGGACTATAATACACAATTCATAGAACAAAGTTCTGTGATTAATTGAAAAAAGATATCGCGAAAAAAGTCGCAAAAAAAATTTACAAAAAGAAAATTTATACATCAGTATGTTTGTTTGCAGAATAAAAATCACTGTTTTAGTTTTTTAATACAACTTTTGTATCATAAAGTCTTTTTTCGCGTTCCGCGATTATTTTGCAATTTTTTAAGTGTGGTTTTTGTAAAATTAGAATCTGGTTACTATAATTTCCATAACTCGTACCAAAAAATGGTGGTTAGTTTGCAAAAAAAAAACGTTCCCGAAAATAATTTTGCAAAAAGTAAAATTCTTGCATCAATATATTCCTTTGCACAATATAAATCGCTGATTAAGTATTTTAATTAATTTTTGTGGTATAAACAAAACCCTTTTCGCAATCCGCATTTGCAAGCTCAGAAATGATTATGAAATCTATAAAATGACGTTTACAAATGCCAATTCCTTCTTATAATTGAGGCATTAGTAATCGTAATGAATTTATTATACAATTGGCATTAGTAATGAAATCGATGTATTTTAAAGCATTAGCATTAGTCCAAGTAATAATAATGCCAAAAATTTCATTAGCATTAGTTTCAATTTAATGGTAATGAAATCATCAATTAATTTGTCCAAATAATTAATTAGTCTCATGTATGATCTAAATTACATATTGTACATATACCATTTGTGTTATTCCGAAAAGCTCTTGCGTTTGTATCCAGCAAACCACCTCCCGCTTTTATTGCCAAACTAGTTATCCGTGTTGAAACATGCACACAGAGAATAAATCAGCTGGAAATCGAATACACTTGCCATGATTTTACCACTATAATATAAATTTGATACCAATTTAATAATGTCAGTTGCGAAAATAAAAAGTTTTCGTTAATAAGAGAAAATTAGAAAATACAACTGATTAGTTATTATTTTTTCTACAGAATTCGGGCCTTCCAACCAATTATGGCCAAAGTAAAATGTTTTACATCTATTCGATAGTGCCAATTACTTGAAGAATTCTATTTAGTTCACTCTTTGCCATTAGTTAGCTTCTGCAATTAAAACTTGGTTGTAATAAACAAATGGTAACATATTTATTTTTATTAGTTCTTTACTAGCAATTTTATATTGAATGATGGCCACATTAACCAATGTTAATAATACATCGGAAGTGTCTTACTATATTTTCAGTTATAACACTCAAAATAAAATTGCTAAAACAACATTGGTGACTACAACCGAAAAAAATTACAAATTTAAACAATTTTGGAAATTGTAACCGATATGTTGGTTATTAAAAAAATATAAATTTTCAAACGTCAATAATCAAAAAAAATAAATATTAGAATTTAAATCATCAGTATAATGGCTCAATATTAAATTTGTGTACAAAAAATTAGATGACAAAAATTAGAAATGGTAAGTTTAATGTTTTTTTTTTAGAAATTACGGGACTGAATTCCCTTCTTAAATTTTTTCAGATTAGTAGATGAACAATGATCATCCAAGTTATGAAAAAAGCAGCTGAGGATGAAAATCAGATTGGGATATGTGGCTTAAAATTATAAGAACTTCCATCAACTACATTTTCTGAAGATATGTACATTCATGTTAATATGTTTGAAATTATTGAAAAAAAAAAATAAACGAATAAAAAATATTTGATTGTATTTAATTCGGTAGGAATTCATAAATAAATTCGGTTGTATCTACCGAAAATGTCAATTCGGTCGGATTTACCAATATAATGTTTTCTAATTCGGTGGGTATAACTGAAAATTTGGTATTCCTAATAAAATAAAATTAGAACTGCAACTGAATAATGTGATACGTGCAACTGCCAAAATTCAGTTGGCAACAAATTCGGTTACCACAACGAATCTATTCTCTGTGTGTGGGCTGTTAGAATAGGCGAAGCACTAAAATCCAATTTTGAATAGAGATCATGATACTGTGAGTTAGATGCATGGGTTATAAACTTCTCCCTTTCGCTTGTTCTTAACTGATTCAATATATTTTTCCAATTATAGCTAAGTGGAGAGTTTGTATTATCATGCGGAATTTGTAGTTTTTGAATTAGATCTTCCCACTTCATAGACCAATAAAGCTTATTAGTTATGATATAATCAGCTAAAATGCGCGGTATTCATGTTCAAAACTTTATTTATGTATTTTAAGGGCGCTGTGGTGTAATGGTTAGAGCGTTGGACTGTTACATGTGAGGTTGCGGGTTCGAGCCCCAACCAAGGCAACATCCATTTATGAAAAATAGTAATATGTATGAGTTTTTTATATCCCTCATACATATCGCAGCGTCCTCCTTCGGTGTTCCCATAGCATTTAACCCCACCGAAGTAAAATAATATAACAGGGCTATGAACTAAAAAGCTTGAACAAAGTTCGCCAACTCACCATCAGATGGCGCGCAACAACTGTTCTAAAAATTCAGCATCTCGCGCAATTACAATGTTGCCATATTTGAAGCCCTTAATCTTTCACCACCTTTCACTTCTTCTCTATCCCCTTTCCAAAAGAAGCAACACATTAATTAATAGGAAGAATTTCCTGAGTGTTGCTTCTCTTAAAAAAAAAAAAAAAAGTGTAGCTTTAGAGAGGAAATATATAAGGGGTCTAGACCAGTTTCAAGGTATATTAAATAGTTAGGTGTTGTGTTTGGCAGATACAGCAGTCTTTTTTAGAAGAAATCGAAATAGCTTCTAAACATCATCATAACTTTGAAATCCCCACACCTCAGCAGCATAAAAGATGATTGATCTAGACGCAGCATGAAATATTTTAAGTTTGTTCATGTTAGAAATATGTCGATTATTTATGTATTTAGACCAAGTTGAATTAATAGCAAGTTTAGCAGAAGATAATTTATTACTTAAGTGTTTTTTGAAAGACATGTTGTAAGTTATTTCGGCACCAAGGTATTTGTAACTGTTTACAATCTCAATAGTATCTTCTCCATATTTCCACTTCAAATTTGATGATATTCTGGCGCCGGAACGGAAAACAATTATTTTCGATTTCTCAAGTTTGACTTTTAGACACCATGTTAAGCAATAACTATGAAGTTTGTCAATCATAAGTACTTTGTAATTCAGAAGGTGAGTCAGATAAAACGACAATGTCATCCGCGCATAACAAAATTTTAACATTGATACCTGCAACATTGACACCACCAGATAATTCATCAACTAAATCATTAATATATAATGAAAAAATATCATAATATCAAAATTCACCCAGGCGTACTTTTACAATTTTATTATTGCAAACATAGAATTTTGAAAGGCTAAAAAAAAAAAGCTCTCACTTTCGAAAGTCTGTGATAAAGTTCGAACAAACAAATCTGTTTGGGATTTGACATCTGTTGAAACAAGGAGGAGATTGGGAGATAAACAAATATCTAAAAATAGAATGTTTGTATGTGTCTGCGTTGATCACTTCTGAGTAAAAACAATAACAGAAAGCTGAATAGAAAGAAAACAACGAATTAGTTACATTGCATTCAAGGCCTTGCTTGGGTAACTTGGTTAAGCTGTCGCACTTTAGACTAGTTACGTTTGTAATATATGCTCGATTCCTACAGCCGACGGGTTGTTGAAAAAAATTATCATATAGAGCCAATCTGAGAAAAAAAAACATACAACTGACGACGCCTGTCCATACAAAAAAAAGGCAGTAACTAGATCTAGTTTGATTTGAAAATTATAATTTTTAGAGAAAAAGGTTTATCCTTCCCAAACCTATTAATTGAAATTGATAAAATTGCGTATTAATTACAATATTAATTGCAGCTGTCTATAGGACGTTAAAACAACACTGTTCTCAACTTTTCATTGAATTGATGCAGTTTTATGAAAAATTTCGTATTATTTATTGAAAATTACATGCACCCTTTTCTTAAAATTTGTTATGCATTAACTTTGTAAAGAAAACTTAATTAGTTTATTGAAAACTTTCATTAAAACTCGTCCAATTAAATTTTCTCTGCGGAAATTAGCTCAAAATTTGTTTATTGTTAATGGCAATTGAAAACCTAAAAGACTGAGAATTTAACAATTATTTATGATATTCCCAGACTACTAATATTCAGCTAAATTTTTGCTGATTTTTGCACAGTAAATTGGTCTTTTGAAATAGAGCTCAACATTTTGACGGCTCAATGTAAAAGGATCTTCTAGTTTTTAATATTAAAAAAAGTCAGCTCTTTGTGATTTTATTGATAAAAAGTTAACAAAATACATTAACTTTGCATTAAACGATTAATCGATTAATCGCCAATTTTCTCGATTAACCGACCCGAATAACCGGTTTATTAATTTTAGTGATTTTTCGAATAATGCATTAACCGATTAACCCCCTATGGCCCGTTAACTTATCTCAATTTATACCCTGGTTAAGACCTCTACTAGCCTTAACCAGTGGTAAATATATTTTTTGAATAACTTATATAAATTTTAACCAAGCATTTCCTCTAATCAATGCTAAAATTTAACCATAGAAATTTCTGTGGTTAAGAAACTTAACCAAGGCTATTTTAGAACAATTTACCCTACATATGATATTTTAATAAATTGAATTTGTAATGATGATTAATAAAAAAAATCTAAAGCGCAGCTTTAACAAAACTAAGAATCGTTTATGATACATATAAGTATTTTCGATGTGCATTTCCCCACTTTACCAAAACTTACAAAAATTGCATCAGTACTTAAAATCGTGCACAAATTTTTGCTATTTAGGATTTAGGTTTCTGTGATAGCTTACAGAAATTGGCCTCATATAAGGATATAGGAAAAATTTATTATTTTATTGGTTCAAGGAGCCAAAATCTGTCTTGAATAATTAAAACCGAAATGGTGACCAATATTAGAACAATTTGACACGAATTATACACCTCTACAAAATGAAAAGTCGCTGTCGGTAGAAGATTGGTACATACTTTTAGTATTTTACTTGCTGATTCCGAATTCTCTATCACCTCTCAATTTTGAGAAAATCG
Source organism: Leucophora obtusa (assembly GCA_949987735.1). Lineage (NCBI taxonomy): Eukaryota > Metazoa > Arthropoda > Insecta > Diptera > Anthomyiidae > Leucophora > Leucophora obtusa. The sequence continues at coordinate 268,813,857 of OX465295.1, read as the reverse complement.
TGATTAAAAACGCGAAAGATAGCTTTTTACGTATTTTCAAATACTATACAAAACGCATTCAAATATCTTAAGACTTTTTGTTACGATGGTAGTAAAGAATGAATTTTGTTCTCTAAAATACATAGGACAACATTTTTTTTTAATTTGTGTACCGCTATAGGAAAAAATTCTTTTGAAAACCACTCTCAGAAAAACAATTATTCCATAAATTTTGGGTAACTTTCATTTAAGAATTTTGAATCAGCGTATCAAATTCAAAATGAATCATGTATCAAAGCTCAAGACTACTGAATGAAGTACAAGACTACTGAATTTAATTCTTAAATATAAAAAAGCGCATAGAAATTACTCTCGAATTTACGAAATATGAACCAATCATGTTTTAAATATTTTAAAAGTATGTGAGGAGCCCCTGGACAACCCACAGTTTTGACTCGCAATTACAAAAAGATACAAAATCATGCACAGCGATTATTTTTCTACTCACTTTGATGTACTGATCACATAAATTGCCTTAATTTAATAATCTACCACAAAATTTCCACTATTTTTTTTTTAATTTTATGCGCGAATCTTTCCGCAGTTGTCTCGATTAGCACGAAATACTTATTATTAGTTCAAATAATCCACTTTTATTTTATAGACTTACCAAATGGATTTTATTAAATCACCACTCGTAGTATGCAAAAGGACACAATCATTTTATAGCATTTAGCGACCACGAATCTTCAAGTGTATTATATTTTTTACGACCAGAAACACACAAAAAACCGCGAGAAAAACTTTTAATTTTGCCGTATTGAAAAAAAAAATTCTTTGTTATTAATATTTGTTTTTCCTTTTGATTTTATTCTGACATTTCATACTAAGGTTAACTACCCAGAGTTAAAATATTGATAAGTTATTATGGTTAAATTTTCATAGGGATAAATATTTAGTATTGGTGAGTTACCCATGATTAAGGTAAAGTTAACTTCTCGAGAAAAGTTAATGGGCCTATGTCGAATAATTGGAAACACTAGAAATTATATACATAAGTCTATTTATATATGTATTTTTAAAAATTGAATAAACTAAAACTAATTTTTAGACTAAAACACTTGTCCGTAAAAAAATAAATAAAAAAAATTAATATAGAAAATAATTTTAGAAAATTGGAAAAAATTTTTAAAATTATGGGAATAAATTCTAACTTGCTTGAAAATTTGAATGGGGGAATATTTAGTTGATCTCTTATTTTAAGTAAATGAATGTTTTTTTTAGTTTGACTCTAGATCATAAATTAATATCACTATCTGTTTTAATTATTTTCAAATCAAAGAAAACTGATACAATTTTACAATTAAATTACAAAGAATAAAAATATATTTGAAAGAATACGATAAGACCATTTTTAAAAATCAATGGACAAATTTGTCTTTAATTCTGTACAGAATAAGTGCGATTCAAAATTTTTTATACAAACACTATTAATTTGAGTTGTTTTCTTAAAAAACATATTTTTTAAGTTCCTTTTAATGCATGTTAAAAAAAAAAAAAGTTGAAATGTTCGATTAAGTACACAAATTAATCAGTGTGTTCGTTTACTTGAAAATCTTACTACTTTTTTTTTACAATTTTGTAAGTAAATGAGCAAGCCTAATGTACGATTTTTACTATTTTCAAAACGTTGGAAAATTTTGCATAAGTAAATTTCAAATAATTAAGTTTATTATTTCAAACTGCATTTTTTGAAATACCGGGATTCCCGGTCCCAATTCCCGGGAATGCGGGAACTGAACAATGCCTAATTACCCGGGATTACCGGGACGGAAAATCCCGGGATGCATTCCCTAATTACAGCACAAACACTTGTTAGGAAAGAAAGTATACGACTAACTTAAAACTCATCTATATTCAGTACAATCCATAATTTAGTTGTTCCTGTTGAAACCCTAAGTTAATTACATATTTGATTAAAATTGCCGTATTTGTAGTTCCCACTTTACAATATATTAAGGGTTTTCACAAGGGGTGTGCTATTTGTTGTATCGTTGTATCGTCCTAACAAAAAACAGAGTTGTTAAAAATTAAATTGAAAAAATACAACATTTGAGAATAGCACGATACAACATTTGTACGTATGTTTAGTGTCCTATGTTTGAGTGTGCTAACAGATAGAAAACTGAATAGAAAATCGTTGTTAAACACAAATAAAAATTTTAACAACTCTGTTTTTTGTTACGACGATACAACGATACAACAGATAGCACACCCCTTATGAACAACCTAATTGTATACAATAATTTATCGAATTATGTTTTTAAAGTTGGATGCTTTTTACTTCCTTTTCGCTCGTTTGGATTCCCGAATTTCTACCAGACTTTTCCTTGTGTAGTTTTTTTTTTGTATTATATTGTATGAAAAATTACAAAGAATTTTAAAATTTATTTGGTAATTAAAGGTTTTACTATCTAGTATTCATTTTACTGGATAGATTTCCTTTTTACACTAAAAAAAAAAAGTTAGTATAAAAATTAGTAAAACGGTTTCCAATTTTATTATACTAGTATTATACTAATTTTTAGTATAAAGTTGTTTTTTAGTAAAATAATTTGGTATTCTCATTTTACAAATTACAGAATTTTTTACTAATTTGAGTTGCTAAATCTACAAATTTAATTTTACTAAATTTTGAAACCCGATTAGCTAAAATTAGCAAAAAAAATTACTAATCTTTGTTATTTTGAAAGTTTAAATTTTTTTTTTTTTTTGAAAATATACACAACCTGATAGAAATTTTTGTTGCAATATGATTACCAGAAAAACCAAGTTGTTTTTAAGCGTTTTTTTTTTCATTTATAATAAAAATAGATTTGTTCTTAAATTTTTTTGTTGTTTTTCAATGTTTATATTTCCACGTTTTTTTTTTTTTTTTTGCTTTTATCGAATATTTCTTTGCTATAAATACAATTAGTTTTGCAATTTTTTCAATATGTATTTTTATCATCCACATTCGTGCACTCGGTGAAAAAAAGAGTTATCATATTGATGAAACTGCTTCATAAATCGTTCATCGGCAATAAATATGACGAAGCGTTTCATAAAGCGGGTGATGTTTTTTATACGAAAATTGATAGCAAAACGTCTTTCAAATTAGTTCGTATTAACCGATAGTTCGTCTTAACCAAGTTTAGCTTAAAAGAATTTTACTGTAAATGGTACAATTGTTTTCTATTCTAAAGCTGCCTACACACGAAGGAACATTCGTCACAAAATGCACTTCGTGTATAGCGACCTATAGAAAATCAAGCATGCTGTACAGCATGCTGGACGGCTGTATGAATTTGATCATGTAGTGTCTAATTTGACAGCTTGTTAAACATGGCAGATTTGACAAACACGCTTTACAGTGTAATGGAAACATTTTTTTATAACAAAAAAGGGATAACGTTAATAAATGAACTAAAAAATGCAAAAACAGAAAAAAAAATTAAATTCAAAGAAAAAAAATTATTGACATAAGCGGCCTTTATACGATCAAGCATGCTGTCCAGCTTGTTTGACAAACAAAAAATGTTTTTTGGAATACACGGACAAGCATGCTGTAAAACTTTACTTCAAAACCTTCAACTTCAAAAAAATAATGACGAAATTATTTTTATTAATTTTTTTTTTGGAATTTCATTTTTGAATTTCTGTTTTTGCATTTTTTATTTTATTTATTAACGCTATCCATTTCTTGTTACAAAATAACTTATTAAAAATCCAATGATTGATGATTTTTTTCAATAGACGGTAAAGCGTGTTTGTCAAACTTGCCGAAAAATCAAAAAATTTTGTTTTTCGTCCAACATGCTTGACAAACCGTCAAATTAGACATTACATGGTCAAATTCGTGTTATCAAAATTTTTTGATATTTTGTGTTTCCAAACTCAATTTTCCATCGTGTGTATCGATGTTACTGTTTTTGCTGTTTTAGTTCATTGAGAGAAGTCGTACTGGTTGGTGCTTTTGTAATTGCGCATTATGGCGACAATTACAAATAATGAAAACTGCATTAATTTTACAAATTAATATAAAAATTTATAGACAATTAAGAAAAAAATCCTTAAATATAAATTGTAACAAAATATTGACCAGTTTTCCTTTAAACATATATAATTCTTATAAACAACTGTAAATTGCACGCGTGCTAACCCGGTGTATTTAAATGCAATAAATTATATGATTTGAAATGTCAAAACCATTGCAGAAAAACGTCAAAATGATATCAATTGCAAAGTGGTGGGGAACACTTGACATTTTCATGGATAAGAAATATCATAGATTTTTCTTCGAAAAATACCAAATTTTATGAAACATTAATTTTTACCGACAAATAATAAAAAACTAAACACTTTTCCATTCTTTTTTAAAAAAATTTTTGTTGTTTTTCTATTACAAAATTAAAATAAAAACTAAAAGTGACATTTGATCTCTGGCATCACTGCAAGAGCCGATTGCATGTCAGCGATATATTAATTTTATTGTGCATAGACTAATAGCGTCAGAAAATTACAATTTTATTAAAATTTTTAAATTATTAAGAAAAACATTTAATTCTGTAATAAAATTAATAAGAAAAGGATACAAATTTTCTATGACTAAAAAAAATAACGAAATGAACGAAAAGAACGAATAATGGTGAACGATGTCATATCGTTCAATGAACTGAACCGTTCAAATGAACTAGTTCGTTCATGAACGACACAACTCTTAGCACGAGGTTTTTCTAACAAAAACATTCGGTAGTGTTTTAATAGTTAAAAAAACAAAGTGAATTAAAATAATAACTTGTAAAAATCAATAACAATGGTTCCTATTGGACCAGTACATGGTGGCCATCCTGGGGTACATGCTCCACAACCTATGTCCACCGCATCCAGTGATCCTAATACTCTTCAAACATCATCTTCGACCGTAACAACATCCTCATCTTCAAATAAATCGTCTTTATCCATAAAAACTAATTATACTTTAAAGTTTGCTTTGGCTGGTCATACCAAGGCAGTATCAACTGTTTTCACCCAATGGGGAATGGTTGCCGAGTTCATGTGAGTACCAGAAGTGGGAAAAGAAATAATTTCGAAATTTTATGAATTGACCTGCCTCTGCCGTTCATTTCAGATGATGACAACCCGCCTGTAAGTTTTATAAAATTCTCCCCCAATGGCAAGTATATATTGGCGGATACTTTGGATAATACTTTGAAATTATGGGACTATTCAAAAGGAAAATGTTTAAAAACCTACACTGGACATAAAAATGAAAAATATTGTATTTTTGCAAATTTTTCAGTAATTGGAGGAAAGGTTAGTTAAAGGCAAGAATTTTTTATCTATAAATTTGTTTTAAATGTTTGTAATATTTTTTAGTGGATTGTTTCCGGCAGTGAAGATAATATGGTTTACATCTGGAATCTACAATCGAAAGAGGTGGTCCAGAAATTACATGGTCACACCGACAGTCTGTTGTGTACTGCTTGTCATCCAACAGAGAATATTTTTGCTTCGGCGGTTTTGGAAAATGACAAAACTATAAAATTATGGAAAATGACAAAACCATAGGATTATGGAAAAGCGATACATAATTTTACAATTACATATGGCTATCCCAATATTGGTACCATACGTGAATTGTTATTTAAAAAGGTTTTGCTCGTATCAATGGCAAAAAATCACCCATTATTTGTTTGGAAGATATTATTCATGAGATATTTACAGTGGGTACAAATGTTCAAGCTGTTAGTGAATTTATGTGTGCATTTTTAGTAAGTTTATTATCTTTATATTAATTTATATGTAGCAAAAATTAACTTCTATTTTGTTATCTACAGTTTTGTAGCCCACGTGAAGCTTGGAAGAATAAAGTGTCGGTATCCTTTAAGCGTGGAGGCGAATACGGCGATCGTGGTAATAGTATCAATTATTTAATAGCACGTAGTTTATAAATATATTTTTTTAAATTTTGACACTGTTACTTATAAACTAGAAAGTATTTTAGAGGCTTTGACATGTCTTTTTCATATTTATGTGGTTTTTCATTTTAAATATCCTATTGAATGTAAACATGTATGGCTCTTCAATCACATTTTTTTGGAATCAATTTTCCTAAAGACAAGTTATCAACAGCAATCCTTAGCCTGACAACTTATCTAAAAAATATAAATGAAGAGAAAAATTTATAAATTTTACTCCTATGTTAGTTAATTTGATAATTTCACATTTTAAGTGGTTTAAAACATGTTATTTTTCGCTGTTTTCGCATCAATTTATTAATTAAAGGAAATAACATTTGCCTACTTTTGTTAACTTTGAAACTATTAATTTCTAATTATAATCTTTACAGCTGAGTTTCATACTGAAGACTTTAACTTCACTATTAAACAAAAGAAAATGTCAAGAAATTTGTGTACGAAACAACAAAAAATTATGGATAAAAGTAAACTCAAAAACCTACACGGTGGTTTTCATACTGAAGGTTTTTGAGTTAACCATTAGTTATTTAATTTGTTATTTCGTATATAATTTTTGACATTTTATCTTTCAATATCGTTAAGTTCAAGTTAAATTTAAATATGAAACCGAGCGTAATAGATAAATAATAAAATGTACCTACATTAATTTGGAATAAATGTGGGCATTTTTTTAATACTTTTATGGTGGGTCTCGTACTGTAAGTTTAACTTTAACTTAACTATAAACAAAAGAAAATTTCAAAAAAATGTACACAAAACAACAACAAATTTTTGGGTTAACTATTAACTAAAGTTTAAGCCTGCAGTATGAGACCCACCGTTAAAAGTGAATACTTATAAAAATTTGCATTAAATGAATGTGTGACTTTCTTTTAAATACTTATATATATTAATACTCCAAAAATTAATTTAAATGTGAATATCAATTTGATATTGATCTCAAAAGCCTATTATTTAGTACATATATTTATAATAAATCTTTTTATCCTTTTATATACATACATTCAATGTTTCATTCATCTAAAAGTTATTTAAATTTTAAAACTTTACTTATAATTAAATCGTATTTAAAATTACATTTCATTTTATAACTAAAAAGAAATAAATGTTTGTTTAAAAAACTTTACTATTCGTAAGCATTTTTTATGGATTTTGTTTTAGATTTTTTGGAAATAAAATACAGTATGCATACTAATATTTAGTATAAGTACTATTTTATTTCCATTTTAAATTTACAGAAATTTTACTAATATATAGTAAAATTACTAAAATTATACTAAATTTTAGTAACTATTACAAATTTTTTCCACAACTTTGACTTTACTAATAATTACAGACACATCTTGCTAAAATTAGCTAATCGGTCTGCTGGCCTAATATTAGTTAATTTTTCTGTAATATTACAGTTTTTTCTGTAACTTTTACAGACTTTTTTATTTGAGTGTATGAAACGCAGATTTTTAGCTTTTAGCCGAATTTTTTGACACGAGATATTTCGCGGAAGTTGTATGATTCTTAATTGGACGGCTACTAAATTTAGCTTTGGTCAACACCAGCCGAAAATGTTATATACCTAGGGTTGCCAGACGGGCTTGATTTGTCTTGATTGTCAAGCTTTTTCTATGCGTGTCAAGAAAAAATGTCATTTGTCAAGCTAAAACAGAATTTTAGAAATTTTTCCATCAAATTAATAAGAAAAATTAACCATTAGCAAAAAAAAACTAATTATTTTTAAATGTACCATGACTAATTTTTACGGATAAATTACTGTTTCCATGGTAGTAAAGCATAAAAAGTCTTTCTTTGAATGAAAAGGAAACGTTTGAGTTAGAAGCTAACCAATTTTTACAAAATGCTGTAAAATACTTAGAAAAAAGATATGATTTTGGAGACAAATCAATTTTTTTTTTAGCAAATTAATGTTTTAAATATAAAAAACTCGTTGTTGTCAAGGAATAATTAAGCAGAGCTGCCATTTATTTTCAAAATATCAAATTCAATTAATACTGATATGTTGTATGCAGATTACTGCTGCCTTCGGGAAGTTTTTGAAGAATTGCCAAAAGACATATCCATTGACAACATATGGGCCCATTTCTTTAAAATATGTGGTAAAAAAGAATGTGGCAAATCTGTATAAATTAATATCATTTAAATTTTCAAGTCAATTTTGCAATTTTTTTCCTAATTCAACTGAATTTTAAATTGTCAAGAAAAATCAAGACTTTTTTTTGAATGTCAAGAAAAATCAAGCTTTTTCCTCTGAATGTCAAGCTTTTTGCCAATTTCGATCTGGCATGCCTATATATACCCCGCTGATGAAATTTATAAGCTAAGATTATTTCCATACAGAAAGTTCTATAAATTTCTTGTTTTATAGCAACTTATTTTTCTTTAGTTTCCATTTAAATCCAGATTCAATTGCGATTATTTTTGCCATGATTACAAATTCAAAAATCGTAATAAAATCCCTTTTCACTTGATAATATATATTCAGTGGTTAACCTTAAGAATTTATATTAAATATTAAAAATATTAAATATTTGCTTTTAACTGATAAAGCAAATATGTTAGCATACTTTATAGTACATTTCAATAAAAAAAAACATGCAAACTTTCTTTAACGTTAAAAAAAGAAACAAATAACAACCACTGTTGGAACCACTCAAAAAACATAGTACACTCAAATAAAAAAGTCTGTAAAAGTTACAGAAAAAACTGTAATATTACAGAAAAATTAACTAATATTAGGCCAGCAGACCGATTAGCTAATTTAACAAAATGTGTCTGTAATTATTAGTAAAGTCAAAGTTGTGGAAAAAATTTGTAATAGTTACTAAAATTTAGTATAATTTTAGTATATTCATAATGGAAATCAATTTGCTAAAATTAGCCAAATTTCTTACTAAATATTAGTGAAATTCATTTAGAAGCAAAAATTAGTAATTTTACTATATATTAGTAAAATTTCTGTAAATTTAAAATGGAAATAAATTAGTACTTATACTAAATATTAGTATGCATACTGTATTTTATTTCCAAAAAATCTAAAATAAAATCCATAAAAAATGCTTACGAATAGTAAAATTAATTTCTTTTTTGTTATAAAATGAAATGTAATTTTAAATACGATTTAATTATAAGTAAAGTTTTAAAATTTAAATAACTTTTAGATGAATGATACATTGAATGTATGTATATAAAAAGATAAAAAGATTTATTATAAATTAACAAAAGTAGGCAATTGTTATTTCCTTTAATTAATAAATTGATGCGAAAACAGCGAAAAATACCATGTTTTAAAATGACTTAAAATGTGAAATTATCAAATTAACTAACATAGGAGTAAAATTTATAAATTTTTCTCTTCATTTATATTTTTTAAATAAGTTGTCAGGCTAAGGATTGCTGTTGATAACTTGTCTTTAGAAAAATTGATTCCAAAAAAATGTGATTGTAGAGCCATACATGTTTACATTCAATCGGATATTTAAAATGAAAAACCACATAAATATGAAAAAGACATGTCAAAGCCCCTAAAATACTTTCTAGTTTATAAGTAACAGTGTCAAATTTTACAAAAATATATTTATAAACTGCGTGCTATTAAATAATTGATACCATTACCACGATCGCCGTATTCGCCTCCACGCTTAAAGGATACCGACACTTTATTCTTCCAAGCTTCACGTGGGCTACAAAACTGTAGATAAAAAATTGAAGTTAATTTTTGCTACATATAAATTAATATAAAGACAATAAACTTACTAAAAATGCACACATAAATTCACTAACAGCTTGAACATTTGTACCCACTGTAAATATCTCATGAATAATATCTTCCAAACAAATAATGGGTGATTTTTTGCCATTGATACGAGCAAAACCTTTTTAAATACCAATTCACATATGGTACCAATATTGCGATAACCATATGTAATTGTAAAATTATGTATCGCTTTTCCATAATTTTATGGTTTTGTCATTTTCCGAAGCCGCCAAAGCAATAATATTCTCTGTTGGATGACAAGCAGTATACAACACAGTGTCGGTGTGACCCTGTCATTTCTGGACAACCTCTTTCGATTGTAGATTCCAGATGTAAACCATATTAACTGCCGGAAACAACCCACAAAAAAATATTACAAACATTTAAAACAAATTTATAGATAAAAAAAATTCTTGCCTTTAATTAACATTTCCTCCAGTTACTGAAAAATTTGCAAAAATACAATCTTTTTCATTTTTATTTCCAGTGTAAGTTTTTAAACATTTTCCTTTTGAATAGTCCCATAATTTCAAAGTATTATCCAAAGTAGCCGCCAATATATACTTGCCATCATCTATTAAAGTCTTCAAACACTCACCACTGGCTGTATCCCAAATACGACATAAGCCAACATAGCTAGAAGAGACAATTAACGAACCATCACGATTAAAATGGACGGCCGAGACAGGTCAATTCATAAAATTTAGAAATTATTTCTTTTCCCACTTCTGGTACTCACATGAAGTCGCCAACCATTCCCCATTGGGTGAAAACAGCTGATACTGCCTTGGTATGACCAGCCAAAGTAAACTTTAAAGTATAATTGGGTTTTACGGATAAAGACGATTTATTTGAAGATGAGGATGTTGTTCCGGTCGAAAATGATGTTTGAGGAGTATTTGGACCACTGGGTGCGGTGGGCATATGTTGTGGAGCAAGTACCCCAGGATGACCACCATGTACTGGTCCAATATGTACCATTGTTATTGATTTTTACAAGTTATTATTTTAATTCACTTTATTTTTTTAACTATCAAAACACCACCCAATGTTTTTGTTGAAAAACCTCGTGCTTAGAGTTGTGTCGTTCATGAACGAACTAGTTCATTTGAACGGTTCAGTTCATTGAACGATATGACATCGTTCACCATTATTCAATCGTTCATTTCGTTCAATCGTTTATTTCGTTATTTTTTTTTAGTCATAGAAAATTTGTATCCCTTTCTTATTAATTTTATTACAGAATTTAATGTTTTTCTTAATAATTTAAAATTTTTAATAAAATTGTAATTTTCTGACGCTATTAGTCTATGCACAATAAAATTAATACAAACATCATATCGCTGACATGCAATCGGCTCTTGCAGTGATGCCAGAGATCAAATGTCACTTTTAGTTTTCATTTTAATTTTGTAATAGAAAAACAACAAAAAATTTGAAAAAAAAGAATGGAAAAGTGTTTAGTTTTTTTATTATTTGTCGGTAAATATTAATGTTTCATAAAATTTGTTGTTTTTCTAAAAAAATTTATGATATTTCTTATCCATGAAATGGTCAAGTGTTCTCCTTTGCAATTGATATCATTTTGACGTGTCGCTGCAATGGTTTTGACATTTCATATCATATAATTTATTGCATTTGAAGACACCGGGTTAGCACGCGTGCAATTTACAGTTGTTTATATTATATATGTTTAAAGGAAAACTGGTCAATATTTTGTTACAATTTATATTTAAGGATTTTTTTCTTAATTGTCTATAAATTTTTATATTCAGTTATAAAAATTAATGCAGTTTTCATTATTTGTAATTGTCGCCATAATGCGCAATTACAAAAGCACCTCCCAGTACGACTGCTCTTAATGAACTAAAACAGCAAAAACAGTAACATCGATACACACGATGGAAAATTGAGTTAGGAAACACAAAATATCAAAAAATTTTGATAACACGAATGTCAACACGATACATTAGCGGCCATATAGACTTCCAAGTATGCTGTACAGCATGCTGGCCGGCTGTATGAATTTGACCATGTAATGTCTAATTTGACGGTTTGTCAAGCATGTTGGACGAAAAACAAAATTTTTTGATTTTTCGGCAAGTTTGACAAACACGCTTTACCGTATATTGAAAAAAATCATCAAACATTTCAGAATTTTACATTTTTAATAAGTTATTTTGTGACAAGAAAGGGATAACGTTAATAAATAAACTAGGGATGTGCGATTAATCGATTAATCAAACAGTATGATTAGTCAGAACTTTGATTAGTCAATTAATTGATTAGTTGAAAATTTGATTAATCAGAATTATGATTAATCGATTAATTTGAATTTTGATTAATCAAAACTTGAATAATTTGAATTAATATTTAAAATAGAAAAATATGGACATTTTATCCTTGTTTTGTGGCGATACTTTATATAGCTCCAAATAAAGAGAATAACAAAGGTTGTTTGCTCACTGGTCAGACTTGACCAACTCCGTTCCTAAATTTAAAGTCTCTATTTTGTTAAAAAGCGTCGTCAATGGAGAATTCAGAATTTTGAATAATCGAAATAACTGATTAATCGATTAATTATGTTTTTGATTAATCAAAATTATTGAATAATCGATTAATTGATTAATCAGAATTTTGATTAATCAGGAAGTTTGATTAATCGATTAATCGCACATCCCTAAAATAAACTAAAAAATGCAAAAACAGAAATTCAAAACTGAAATTCCAAGAAAAAAATTAATAAAAATAATTTCGTCATTATCATCCGCTGTGTTGATTTTGTGGTTTTGAAGTAAAGTTTTACAGCATGCGTGTATTCCAAAAACCATTTTTTGTTTGTCAAACAAGCTGGACAGCATGCTTGCTCGTATATAGGCCGCTATTGACATAAGCGGACTTTATACGATCAAATACACGGTCAAGCATGCTGTAAAATGTACCTTCAAAAACACAAAATTAACACAGCGGATGATAATAACGAATTTATTTACAGCTTTAGAATAGAAAACAATTGTACCATTTACAGTAAAATTCTTTTAAGCTAAACTTGGTTAAAGACGAATTATCGGTTAATACGAACATATTTGAAAGACGTTTTGGCATCAATTTTCGTATAAAAAAGATCATCTGCTTTATGAAACGCTTCGTCATATTTATTGCCGATGATTGATTTATGAAGCAGTTTCATCAATATGATAACTCTTTTTTTCACCGAGTGTACGAATATGGATGATAAAAATACATATTGAAAAAATTGCAAACTAATTTGTATTTATAGCAAAGAAATATTTGAAAAAAGCAAAAAAAAAAAAAAACGTGGAAATATAAACATTAAAAAACAACAAAAAAATTTAGAGAACAAATCTATTTTTATTATAAATGGAAACAAAACGCTTAAAAAGAACTTGGTTTTCTGGTAATCATATTGCAACAAAAATTTCTATCAGGTTGTGTATATTTTCAAAAAAAAAAAAAAAAATTAAACTTCCAAAATAAAAAAGATTAGTAATTTTTTTTGCTAATTTTAGCTAATCGGGTTTCAAAATTTAGTAAAATTAAATTTGTAGATTTAGCAACTCAAATTAGTAAAAAATTCTGTAATTTGTAAAATGAGAATACCAAATTATTTTACTAAAAAACAACTTTATACTAAAAATTAGTATAATACTAGTATAATAAAATTGGAAACCGTTTTACTAATTTTTATACTAACTTTTTTTTTTAGTTTATGATTATTATTAAAACAAATGCAAAGTAGCAAGCAGTACTGGCACTAGTAGCGTGAGGGTTTTTAGTATGTACATTAGAGTTGTCCAAAAAACATGAAAGTTGAAATTTGCGGTCTCCACAATTGTGCCCCTATTCCTTAATGTCTATAAACTCTCTGAGCCAAGTTTCAGCTAAATCCGCTTTTATTTAGAGGATCAGAAACAGTTGTCTTATAGTAATTACACAGTACAACACTAAAACTTGACATGTGACACATCAATTCTGAAAGATTTGAGAATGCATATCACGAATGTGAATAAAAAATTCTGATATTAACTATAATTTTTGAATTATTTGCAAATTTAACTTTAAGGAAAAAGACTGTTTTTTCTTTAAAATTTCTTATTTATTTATATACCTGAATAAACTACGGATAATTTTTAATGTGGTTTTAGAATATATACTTTGGACTTTGAGAACCATATTAGCTTATTTTCATAAGGCGAATGGTCAGCATATCAGTGCATTTAAAGTGAAAATTTCACTTATTTACCTATTTTGCAAACCCGAGTAAAAAAATTGTATGATGTCATATTGAATGATATCTTATTTAATATAATTGGAGATATACTATGATCCGAAAAATGGTGGATAAAATTATATCGTATAAGATCTATATATATTGAATCATATAGAATCTTATCCGGATTTTGACCCGATATAATTATATCTAATTTGATGTAGAAAGACATAATTATATAACGTTTTATATTTCAGGTTCAAAACAAAAGCTATTAAAAAGTACTAAAAAATAACACGCTTAAGTTAAGAATTCAAAATTAAAAAAAAAAATTTAGTATTTGGAAGAAGTTGTACTTAATTGTAACCAAGCATTTTAAGCTTTTTCATATAAACTTGTATTCTACCCGTAAACTGTATAAACCTGGTATGTTTATGAGATTATTGTCAAATTACATACATAAAATATATGGCTTGTACAATATTTATACAAGGTTTACAAGGAATTTAGGAGTTATAATGAGTACGCCTTTTATATTTTGAAATCATACATAAATATACCTCAAAAAAGCATAGTTTTTTTTTACGTTGCGCTATGCATAAACATATATAAAACAACTTATAAAAAAATTTAACATTGAGCTATATAAAACTTTATATGTTTTCCGATAAAGCCATTTTTAATTATATATGACGCTGTATTAAAAATCTCATAGCATATGTAACTAGATATAGTACATATTTATATATCGTCACCTTAAATGCAAACGGACGTAACTACACTTTTATTTTTTTTACAGGAGAAGCAAAAAACGTTATAAAATCGATAATAATAAAGTATTCTTTGCAGTTTTTTCAAATTTTACTTATGGTATAGAGATTTATTTATTTTTTAACAACTTTTGTTTTATTTTCATATATTTAAGTTTTTAAGTTAGTTACGTCCTTTTGACTTGCTTTTTTCTGAAACAAGAAGACGTAACTACACTAAGATCATTTTTAGATGTACAACCAATAATCGATATTACCTCAAATTTCGTTAATGCACATGTGTGGACATATATGATATATGTATGGAGATTTATGTATCCATGTATGCACATGAATGCATGTTTATGAGCATGCATGAACATACATTTTACCTATATGTATTCATATATGTCGATTTTTAGCTGGGGAGTTAAGAAAAAAAATTTCTACCGAAAACAAAAAAAATAGCGAAAAATTGTATTTAACAGAGTTGGATTGATTTAAATTCAAAAATAAACCCAAAAGTATAAAAAATATCGTTTTATGCTACTTTAGTATAGAAATTTTAAATCGCGAATACGAGCTCTAACTTCGAAAAACGACTAGCACCATGATGTGCGATCGGGCTGTCTATGTTGAGAAAAGGCATCTCTCCAATGATTATAAATTGGACATTGGAGATGCTCAACTCTAGGGAAATTATGTTCGGTATAGGGTAGGGTGACCATTTCTTTCTGACTTCAAATCAGTACAAATTTTAAAAAATATTATCATCAAAAAAAATGATTATGCAGCCAACCTAATTTGTTGTCAACCGAATGGTTTAGTTGAGGCAACAACATTTTTCGGTTAACCATCCTAAAAAAACCTCAGTACACATTTCTCCTTATAGAGACCCCAAGACAAAAATATTTTTTTGGATGAAAAAACTCCAGTTTTTTAAGTACAGGAAACGGACCCACTATTTAGAAATTTCAATGATCTGTTACCATTCCTTTTCTATTTTTTTTAACAGAGTGATGAAATATGAACCCCAAGATAGTTAATTCTTCCGAATTTTTAGGCCAACGAATTTCTGTTGTTGCATTGTCTAAATTAATTTGCTGTAGTTAAACAATCGATTGGCTACAAATTTAGCTGTCAGAACAAATCTTTTTTCTCTTTGATAATTTCTGCATGATTTCTGAAATAAAAACTTCACCTTTTGGCTACGTTTTTCTAGAAAAACACGTAACGTTTTTAAAAATGAAAATTTTAAGGTTTTGTGTACTTTTTCATATTGAATACCCCAAAGATCTGAAAATGTTTTCATAGAAATTTCTTCATTATATATTTCTTTAGATTTTAAGAATTTTTGTACGGAAAAATCTTCAGCTTTTGATGTCGTTTCCTATATTCAGAAAGCAGAACATTCTGACAACCACTCTGACAACCAGATAATTAAAAAATTTTTATCACAGTCAAATAACTGTTGTATCAACTGATGTTCTATTATCGCAATGGAGCCATTTGATAAATTCGGTTGTCACCACGAATCTTCTCTGTGTATAAAACTACATATTAGATTAAGGAATTTACATATAGAAAAATCATTTTGAATGCTTTCTACATTCACAAAAATTTATCCTGTATTTTGGCTTTTTTTTACTAAAAAAAATTTAATATTTTTTTAAATGCCAAAAATCAGTACAATCAGTACAAACTTTAAAAAATCAGTACACGACTTTTTCATCAGTACACGTGACCAAAAATCAGTACATGTACTGACTAAATCAGTACGAATGGTCACCCTAGTATAGGGTCTACTAGTAGGACCATGAATACGACCAGAGGATATCCTCAGAGCGGTAAAATGTCGCCTTTACTATGGACACTAGGCATTGATGAGTTGCTTAAGGGACTGAACGACCCAGGAAAACTTTTACAACCGGTAGGCAACCATACCCATTCTACAACTAGTTCCACTGCAACCGATTCCATGGAACTGGTTCCGGAACCAGTTTCTACGCTATCGAACCGATGTTGACGACCCAACGGGACTTAGAGCTTATAAAAACCAGATATAAACTTTTATTGCACAAGTTACACGGAAATGATCAATATGAATGACATAAATGACGTATTTGAACCACCATTCACGTGAAGCATTCCATACGATACTTTGAAAGAATATTTAAATCAAGATGATCCACCGTTTAATGATCCAAAAATTCCATCACACATACAAGAAACAGAACGACACGTTCAATTGCTAGCTAGCGTTTCCAAACGAGTTATACCGGAAAATGTAGAGGCTGTTATGGTGACGACATTAGAGAGCCGTGCGAAATTGCCCAGACTTGAAAGCAAAAAAGACTTCAAACAGTAATTTCTTTTATTTTCTTTTCTATTACTAAGTTAAATTAATTTTTTCATTTACATATGTTCTGACTAAATAAATTTCTAAAGAGAAAAAATAAATAAAATAATAAAAATAAATAAAAAATAATAAAATAAAGTGCCAAAAATGGTGATTTTTTAAAATGTTTGTATGGGGAACCCCCAAGGGGAGTTCCAGGGGGTGTGCCACTGGCATGGGTGGATCGGCCCTCCAAAGTTAGTGGGGGTCGGTCATACATTTGGACTCGATTGGGGCACTCTAAATGGGTCAAAGTCGGATTTTTCAAAACTTGACCCTACGGGACAAAAGTCAACAGTTGGGGGGTAGTAGAATTCGTTTTAGAGGTATGGTTCCTTCGGCAAGTTTCGTATTTTGATCCCTAGAATACGATTTTCGATTGAGCCATGGGCGATTATTAAATCGACCCGCCCTAGTATACAGATATAGAGGGTTTTTCTTGTAAATAATTTTATGGTAAAATAAAAGTACCCGAATTTTTAGAAGATTTTCAAAAGATACGCCATAGAGTTTAGTCGCAAATGATGAAATACGTTCAAGCCTCCTTAATCCATAGACATATCTGACAATATTGTTGTACAACACAGTTAACTTGCGCTTACTAACAGCATCACAATTTTCAAAAAGCTCACAACCATATATTAAGCCAGGAATTAGATACGATTTTGCGAGTAGTATTCTAATTTTTAATGGGGTGAAAAACTGTTTTGACCAGAGGGACCTTAATTTAGCATATCTTTGACCAACAAGTGAGTTTATATGGTTTGTCCAAGTTAAATGTTTGTTAAACAGTATTCCGAGATTTTTAGCTACTTCAACGATCTCAAGTCTTCCTCCATTTAAAACTATTTCACTCTCTAAAACCGGTACACTACGTTGTCTATGAACTAATATACACTTAGATTTTTGTGGATTTAGATAAAGCCCATTTGCTGAAGCCCATGAATGTATTTTATCCAGATCATAATTAATGTTCTTAATGTTTTCCTCAATCTATTGCATTGGGCTACTCAAATACAATTGGATATCATCTGCATACATGTGCAGTTTACAATATGATAGCTGATTAGGCAAATCATTCACATACAACGAAAAAAGGAGAGGGCCAAGAATCGACCCTTGTGGCACTCCTCTAGTAAGGGTTAACGAATTGGACCAAATATCATTTACAAATACAGATTGCGTACGTTCAGATAGATATGAAAATAAAAGCTGAGTTGCTGTAGAAGAAAATTTGAAAAAATTTCTTAATTTCATACATAAAATGAAGTGGTCCACCATATCAAAGGCTTTAGAGTGGTCGAGCAGTACTAGGAAATTTACTTTACCATCATCTAGTTCACGTCGAATATTTTCCGATACATCGATCAAAGCTGTGACACAGCTATGATTTGGGCGAAAGCCAGATTGTTTATCGAACATCAGACCTTTATTCTCTATATATTTACTAATTTGCAAATGTAAAATCTTCTCTAATACTTTTGAAAGAAAGCATAAAATGGCAATTGGTCGAAACTCAGTATTTGTTTTCGGGATTGGTATAATTTTAGCGTGCTTCCATTTCAGCGGAAAAGTGCTTGTGGTAATGATGGTATTAAAAAAATGTGTAATATACGGCAGAAGAAATGGCATAATTATCTTTAAAAATTTTGGGTGCATATTATCGTATCCTACCTCTTCGGATTTTATTAACGAAAGAGTTGTCATAATATCAAACTGGGTGACACAAGAAAATTCAAACATATCATAATCGAGACCGGAGTTGTTTGTAGTTGACATGAAATTGTAGAAGTTATAGTTAATTTGAACCACTGGTAAATTAGTATAGGCACGGTTTAAATCATAACCTTTCCAATGCCGATTTCACGGATAGTTTTCCAAGTTTTTTTCGAATCAATAGCCTCTACAAAGCGTTTTGAGTAATATTCTCTTTTTGCAATTCTAATTTTATTATTGACTTTGCTTCTAGCAACACGATATTCAGCTTTCAGTTCGGGAGTTTTGAATCTTTTCCATCGTGAGTACGCCACATCTCTTTTTTCAATAAATAGTTTTATATCTGCTGAAAACCAGGGTTTACTATTTCCCGTAATGTTTTTAGATTTTAATGGGACAGCATCATCGTAGAGTCGCTGAATATTATTCTCAAGAAATGACAATTGTTGATCAACATTAGACATAAAATAAATATTACTCCAGTCAATTTGAAAAACATTATGACGTAACAAATTATGGTTCATACGCTTAAAGTCTCGATAGTAACAGGTCTGATCTATTTGTTGAATTCGGAAGTCATATGTTAAAAATATTAAATCGTGCTTTGAAAAACATGGTGCTGAAACCTGGTTATACAATATAACATTTGATTTGTTAGTAACAAAGAAGAGATCAAGCAATGTGCTACTTGTAGTTGTATAGTGTGTTGGAATAGTTAGGTTGACAGGCATGAGTCCGAGCGATGACATTTCATCCAAAAAAATAGATTCGCTTAGAATATTGGAATTGAAATCGCCAGATATTACAATATCGTCATAGGCAACAGTTAGAGTTTCCAATTTTAGTAAAAAGTTAGTAAAAGATATTCTTTTATGTGGCCTGTAAACGCAGCCAACAAGCATTTTCCTTCCAAAAGATACGATTTCGACAAAAATAAATTCAACTTTATCTTCCTTGGACGAGTTTAGGCAAAGTTTACAAGATATGTTATCTTTGACGAAAATGGCAACTCCACCAGCGTGACCATCTCTGTCGTTTCTAAATGTTTTGTATCTGTTTAAATTAATAAGACTGTTGGGAGTTTCTTCAGAAAGCCAGGTCTCAGAGACGCAAACGATATCAACGTTCGAGTTTTCAAAAACTAATCTAAACTCATCGACCTTGTTGTTTAAGCTTTGGGCGTTTATATGTGTGATTTTAATACCATTTCTATGCTTTGCAAATATTTTCACCATGTTTATTGTTATGTCTTTGGAGATTCCAGTGTAATTTTCATCATCCTCCATAATAATATATTCCTTCGAAGCAAGCACATCCAACAACAACGCAAAAAATATTTGCAGTAAAGTACGTTTGCTTTTTAAGTGTTCTAAATACAAGGCATAAGTAGAAATATAACATATTGAATAAAACAAAATGAAAGAAAAATATGATTAATTTAAAAGTAAACATTTGATAAGTCTTTAAACTCAAATATAATAAATATAAAATAAATATATCAATTGTAATGAAATTATTTTCATTACCATTTTTTTAATTAATGTTAATGATTCTAAAATTTAATTTCATTGATTAATTACAATGATTTTAAATTTCATTACCATTGATAATAAATAAATTTAAAAAAATAATTGCCATTGACAGAAAAACGTAAAAATGGAGTAAAACTCGCTGAAATCGAAGATGGAATATGCTCATTCAGGCTCATGCTCATTTGAAATTATATATTACTTTCCATTCCATTGTTATTTGTATCCAGGTAAAGTTTAATGGAATGGAATGGATCCTCCTTAAAAAATTATGTTTTATTACTTCCCCGGCCAAACCCGTTGTTCGTTTTCATTTGCCTGAATTTTTTTGTAAACAAATGGTTTTTAATCAATTGTAATTATTTTTTTTAATCATTACTAAATGTAATTTCATTACCATTAGTAATGATTTTTCTAATGAAAAATATTGCATTACCATTAAATGGTAATGAAATTTTTTTCATTGTCATTAATGTGAACTAATGGTAATGAAATTTCAATGGTAATGAAAAATTCCCATGTATGATATGGAACGATCATTTTGAAATACTCCCAGTCTGCATGTTTGCTAGCCAATATTGGTGGATGGTTTTTGTAGATTACACACAGAAAACAGATTCGTTGTGGTAACCGAATTTCTTGCCAACCGAATTATAGTAGTTACATGTACTATCACATTATTCGATTGTAGTTCTTACATTACTTTATTGTGAGTACCATATTTTTAGTTATACCTACTGAATTATAAAACATTATATTGGTATACCACACCGAATTTATATTTTCGGTAGATACAACCGAATTTATTTATGAATTTCTACCGAATTAGATACAACCAATTATTTGCTATTTTTTATTTTTTTATTATTTCAATAATTGCGATATATAAAAATTGTAACAAGAATAAAACCTTTAACATCTAAGTAAATATAATGATTGTATATTTTGAATTATTTGAAGAGTCAGCTTGCAAAACCCGTAGTAAATAGAAGTGCTCATTAATTTTGGAAGTCACAAATTCTATATTATCCTGTGATGTTTGTTTGTCATAACTAGAATTATCAGTGTGCATCTACCAAAAAAGGAAATTTTTAGAAAATAATTCAGTCCGGTATTTTCTTAACAACCCAGTGTAGAAAATCATTACCAGATATGTGGTTATGTAAATACATACTTGGTTATAGTAACTAGTTACTTTTGTTATTACATTTCTTATTACCATTATATGGCGATGTCGCGAAAAATAATGAGTTGTCGTTACACACCAGCATACGAAAAATCAAAAAATATATCGTTACCTATGTGCTTACCAGACAAAAATAATGAGTCTAAAAATAGATTTTCTAAAAAATAAATTATATAAAAAAAAATATTTTTTGTTGTATTTTCTTTTTTTTTTTAATAAAATTTGCTGGTGCCGGAATCGCACCTGGGTCTACAGATTGCCAGTCAACAGCTCTACCATCTGAGCTATATCGACATGTAATATTTAATAGATAAAAACACAATTGACCTGCTGCACACAAGTAAGCTTACTCGCCAACATACAAAAAATCAAAAAATATGTGGTTACATATATCCTTACCAGTGTTTAAAAAATATTGAGTCTAAAAATAGATTTCAATAAATTTTCAAAAAAATCTAAAAAATTATTTTCTATTTGAAATAATGATAAAAATAAGTAACTATCAGTAACTCATTATTATATGTTTTAAAATAATATAGAAGGTAAGGGGTGTCATTACTGGTAGTCCAAAAAATAATGATATGTCATTACCGTTTCTACACTGGGAAATATTTAATTTACCATTTTAGTCTGGATGCACCCTTGAATTTTAACATTTTCCAATTTGTATATTATTTAATTCGTGTCATCTAAATTTATATACACAAATAAAATATAAATGCATTATGCAGACTGGTTATTGATTTTAATATTTATCGTGTTTGTTTTATTTTAGAAAATTTCAAAATTACGAATTTTTAATTTTTTTTATTATTGACGTTTGGAAGTTTATATTGTTTGAATAACCAATATATCGGTTACAGTTTCCAAAACTGTTTAAATTTATGTTTTTTTATCAGTTGTGGTCACCAATGTTGTTTCAAAAATTTTATTTTGGGTGTCGTAACTGAAAATCTAATAAGATACTTATGATGTGTTATTAACATTGGTTAACGGCGCCAACATTCAATATAAAATTGCTAGTAAAGAACTAATAACCCTACATACATATATGGCAATTTGGTTATTACAACCAAGTTTTAATTGCAATAGCTGGATAATAGCAGAAAATGCATTAATAACAATTATTAATGTAATTGGCACTATCGAATAGATTTAAAACATTTTATTTTAGCCTTAATTGGTTGGAAAGACCGAATTTTATACAAAATATAATATTAAATCAGTTGCGCTTTCAAATTTTCTCTTATTAACGAAAACTTTTTATTAACACAATTGATAATATTTAATTGGTATTAAAATTATATCATGGTGGTAAAATAATGATAATTCTAGTCGATTCGTAACTGATTTGTTCTCTGTGTGTACTGATTCAGTAAGAGTAACCCAGCAAAAACATGGTAATGACAGGTCATTACCATACGGATTACCAAGTAATGATAGGTCATTACCTTTTGCATTACTTTAAAATAATCACTTACTGGTAATTGATTAAATAAGTACTGATTAAGTATTTTTTTATATTAAAATTTTATTTATAAATTTGTTTTGAACTAAATAGGAAATTTTCCAAGGTAAAAAGTTTTTTTGCCAATATGACCAACTATTTTACAATGTAGGGTAACCACTTATTTCCTAACTTCTGAGTAACCAATTATTCTATCTTTGTGAGTAACTACTTATTCTTTCACTATGGGTAACTCATTATTCGCACTTTTTTTGTAAGCGAGAGGGTAATGACCACCCATGAATTTTTGGACATCGCGAACAAAAGTAATGTTGCGAGTAAATAGCCTGGTAAGTAGTGAAACCCTTTGTGTGCTACTTACTCTGTTAATTACTCGGTAATGTTTGTTTTTGCTGGGAAGATAAACTGGTGTGTGGTCTGTAGTGCGATTCTCTAACTTTCTTAACGATTTTATCGATTTCGTTTACTAACGATAATTGTCGGTTGAGTTACCCAAAAAGTGATTCACTATATTTTAGTCAACGATATTATTCGCTAGAAAAAGTTACCGACAAATTTCCGTAGAAATAAAAAATGCCAAACAAAAAGTATTTGTAAATAAAAAACAAAATGAAAAACAACATTTGTATGAATAAAATTTTTTTTGAAAACCGGCGAATTAGAATGTTTTTTCGTGGTTTTTTGCTTGCTATCGGGCTTAAAAATATGGAATACCGTTCCATATAGTGTTTTTTTTAAATCGCGAATGCCTAAATGCGTTAAATTTAAAGTATATTTTTTCACCCTATAGCAGTATTTTAATATAATCCATAAGGTAAGTGTATGTAATAAAAGCAACTTAAAATTTAATTAAGTCTCTTTGAAGGCATTACGCGCCCCACCGCGGTTCTTGTTTTTCTTTTGTAATTGTGAAACTGTTGGATCGTTAGTGAAACTAAGGCTATTCAAGTGAGTTGTAAGTTTGAAATAATCGCCGTTAATCAGTTACAAAGTCAGTGGCAAATTTTTGCGATTACCGTGATTTCCCCTGCTTTTCTATTTTGAATTTGTTCATTCAGCGACTAAATTTCATAAAGTTGAATGATACGAAACTTTCGCGGTTTGCATAAGTGAGATTTTTACGCCTTGAACCAAAAAGTTAAATAAGTTATTTTCGAATTGTTAAAGCACAAAGAAATAGCTTTAATCGCAAAAATGTGACATTAACTATGTAGCTGATTCACAGCTATTTTTTCAATCACGTATACGCACGACTTACTTGAATAACTTTAATTTCACTAAGAATCACACAGTTTATCAATTAAGAAAGTAAAAAACGGCGGTAGAGCGCGTAAGGCATATCTTCTTAAAGAAACAAAAAAAAAATAAAAATGTTCAGTCGCATTTATAACATACACCTAATGGAATTAATTCTAATACTTCTATAGTTTAAAAAATATACCTTAAATTTAACGCTTTTGGCCTTCCGCGATTCGAAAAAAATATGTCATTCGGTTTGCTATATATCTATTTTCTGGTTATTTTGAAATAGGTTATTTTATACCACAGCAAAAAATATACATGGTTTTAGCAGCACTGCAGAACTAGAAGATCATTTATACTGCTACTTGTATCCAGAGATGGCTCAAAATTATTTCCATTACATTTTCTTTACAATTTCTTTATGTGATGGTAATGAAAGTTTTATCTTCATACCTATTATATAAAGTAATGGTTTGATTTTCATTTACATTACTTTTTCGTAATATAATAAACAAACAATTCATTAATTGTAATGAAATTAAAAAAAAAATCGTAACTTAACTAAAAGCGAAATACGTTTGATTTTTCTATAGCCGCGCCTTTATTGGCAAAGTTATAAATTTTCATATAAAATATTGTGGTTGAGGAGCGCTTATGGGGCAATTTATACTTTGAGCCTTCAAAATTTAAGCTTATTCGTTATTTTAGCTTTAAAGCACCGTAAGTTGTTTGAATTTCACGTGAAAAAACTGTTATACTCCATAAAAAAAAATAATTTTTCACGATAATCAGTTTCACGTGAAAAGTGTGTAGAGTTTGTTTTCACGCAAATTTAATGTACAAAACTATTGTTTTTCTGGTGAAAAAGTGACATTTTGTGTATATTGTGATTGCATCTTTATTATAAAATTAAGCCTAAGTTTCAAGCCTTTAAAGCTCGAGTGAAATTTTTCCACGTGAAAAACAACTTACGGTGCTTAAGCGTCGAATCAGCATACCATGAATTCAAATTAAAGCACACGACAAAAGAAAAATATTTACCTTTGTATAAAAGTAACGGTAATAAAAATCCATGTCTAAGTTTGTAATAATTAAAATTAATTTCATTACAATTACTTTAATATAATGGAAATGAAAAATATTTCATTACAATTACGTATATGTAATGGAAATTAAAGCGCTTGTATCTTTCGCTTACAAGCAAAAAACCAGTATTTATTTAGTAGTATGTATCAAAGCACTGTTAATTCACTGATTCGCTGTTAAACGAGGACCATTGAATTTAATTCAAACGCCAGTTCCTTATTCTTAATGTAAATTGTTAAGAAATTTGCAATAAAATACATTTCTTTAGCGCATTTTGAAATTATTTTACTCATATTTTACCTTATCTACAACTTTTTTCTGTTGTTAACTTAACAATAATTGTTGGAAGTTAACGATATTATTTAACGACAAGATTCGGTAGAAAAAGTTACGGAATCAGTTTTAACGACAATTGTAGTTAATTATCGAATTTTGACAATCTAACTACCGAATTTTGTCGTTAAAAAGTTAGAGAATTCCACTACTGAATTAAAATCATGGCCATCAACTATCTTCAAAAATTTTTTTAAAATTTTTTTTTATTATAAAAAACTCTATTAAATCAGGTATTTTTGCTACGTCACTTGGCCAGTAGGTTGGTTTGCCGGTAGACAAAAAGTCGTACCGATTTTCCTTTGCTGCTTGTGGAAGTCTTCTGCCTTTGGTGTTTATTAATCGTGACCTCCAGTAGGTGTGCTTTGCATTAAAGTCACCACCCATTATGAATTTATATTTATGATTTTGTATTAGTGATTTATAGAGCTCGGTTTTGATATTATTTCTTGGAGGATTTTCTTTATTTAAGATAAGCTGAATTTCATATTTATGATTTGAAAGTCCGTTCGCATTGCAGAGCATTATTTTTAGAAGAGATGTCATATTTATTGCAAATTAAGAGTTATTTCGAGCTGGCTGAGACAAAACTCGATATTTTGATGAAATTTTTCTTGGTTTTTCAATGCCGATAATATTTTTGACAATACATCTTCATTAGTGTTTGTTGGTGATTTTACTATTGTAGTAGTGTTTCCAATTATTCGACATAGGCGGTTAGCCGGTTAATGCATTATTCGAAAAATCACTAAAATTAATTAACCGGTTATTCGGGTCATTTAATCGAGATAATAAATAATACGAAATTTTTCATAAAACTCCATCAATTCAATTAAAAGTTTAGTACAGTTTTGTTTTAACGTCCAGCTGCAATTAATATTGTAATTAATATGCAATTTGATCGATTTTAATTAATAGGTTTGGAGCTAAGAACAAGAATAAACCTTTTTCTCTAAAAATTGTAAACACATTGTAATTTTCAAATTAGACTAGATCTAGTTTCTACCTTTTTTTGTATGGACAGGCGTCGTCAATAATTTTTTATTAAATTGTATTAATTATTTCTATGTTTTTATTGTCAAATTGCCTCTATATGATAATTTTGTTCGACAACCCGTCGGCTGTAGGAATTGAACACATGCTCCCACATTACAAATGCAACTATACTAAAGTGCGACAACTTAATCATCTCACCCAAGTAAAGCCTTGAATGCAATGTAACTAATTCGTTGTTTTCTTTCCTATTTAGCTTTCAACATACACATAAAACATATTTTTAGATTTATCTTCCAATTTCCTCCGTGTTTCAATGGACGAATTCCAGCGAAATTTCATTGAATCAATATAAAAATTCATAAAAAGCATGTAGACAATAATATACATAAAAAGCATGCAGTAACAGATGTCAAATCCCAAATAGATTTGTTTGTTCAAACTTTATCACAGATTTTCGAAAGTGAGAGCAGTTTTTCAGTCTTTAAAAATTATATGTTTGCAATAATAAAATTTTAAAAATTAATACCCACTGTTTTTGTTAAAATAAATATAAATAAAATCATTGACTAGAGACTGAAAAACTGCTCTCACTTTTGAGAATTAATTTTAAATAAACATTTTCTATTGTATTTCCTAGTCTGGGTGCAGACAGACTCATATTTAGTATTAAAGCATTTTTTTACAAATAAAAACTTTGTTCTTTTGTTAAAAAAAAATCAAAAAAATTTTATTAAAAATTAATTGCGATAATGTAAAACAAATCCGTTTTAAGAGTCTCTTAAAACCCATGACGTGTTTCGCTGGTTCAATGTCGACTTGTTTGGAGTTGCTCAAAAATGGTATCTACCCAGCAAAATATTTCATTACCAAATAAGTCGTTATATAATAGAAATTCATAGCTCCGCACAACTTATTTTTTGGCGTCTAATCTCATTATTTTTGTTTGGCGTGGTCGTTTTTATAAGTAGTCACGCTTACCCGCTCGCTTACGAAAAAATGAGAAGTAAGTAGTTATGAGATTCTGAATAATAAGTGGTTACAAACATGCTTACAAAAAGTTGAATTATAAGTGGTTATCCGACTGATTACTTGATTCTTAAAAATAAGGAGTTACACAAATACTATTAGCTTCAGGAAATACATTCAGAGAATTTAAAGTTTTTCCTAGTTTGTAATTTTAGTACTCGTCATAAAAATTTAACACAAAACATATTTACATGTAATAAATATAAATGTATAAAATTTAACTTTGTAAAAAGTACTTATTTAAACTATTGCGAGTAAGTCATTATTTTATCTTTAAAAGCAATAACTACAATAGGCCGTTATTAGGAAGGCATTATTTTATATTACAAAATAATGCAAAAGGTAATGATATATCATTATTGGTAATGCAGACAGCAATGAGGTGTCATTACCAATATTTTGCTGGGTAAACACACAGAAAACAAATCAGTTGGAAATCGAGCGGAACCATTAATTCTACACGACTACAACAAAATTTTAATAACTATTGCATAATATCAATTGTTTTAGTTAAAAATTGGTGTTAATGACTAAAAGTTTAATTTTCAATTAAATGAAGGTCATCTCTACCCAGCAAAAACAGACATTACCGAGTAATTAAGGGAGTAAGTAGCACACAAAGGGTTTTACTACTTACCAGGCTATTTACTCGCAACATTACTTTTGTTCGCGATGTCCAAAAATTCATGGGTGCTCATTACCCTCTCGCTTACAAAAAAGTGCGAATAACGAGTTACCCATAGTGAAAGAATAAGTGGTTACTTAGAAGTTAGGAAATAAGTGGTTACTCCACATTGCGAAATAGTTGGTCATATTGGAAATATAACTTTTTATCTCGGAAAATTTTCTATTCAATTGGAAAAATGTTCGAAAAAAATTTAATAAATAAAATATTAATATAAAAAAAGACTAAAACAGTACTTATTTAATCAATTACCTGTAAGTGATTACTTTGCAAGAATATATAAGTACTTTTATAACTTATTATCAGTAAGTCATTATTTTGTAAAGTAATGCAAAAGGTAATGACCTATCATTACTTGGTAATCCGTATGGTAATGACCTGTCATTACCATGTTTTTGCTGGGTACTATTATATTTGGGCTTCCCAATCAATTAAGATGTAAATAAAATGTTCTAAACTGATTCGATAATTGCAACCAATATAAATTGCTTAATAAGTAAAATTTTTACAATAAATAAGGAACTGTAACTACATGTATGTTGCAACAATCAAATTTTAAAAATAATTGTATACTAATGCTTTACTAAGCATTTTCTAGCGAACGATGGTAACACCGACCAATAAAAAAAAAACTTGTGAAAGATTTTCAGTTGCAACAACAAAATCCAAAAATATGTTGAAAAGACAATTTAAAAGTCGTTTTGTCTGAATTGTCAAAAAATAAAAATAAACATTTTTTAAAAATAATAAAAAATTTTATAATTAATACAACCAGGGGTGTGGCATCACCAAAAATATAAGTTATAAAAAAATTGTTATCACTAGATGACACTTTGTAAAAAAAATTGACTATTTTCAGATTTTATTTAAATTTAAATAATAACAAACAACAAAGGAAAAAATACAAACAAATATTTCAAATTTTATTATTTGAATATATTCCGCGTTTGTTTTTTCCTTATTTTGAGCAGTTTTCAGCAGTTTTTGAGTTTTTAAATATAGGCTCAGCTGATACTAAACTGATGCTAAATAGTTGCTCAGGTAATACTAAATTTCAGCGCCCTCTATCGGTAAGTAGTGTAAGTTTTGATTTCCTATCTCTATAATTAATAGTCTCTGAATACAACTGCTGCCATTTATTGTATTGGACTTAATGTCATGTAAGTGCTGAATCTAATATTTTTCTGAAATCTGTAGAGGTATTCTTATTAATACTCATTGGTATTTTTTTTTTCAGATCATGTATATGATGACTGCAGAAAAACAACGAAATCCATTAATAGTTGTTGCGATAGCTTTGAACCCTTTAGATTGTGGGAGGTTTTCATATAGGTAGACTGAAGAGCTTTTATGGAAAACCAGAGTTTTTAACTGCAAAACTTTATCTCAGAACTTTTTCCTGTAAAAAACTTATTAATTCTATGTTCTTTTTCAACAGAAAGCACTCACTTTTTAGGCCATTTCTAATACAAGTTATAGTCTGAGAAAAAAGATTTTTTGATAGGCAAAGTGAGTACTTTCTACTTTTTGCGGAAAAATTTATAGAATCTGAGGGCTATGACAAAAACTATGAGATTAAAAAAAATTGTTCCTAGGGAAGAATTATTGGGTTGTAAGAAAATTTCTCTCTAGACATACCCAACGATTTTAAGGTTTTTTCTTAAAAAATATCCGAATTGAAAAACTCCTATATCCTACACACAAAAAAATACTAGAGGGCAGATTACCATTGTTGGCATAGGTATCATACTTTAGTATGTTATTTGTAAAAATAGAGTTATTGCCTATGCCAAAGGTAATTATTTTACCTATTGGCATTGTAGATTTAACTATTGAATGTAGGCAACCCTCCGAAAATTTATAATTCGAAATGTCACAAATTTAAATTATTTTGTTTACTTTTCAAAGTTTAATAACTATTTAGTTTTTCAAGATTTTTAATAAAAAATGGTCTATATTTTATTTATAGTTTATGAAATATAGTGAAAAAAAGAACGAGGTAACGTATTGTTAATTGTTATAACAAAAATTAAGTTTAAATCATTCTTTGATTTTTTAGATATAACATTGCTCCTGTCAAGACATTTTCATCTCAACAAGAAATTAACTTTTATGCTAAAAAAAGCACCATTTCTGTGTTTTCAAATATTCTCATCGCCTTTAGTTTTGACGTGGTGAATAATAAACCTTGTTTTTTTTTATCTGAAATGGTATTCATGGGTAATATCATTATACGTTTTATATATGTAGGTCTTCCGTTTTTCCAATAGATCAAAGTGACCACTAGAGGGTTTTCTATTGGAAACACTTTTGTATCGAAGCGATTTTCCAAATATCAGAGTGATTTGCTCCAGAAAATTAACTATGAATCTAAGCGTTTTTCAAAGAACAAATTCTTTGGAAACAGTCATTTTAGATAGTCAAAATTTGGGAGCTATTTATTGCAATTATTTACGGTGGGTCTCATTCTGCAGGTTTAACCTTAGATTAACTATTAAACAAAAGAAAATGTCAAAGAATTGTGTACAAAACAATGGGTTAACTATTAGTTAACCTTTAAACCTTCAGTGTGAGACCCACCGTTAATAGTTTTCTTTTCATGGTTGGCAAACAGAACGATACGGTGTCGTTTATCGTAAATTTATTGTATATTATTTTGCAAACGTTATTTTAAGGATAACACGTTTTGTTTATTTATTTTATCAACTCAATTTTATTGCAAACAACATTTCAGTTATTTTGCAATTGGTAATTTAATAGTTACGCTATTTTAAGACTAACGATTCCGTCTGTTTAAATGGAATCGATAAAGGTAATTCAGTGAATTTGATTCTAACACTGCTTTTTAATATGATACTGTCATATTATGAGCTAACATGTTTTACGAGTAGAATTGGACAATTTTTTCTCATTAAAATTTTCCCAGAATATAATCTAATCTAAAGAAAAGAGAAAAATTGTTTCTATATCTTTGGATTCTATAAACTTGTTCCTATAGGAATCAACCAGATCCTCTCGACTTTTCCTTATAGAAAACAAGTGGACTTCTTCCTATGAAAAGCCTTCAAATTTGGATTACTTTTTCCATAGAAAAACACTCATATTAGTAGGAATTTTTCCTATAGAAAAACACTCAGATTCTGAGGACTTTTTCCTATAGAAAAACCTCATATTATGTGGACTTTTTCCTATAGAAAAACCCACAGATTCTGAGGACTTCTTTCCAGTTAAACCCCCTCAGATTCAAGCTTTTTTCTAGAAAATCCCATAAAAAAATACAAAAAACTGGGTTATAAATGAAATCAGCTGTTTTTGGTGACATTTTTATTATAGAAAAATTTTGAAATTATAAAATTTATTTTCTGAGTAATTTTTCTTAGTAAAAACCTTACTTAAGACTTAGTAATATTTCCTTTACAAAAACGCTAAGATTCTGAGCACTTTTTCCGATAGAAAAATCCTCAGATTCTAAAAACTTTTTCCTTTAAATTCCGCTAAAAATACGTGTTTTTTTTTTCTTTTACATAACATATCCAAATTTCAGCGAAATCGGTGAGTGGCTTTGGGATAAATTTCTTGTGAGTTTTTTTATTATAAAAAAAACCGCTAATATTATGTTGTATAGTATAGTATTGATATTTTTAATTTGTTTAATTAAATCACTTGTATAATTGACATGTATTTTTAACTATTTTTAATAAATAAAATTATATTTAATAAAATAAAAAAATTCATTATTAAGGGGGTTTTTTTAATAAAAAGTAACTAATATCAAGGTTATATTACCCATATTTTGCCTACGTTAACTTTGGCAATACACCTATTTTTCTCAGTCAATTTAACAAACCTTATAGGTGATTTTTCGAACATAAAAGTCAAATATATATTACCTATTATTTATTGTAATATTGCCGTAAAACATAGCAAACTCTATGTTGCCTTAGAAAATAGGCGATATCACCCTACAATTTTAGGCAATATTACCTCTAGTTTTTTTTGTGTGTAAGAACAGTTCTTCAGAACTAAGAGGCTTTTTTCAATAGAAAGTCTTCAAATAACATGGTAATTTTTGGGAAAAAGGGTTGCAGAATCTGATGTTATTTTGTAGAAAAAGTCCTCAGAATAGTATGAACTTTCTAAATCTAAAAATCTGAGGGTTTTTCTAAAAAATTTTCAGAAACAGTATCAGATTTAGTAATATTTTTCATACAAAATTTTATCCTATAGATTTTTTTTATGAAGTCCCTTATTTTTTACCAAAATATTTCTAAGAATGTAATGTTTATTCCATAATTTCTGAATTTTTGTAATATGTAAAGTAATTTTATATCTTAATTATTAAATAAACAAAATAAAACAATATTGGAAATGGTGTTTTTTTTTTAATTTGGTAGGAATTAAAAAAACAATTCGGTTGGAACTACCAAACACGATTTTAGTTTAGATGTCACAACTGAACATTTTCGGTAGATGCAGCCGAATTATCTGATAGTACATGTAACTACCAAAATTCGGTTGGCAACAAATTCGGTTGTCACAACGAATCTCTTCTCTGTGTAAAGGCTTCCCTTTCAATCTTTTTTAAAACAGTTTTATCATAATTTAGTTAGTATTTGTTTTCTTCTAAGCGCTTCTTGCAATTTTTTAGCCTAAGTTAAGAAATTTATGAAGTTTTGGGAAAAAATAAAGAAAAAAATTACATATTAAAAATGTAACCGGTTAATCGACCTATTTTAACCGATTATTCGGGTCGAATAATTATTTGAGTTTTAAATTATTTGTTTCGAGATTAATCGAAATAGAGGCGATTAATCGAGGAATCGGTTAACCGAATTGGAAACACTATATTGTAGGTTTGCTTTTTATTTTTAATACACACACAATATAAATCAGTTGGAATTCCACTTAACTACTATTGTTTTATCTCTGCAACTACATTTTTATTATAATTACATAAAAATAGTTGTATTAGTAAACTATTGGCGTTAATAACTAAAAATTGGAAACTTTACTATAAAAAGGTTACTACTTCTACAAAAATCTGCTACCCCAACCAATTTAAACTAAAATTAAATTTTATAAATTTCATTCGGTAGTGGTAACCATCTGTAAATCCTAAAATTTTACATTTTCCCTCATAAATTAGTTATATGCATAATATGTAAGTTGTACCAATCAAATATTTTAAATTGTTTCTTTACTATCGTCATACTAATTATTTTTTACTATTTGATGGTTGCATGTACTGAATTAAAAAATAGTTCTATTAGTTATAAAATAGATTTTCGGTTGTAGTACCCAAATATATTCTAATAATATAGGTCACAATAACCAACATAATTTAAATACAACCGAAACACATTTGCATTTTAGTGAATTGGCTTTAAATGTCAAAAATCAATAATAGCAAACAAAATTAAAAATAAAACAATATAAAAAAAGCGTGAAATCCTAAAAATAAAATTATGTAATTATGGTACAGGGAGCTCAAGGTATACAACTTCAGGAAAAATATTTTTATATATTTTAAATATGTTTTCATATCTCTATATTCCAGTTCTACAGTGAAGCTTAAAACTGCAAGAATATATAGAAAACTAAAATAAACCAGGAATTTAATGCTAAAGAGAAGTCTATTTGCAAAATAATCATCTCAAGTAGATTCTCCGTATTTCAAGAAAAATAGCATTAACGTTCTAAAGGAATCTAATCGAACAACTTTAAAATTTTGAGATATATGCTTATTTTAAAAACATTTAGGTTTTAAGGATTTATCCTCTAGAATACCCCTCAAATGCTAAGGAGTTTTTCGAAATAAAATCCTTCAGAATTTGACCACTTTTTCCATACGTAAACACTCTCGTTTGGAGTATTTCACTTCATGTCGAAAAAGATCGGATTCTCGAATATTTTCCTATGGAAAGCCCTTTAAATTTTAGGGACTCTTTCTACTAAACAGGTTTGAAGTATATGTTCAGGTTTGAAGTATATGTTTTTCGTATTTTTGTAATATTTGTCTATTTTCTATATTGTTTATATTATCTACTTATTAATAAAAAAAATAAAAACTAATGGAAACAGTGTTTTTTAATTCGATTGCAATTTCTATAAAAATTCGGTTGCATCTACTGAATTTTAAAATCGATCAGGTAGTACTAAAGTAAGTCGGTTGTGCCAACTTTTTATATTGTTCTAACACTGTAGGTACAACTGTAAATATCGGTAGTTGCAACCGAATAATGTGATAGTACATGGGACTACCAAAATTCGGTTGTCAACAAATTCGGTTGACACAACGAATTTGTTCTGTGTGTGTACAGTGCTTTTTAATATGTGGTTTTGGTTGCCTTCTTGGAGTTGTTGGATTGGCAGCGTATTTAGTATTTTCATTATTTGCTTTCATGTTAAAATAGGTTTGTTCTGTATGACTTCGGTGTCTTACCTTTTGTAATTCCTTTGCGACTATACATCATCGGTAACTAGCTGGATGTGATTTTCTGCAATTACAGTATTTTAGGTTTTCTGTGGGAAGTTTTGTACAATCTGCAGTTTTATGTTTACCTGCACATTTAACGCATCGTGGAGGTTTTGAGCAAAAGTTTTTAGTGTGCCCATGTAATTGGCAATTTCTGCACTGAAGAATCAATCTTGACTGTCCAATTGGCTCGACTTTTACAATACAATTAAGTATTGATCTAATTGAATATATTTTTTTTATATCTTCTGTATATCTTCTTGTTTATTGCCTCTAAAAAATGTAAAACGTAACTATTGGTATCAGCAGTGGGATTGGTTTTTTTGACTGCAATAGAAAATAACCCGGTTTATTTAAACGAAATAAACCAACGTTTTTAAAAGGTAAAAACGTAACAGTATGTATCTCTACTGGAAATTTTAACAAACTGTCACCGAACTGGCCCCTTTATATGAAATAGACTGGTCAATTTTACATGGCGTTGTCATAGGAGGGGGAAATTGACCCCTTTTGACATGTCACAAGACAAATCCTAGAACAGATCCTTGAACTTTGTTTTTTATTAGAGTTCAGTAACCTGTAACCGGTTGACACAACAAATCTGTTCTCTGTGTGTATATGTGGGAATATGCTTAGCATGCATATTCTCAATAAATGCACTTATATGTTTAAGGTAGTTTTGTAAGAACAAATAAATAAACAGTCTCTTTAATTTAATACCTAGAACTTATAGAATCTGTGATAAATTTTAAATTATTATATAAAACTCAGATAAAGCCATTCAAATATGTAAAACAGATATTTTCTAATCAATACCAACAAAGGTTTTACCGAAGTGCAAATTCATTAAAAACGAGTAAAAATGTTAAAGTCGGGCATGCCGACTATACAATACCCTACACCAGTCTGGTTGAAAGCCAACTAATGTTTGGATCCGAAATTCGAATGGGTTAAAATGGGACTTGTGTCAAAATTTTCTATAATGTGAGTCAGCGAACCAAATTTCATTAAAATATCTTAATATTTGCGACCTGCAGTTTGTAACCAAGCCAATTTTGGGGGGACCCTTATATGGGCACTAGATCTAAACATGGACCGGTTTTAACCAAAATCAATAGGCTTCGTCCTTGGGCTGATATAGGTCGGTGTACCAAATTTCATCAAAATATCTTAATATTTGCGACCTGCAGCGTATAAATAATATAATTTTGGAGAACCCTTATATGGGCACTAGGTCTTAACATGGACCGATGTTCCACCCAAATCAATAGGCTTCGTCCCTGGACCAACATAGATCTGTGTACCAAATTTCATCAAAATATCTTAATATTTCCGACCTGCAGCCTATAAACAATATAATTTTGGGGGGACCCATATATGGGCACTAGGTCTTAACATGGACCGATGTTCACCAAAATCAATAGGCTTCGTCCCTGGACCAACATAGGTCTGTGTACCAAATTTCATCAAAATGTCTTAATATTTCCGACCTGCAGCCTATAAACAATATAATTTTGGTGGGACCCTTATATGGGCACTAGGTCTTAACATAGACCGATGTTCACCAAAATCAATACGCTTCGTCTCTGGACCAACAAAGGTCTGTTCACCAAATTTCATCAAAATATCTTAATATTTCCGACCTGCAGCCTATAAACAATATAATTTTGGTGGGACCCTTATATGGGCACTAGGTCTAAACATGGACCGATGTTCACCAAAATCAATAGGATTCGTCCTTGGGCCGACGTAGGTGGGTGTACCAAATTTCATCAAAATATCTTAATATTTGCGACCTGCAGCGTATAAACAATATAATTTTGGTTGGACCCTAATATGGGCACTAGGTCTAATCATGGACCGATTTCAACCAAAATCAATAGGCGTCGTCCTTGGGCCGACATTAGTCGGTGTACCAAATTTCATCAAAATATGCTAATATTTGCGACCTGTAGAGTGCGCACAAAAATGCATGGACAGACAGACAGACGGACGGACGGACAGACGGACATCGTTAAATCGAAATAAAAAAAAATTCTGAGCCGATCGGTATACTATAAGGTGGGTCTAGGACCAATATTTTTTGGTGTTACAAACATCAGCACAAACTTATAATACCCTGACCACATAGTGCTGTAGGGTATAATAAAAAATTAAGATTTTAAAATATGCATGTTCAAAAACGTACATTATTTGCTTTTGCCATAGTAAATCCACACAAAATTAATTTGAAATAAAAAAAATATAAAATTTATATTTCACAATAAAATTTATATTTCACATTGAATTTTCTGAAAATGTTGATGCAAAAGATCCGATTCTTTTGATAAAATGAATTAATAGAATATAAACTAACGTCCTACGTTAAGATTTTGCAAATCCAAATAAAAGGAATTTTATCGGATTTTACAAATTCGAAAATAAGTGGAAATTTCAATTTAATTGCATTGATTTTTTAGATCATTCGCCTAATCAAAATAACCCAGCAAAATCTTTCATTACCAAATAAGTGGTTATATAATAGAAATTCATAGCTCCGCACAACTTATTTTTTGGCGTCTAAACTCATTATTTTTGTTTGGCGTGGCCGTTTTTATAAGTAGTCACACTTACCCGCTCGCTTACGAAAAAATGAGAAATAAGTAGTTATGAGATTTTGAATAATAAGTGGTTACACACATGCTTACAAAAAGTTGAATTATAAGTGGTTATCCGATTGCTTACTTGATTTTTAAAATAAGGAGTTAAGCAAATACTATTAGCTTAAGGAAATACATTCAGAAAAATTTAAGTTTTCTCTAGTGTGTAATTTTAGGACTCGTCATAAAAATTTAAACATAAAACATATTTACATATAATAAATAAAAATGTATAAAATTTAACTGTGTAAAAAGTACTTATTTAAACTATTACGAGTAAGTCATTATTTTATATTTAGAAACAATGAATACAATAGGCCGTTATTTGGAAGTCATTATTTTATATTATAAAATAATGCAAAAGGTAATGATGTATCATTTTTGGTAATGCAGATAGTAATGAGGTGTCATAACAAATATTTTGCTGGGAAGTTAACATATTACTACTTATAATTCGGCATCAGTACTAATTATTTTTCTTAGGCGAACCCGTTTTTATAAGCAGTATAGCTTACGCGCGACTACTTATAAAGATAATGTGAATTTGGTAACTACTTACTTTTTAAACACTAGTAAGTATATAAGTAAGTCGTATTATTTAACAACTTGTAACCACATATATTTTAACTGCGTATAAGCACACGAATTACTACTTATTTTGGTAACTACTTATTTTATATACTTTTGTAATGCAGCGTGTAAGCGGGTGCACAAATTTTGTACGTTTTTTCATGCAGCGAACATGGACAACAACTTACAAAAACGACCTTGTCGAACAAAAATAATGAGTTTTGACATCGAATTATGAGCAGTTGACCCTAATTCTACTGCTTATTATTTAGATATCAGTAATGAGCACCCATTACTGAGATTTTGCTGGTATGCTCTCAAACAGGTTATTTTGATTTTTTTTTCTCTAGAAAATGCTTAATTAAAGGCTGATATATCGATTTACATGTCAAATGACACTTTTTTACATTCAAAAAATTTGGGGTCATTTTGACCATTTTGATTATAAGGGTTAATTTTTAATTTTCTATTACTATGTATACAATTTGGTGTCAGCAGAGTTATTTGGACAACTTTTACAGAATTCCGCAAGAAACAACACATTGTTTTGATATACTGTAGAAAAAATCGAAAAATTTTAAAAATTTCACTTTTGACCTTGGTAAAGAAAGGGTTAACGTTTTCGGAGTTTTACAAAATTTTCGGAAAACAATCTCTTGTATCAGAATTAAAGGAAATCGGAAGTAATTTTGTTCCAGCTAGCTAAAAACACAAAAATTAATACTATTATCTAAATTATTGGCCAAAATCACACTTTTCTCTAAAATTTTCAAATTTAAAACGCCGTCACTGTTAAGTTAAAAGAGGGATATGTGTATTATTGTGAATTATTCTCTAAGATGTACTCAATAAACCCCTATGCGTTGACAATTTTTTTTATATTTTGTTGAACAAAATTTTAAAAAACTTAAAACTAGAGATTTGCAAATTTATAAAAAAACAAATCCCATTTTTGGGAATACATACTTGGGACAAAGTTATCATAACCCAGAAGAGACAAAAATTTATATCTGAAAATGAAATGAAACTAGAGTACAATATTGCAAATTTTTTGAAAAGATATTTTATTTTTTACGATTTTCATAATTTATCTCATTTTAACCCTACAATGGTCTGAGGAAATTGCAATTACTAAAATATTTTCCAACCGATTTTGAATTTTTATACGTTACCAGAAATTAAATTATGACTATGCAGGAGTAAAAGGAACAAATATATATATAAATTATGACTCAATTTACATTTTTCAAAAATACAGTTATTAAAGAGCCAGTATTTTGAAAGAAAGCCAAAAAAGTGATTATTTCGCCTTGTAAATCGTATTTCAAACTTCAGGGCCGATACGGCACGTGTTCCCGTTATCCGATCACCTTAATTTTTTCCATGATGTATTTTTATACCCAAAGGCACTTTTCTAGGGGGACGGCCTTAGATCGCAAGTTGAAAAATAAGGTCCACCCTAATGTACATATTTCAAGTAAAATCCTTAAGTATGCTTATCTAAAACATTGTAAAAGTAGATAACTCCTGAGTAATTAACTGCATTTACTTGCTTTTTTTTTTTGTTTTTTATTAGTTACCTAGTTGCTCAGGCAGCTGACCTTTTTTAACCATTACATTAGGCCAAAGAGACAGACCCAAGAACTAATAAAAAAAATTTTTTAAAATTAAAATTGTAGTAATAATACTCAAAAAGCGCAAAAAAGGTGGTAATCATTGATAACATGAAGTAGAGCACAAACACTTAAGTTGTTGGGATTCTCTTTTTCATTCCTTTTTAATCTTAATTACTTGTTCACTATAAAAACTGTGGTTTAACTTCAAGAGAAACACAAAAAAGGTGTAAAAGTTGAAAAAGATAGCATAATTATGCAAATAAGAATTTAATAAGAAAACAGATTGTTATTATATTTTTAACATCGTAGTTAAAACGAAACTAATACAAAGTACAACCACCGCACTGTGGGCAAGGATCGCGTTTTTTTGGCCAAAAGTACAATTCAGGTAAAGGGAAAATATGTTCAAAATTCAAAATCTAGTATTGTTGAATATTTTGTGAGTGAAATATTGTATCATTGTGGTTACTCGTTGTTAGTTGGCGAGAGTTCAAAGTCAAAGTTTTTTAATTTTGTGACATTTTTTATTTTATAATGATACAATAAAAAAATCATAAATAAACAACAATTTGTTACAAAAATAATCTCAAATTATAAAACTGAAACTAGTTCTCAAAATACTTAACAGAAACCTGTTAAGTATTTACGAAAAAAGTAACAAAATTATTAATTTTACCTCAAAAAAGTGGGTATTTTTGAAAATCCTAAATTTTTTAAAAAAAGCTCCAAAATGTTCCAAGAGATATTTGAAAAACTTGAATGCAACCGTTCATAAACTTTTGAGATTTTGCACTTTAACTGAAAAAGTACCTTCAGATCTCGCTGATTTCCAGCATTCCAGAGTTTTAGTAAAAACTAAAAAATAGCACTAAAAATTACCTTAAATGAAGGTTCTGGTTTTCTCACACAGATTAGCCCCGTAAAGTCCAGGTTTTTGGGACATTTGAGTGCCAATTCTGAATAAGTACGAAATTAACCCTTAAACACATTTTAAGTTTTGACTTATTTCTGGCATTGCAGTTAAATTTTCAACTTTGATGTCTTTAACATAAGGTCGCTGAACATATCCTATACCTAAAATCGAAGATTCACATAGTTTCCTACGCCGATTCACAATAAACATTTTCAAAAGAGGGGAAATTTCAATCCCCCAAAAACATAGGGACAGACGAAAACTTTTAAAAAGCCGATACACTTATATTTTTCTTTGATCCCTCTGCCAGAATTAGTTGTCATCAGAAACTTTTTTTTCTTTTTTGTACAGTGTAATTTATTTTCCAACACATAACAATTTTAAATTTATGGCCGCTATATTGGATCCGCCATGTTGAATTTTTAAAATTAGATTTCAGATTCGTAATCTGCTACCCAAAAACTTCCCCTGGTGGAAATTTGAAGTAAATCAGGCGACATAAGAAATTTAATGAAAAAATAATTTGTCGCCATATTGGATCCGCCATTTTGAAGTTTAAAATTTTAATTTCAGATTTTTAATCAGCGGATCCTAGACCTATATAATTGATTATTTTAAGTCCAATATAATAAAAACTAAAAATTAATGGCCGCCATCTTGGATCCGCCATTTTGAATTTTATATTTTTTATTTCAGATTCGTGATCAGCAACAACCAAGCCCCCCTTTGTGATATCCTTTAGTCTCATATACTCAATATTCTAGTTTTGGCCAAAATTCGATGATACTGGCCGACTGTGCACCGGTCGTATAAGCGTTGGTAATACTAACCCTTCATCCCCTAGCGTCATCATATGACGCCACAACTTAAAAATTCAGATAGGGACATGCCTTCAACAGATTCCTTTTTTACAATTTGTCGAATGAGTTTCGGGATTTTAGCACATTTAATTCCTTTTATGCAATTAATGTATATCCCGATAAAAATAAATATAAAAAACTAATAATTTAATAAATTTAACTAATATGCAAGTGCTTGTGCAAATTTAAATGTTACTGACACTTTAGAAAACATATTATTTTCTATTGTTGTTTATACATAAATGGATGTTACATTGCTAGATCTGTCAAAACAACAGAGTAGTATATTGGAAGATGACAAAGCAAATTGTGGTAAACTTTTTATTGTTGTTTGTTTTTTCTTTGATATTTTAAATGTTAAATAACGCTCCTAGACGATAGCAAGAAATTTCATTGAGTTTGTAATTTGACTTAACAAATATTTCTAGAAATTCTAAAAATAACGCACAGTGCTTTGTCTCATAGGCAAAATTAAAAAAAAATGTGTGGGGAATGTTAGTGACTTATACATTTTTGGAGAGGTAACATAATACCTTAAATAAATATTAAAGAGGAATTCAGTATCTCCCCATTTTGTTAACAACAGAGGGCGCTAAAGTCAAAAACAAATTTTGACCTTAAATAATTAAACGAAAATCTACAAAAAAAGATTAACAAAAATTCATTTTTAAAGATATTTCTTTGAAACTTGGTGGCTTTGTTATTTACTATATTTGCAATAAGCGAAAATAGTTTTATGTGAACATTTTTTATAGACTAATATTTCGTGGCATCGAAAACTTTAGACATTTTTTGACTGGAATTCCCAAAGTTTTTTAAGTTTGGTAGAGTAAAACAAAAAAAAAATCGAAAGAACGGGTTTTTTATTTGTGATTTTAGGATATCTTGGAGTCTTTTAATAGAATTTGAAAAAAAAAAATTTTTTTACCGCAAATTGAAAAATTATTTATATACAATTTTCACACACTTTTACCTGAGTTTTAACAAAGTTCGAAAGAGCTAAATTTAAAGGTACCACCAAAAATTAAAATAATAATGTTTAAAAAAAAAGAACTTGATAATTAAACCACAAGCTTCATTTTTATATGGTGTAAAAATAAAAAAAAAAACAAGAAAATTAAAAAAAATTTTAG
This sequence comes from Leucophora obtusa, assembly GCA_949987735.1. NCBI lineage: Eukaryota > Metazoa > Arthropoda > Insecta > Diptera > Anthomyiidae > Leucophora > Leucophora obtusa. Next base: position 268,771,238 of record OX465295.1, on the reverse strand, counting down.
TAATAACACTTTTTTTGAGGAAAACCAAAAAAAATTTTATAAAGTTTAGCGGAAAGATATAAAAATAACGGGTAATTTTTTTATGATTTAGATAGTCCGTTAGAGTTTAAACCGCAAATTTGAAATTTCTAATTTTTTTTACATATCCCAATTTTTTAATTTTATGTATTTAGATTAGGGCGGGTTAATTTTATAGCAAAAACGTAATCTATAGGTGATTCTGAGAAATTTTGCTCAAGAGACCATAGCTCTAAGTCGCATTTGGAGCCACTTAAAATTTCAAAATAGATGTAGACGTAGACGCAGACTCCTTAATTTGTAGGTATTAAAAAAAACAATCTTTTTCAGTTTGAGCCAATTTTTACTTAAAATTAAAACATAAAGTGCGAAATTTTTTGATGAATTAAGTAACATGAGATGTTTAGTAATGGTATGAATTATAAAATTGGAAATTCCTTTCATCGCAGATTAATTATTAGCGAAATATTGAAAAAAGAGAAATTTCAAATTTAAATGCATAGGTAGTGAATATAATCGCAGATGTCAAAACGTGCGATATATCAAATTAAAGGGCACATTTCATCCTATTAAAATTTTGCAAAGATTTTTTAATTTTACATTTTTTTGCAAAAAGTTTATTACAAAATTTAAATTTTCTGCAAATACGTTTTTGTAAATATTTCTTAAACTATAGCTAACTTTAAAATTCTAAGGCCATATTCGTGATCTACGTCCCAATGTCTATTAGAAATGATCTGTCGCAATCCCGATGCATCAAATTTTTCTTATTTTGTTGTACTGTGTAATTATTTTGAGTAACTTGATCCATATAGGGTTAATGTTCTCACTTTTCACAAAAAAGACCCACTAGGAAATTTACAGAATAACATTTATCAGATTTTTATTAAATTGGGATATGCGAAAGGTGTTATTCTGTAAATTTCCTAGAGGGGCGTTTTTGGCCAAAAGTATAAAAATTAACCCATAGGAATCACGTTACATAAAATAATTATTCTTATCCAGTTGAGTTTTTTTTTTATCAATTTAATGGCTTTACAATCTCGTAGTCATAATTAATATTAAGTCCAATGGGTCTTTTCTGACCCCAGGCCACTAAGGGTTAAATTTTTAATAGGGACGATTAAATCAAACTTCACTATGAAAATTAATAGCTTCATCATCTAAGATGAATATTAATCGCTCTATATAACGAAAATAATTTATGAATAATTTATTTTTTAATTTATAATTACATTTTAAATAATTACATTTTTAATAATTTTTAGTTTTAATATATTTAAAATATCTCATATTAATCAATTATTCACATTATTTTTTCAATCAAAAATTTTGAAATTTTTTTTATTCATAAATTTACTTTCATTAACCAAATTTTAGTGTTGTTTTTCCGAAAACCGTGTAAAATTTGATGAAAATATTCAAATTTTTAAAATTTTTGGAAAAATGAGCAATTTTTGTAAAATGGTCTGAAAAGCAGTCGCTCCAAACACAAACTCGAATTATCATTTTTCATGAAGTCAAAATTCCATGTATGAATCATTTTGACTATTTTAAAAGAATAAATGGATTAAAATATAATTTTTTTTTCGAAATTTCGAATTTTGGGAATTTTTAATAGTAATACACTTTTTTTCCAAAAGGGGCCATTTTCGTCCAACTTTCGGCACGGGTTAACGTTTTCCAAAAAAAAATCGATTTCTTCCATTTGGAACCATTTCCAATAAAACTGGGGGTGTAATTAACGAAAATCGACAAATCGCTATTTTAAGGGACAGTCTAGTGGACACCGACAATGTTTTGCAATAGTTGCAAAACTATTTTATACAAGTGGTCAAATGGCAAGAAGATCTATTTCGATTTTTCAATTCTAGTACCTTGGAGAGAGTCAAGTAACCACCAAACCGATTGTTATTTCTATTTAACAAAAGTTGTTTTGCCAGCGCTGTGTTAATCATATGATCCTAAGATATCAAATAATAATAATTTGATTTTCATAAATGCTTAAAAAGTGTGAAAAATATTAATTTTATATGAGTGCCTGTCTCTGGGGCACAATCACGGGATGGCCTCTGTAGCTACAAAGGCTTGGTGCATCCCTGCCTAAAATGCTCTATAAGAATTTTCTAGATGTTTAATGGTAAATTAGAACAATCGTGTTAATTCTTAAATTTATATTAATTATTCAGTTTTTTGTAATTTTGAAGAATCATATTATACAGCCTTACTATCAATATTCCCCAAACGTATATTTTAGTTAAAGCCGACTTTAGTTAAAATGTTGGGTGGCAGTATACCAAGTGTTTATTTTTGGAGCATTCTGATTGGTTAATTTATTTTCAACCAATCAAAATGTTTGAAAATACAAATATTTTTGTAGGGTTTTCAAAATGAACAAAACCGTACGATTAGAAATAAAGTCGACTTTAAATTTAAAATACTCTTTTATAGTAAGGGCCACAGTTTTAAATTATTATTTTTTTAATGTAGTGCAGATTTATTGATTAAAAAAATCACATATCTTAAAGATCTTATTCTAAATAATTTTTTCAGTCACTAAAACATTAACTTTGTCGTATTAACAAATTTTTTTTGTTGAAATTTTATCTAGCTCTTTTCGCGAATATCCCCCAAGTTTGAGGTAGTTACGCCGATTTGAGTTATTTTGAAAATCATTAAAAAAGTAATAGAAAATATTCAAATAATTAGAATACAAATCATATAAATTAAAGCCAAGGTATGTAGACCTTCAATTTGAAAGTAATTTTTGAAAAATAATTAGGGGTTAAGAAATGATATTGCTTTGAAAAAAAGTCCCCTGTACCCTACAGAACTGAGTATTCGAAAAACGATATAAATTATATTACAATAAATCAGAAAATAAGATATATGGAATTAGTTTTAACAAAAGTATATAAAAAGTAATAGAAACTTTAAACAAATTAATCATTAAAGTTTTAATCATCAAATTTTAACATATTTAATTAGATTAGTGTGAAAAGGTATGTATTATGCTTTTTTTGAAGCAATTGAGTTCCAGAGTTGGATGACGTGGTTATAGAATTGCCACATTGATATAAGGCTTTTGTAGCTAAAAGTTTTTAATCTTTTGCCTCTGCCAAAATTATCTGAGAAATTAAGTTTCTCGAAAAGATAGTGAGGCTGATGTGTATAGATGATTTTGTGCAAGAAAATTAATGTTCGCGTTTTTAGAAAATCCTCAAAACTAATGCCGTACGATTTAGCTGAGATACTGAATATAATAAATAAACATCCCGGTGAAAAATGTCCATATATGAACATTTATGGTTCAACCATATATGTATGGATCCGAAAAATGAGGTAAGTATATGTTCATATATGGAAATATATGAACATATACATTTATTAAATATATGGTAATTTATACCCATATATTTGTATATTCCGTTGAAATTAATTTCTGATCAAAAAAACATTAGCGGTATTCACAAACTACATACATAGTAAAAGAGTAATTAAGCCGATATTTATTCAGAACAAACGCAAAATACAAGTATTTTGGAATATTAAAAGTGCTTTTATACTACCCCAGCAAAATATCAGTAATGGGTGCTCATTACCAATATCTAAATTATAAGCAGGGTGAAAAAATAAGTACCCAGGTGAAAATGTTCATATATGTTCATATATTGTCATATATGGTTTCATGTATGAGCATATATGGTTTAATGTATGATCATATATGAACATATATATTATGTATGGAAGCATATATGGGTAAAAACATTCAAATGTATGAATCCATATATGATAATATACTGCATTTATTGGTCCATATATTGGTTCATATATTCCATATATCTTCATATATGAATTCATATATTATTCTATATATGGATAATGTTTTAAGTTTTTTTTATCATGGGGGTAATTACGTGAGCGGCTTCAAAAAATATTGAAATACAATACATTTGATAATTTCTTAAATACAATTGGCAATTTCTAAAATACAGTTGCCAGTTTTAGAAATACAATTGATTATTTGTAAAATACATTTGATAATTTCTGAAATGCAATTGCGAATTTCTGAAATACAATTAATAAATTTCTGAAATACAATTTTCAGTTTCTGAAATACAATTTATAATTTCTGAAATACAATTGGTAGTTTCTGATATACAATTGATAAATATGAAAATCAATTGATAATTTCTGAAAAGCAATTTTAAAACTGGAAATAAATTGATTATTTCTGAAATACAATTGGTAAATCTGAAAAACAACTCATAACTTCTACAACACAATTGAGTAAACTGAAATTCAATTGATTATTTCTGAAATACAATTGATAAATCAGAAAAACAATTGATAACTTCTGAAATAAAATGATAAATTTTAAAATACAATTCAAAATGTTGCAGTAAGATAAAAACAGCAAAAATAAATTTAGAAAATCTGCAGAAAATTTTGTAAAATATTAGTAAACTAAAAATGGCTAAAACAAACTGTTGTATCTAAAAAATGTTTGTCAAATTTTGTGCAATGCAAATAGCAGTTTATAAAATCAACAGAAATATTTGCTAAAAATATTAAACTGTTGATTTCAGAAGGCTAGATTTGTATTTCCATTAAAAAAAGGAACTTTGAAAATTTTAAATTTTATGTGATATTTTTTTGTCTACTACTAAGTACAATTTAGTTATATTTTCTAATCACTGAAATTTAGCTCAATTATAACTCAAATTTTGTAAATATATTAAACAGTTTTATTTTTGCTGTTCCTATCTTATTTATATTTAGCAAAACTACTCTGATAATTCAGCAGTTTTTCATTTTGAACTAATTTTTAGTAGCTTTAACTAAAATTGTTACACACTTTTTTCTATTAGTGTATAAACAATCATTAAATAATCAAAAATCAGTCACCCAGGTGAAAATGTTCATATATGGTCATACGTGGCAACATATATGGGTTCGGATCCGAAATTTGAGGGTATATGGCCATATATGGAGATATATGAATGTTCATATAAAAATTTTTTTTTTATTTTTTAATAAAAATATTGCTTTTTTTATTCAAATTAAATGTAAATATTATAATTCTATTCATACGTTACTGATGAAATTGTACATTTGAATGAAATTGAGAAATTATGAAATTTTTAATAGACATGGAAAACTGCTGAATTAGCAGAGTATTTTTGCTAAATATAAATAGAATAGGAACAGCAAAAAAAAACTTTTTAATATGTTTACAAAATTTGAGTTATAATTGAGCTAAATTTCAGTTATTAGAAAATAAAATTAAATTGTAGTAGTAGACAAAAAAACATCACATAAAATTTTAAATTTTCAAAGTTCCTTTTTCAGTTTTTTGTTTTTAATGGAAATACAAATCTAGCCTTCTGAAATCAACAGTTTAATATTTTTAGCAAATATTTCTGTTGGTTTTATAAACTGCTATTTGCATTGAACAAAATTTAACGAACATTTTTTTAGATACAACAGTTTGTTTTAGCCATTTTTAGTTTACTAATATTTTGCAAAATTTTCTGCAGATTTTCTAAATTTAGCAGTTTTATTTTTGCTGTTTTTATCTTACTGCAACATTTTCAATTGTATTTCAAAATTTATCATTTTATTTCAGAAGTTATCAATTGTTTTTCAGATTTATCAATTGTATTTCAGGAATAATCAATTGAATTTCAGTTTCATCAATTGTATTGTAGAAGTTATGAACTGTTTTTCAGATTTACCAATTGTATTTCAGAAATAATCAATTTATTTCCAGTTTTATAATTGCTTTTCAGAAATTATCAATTGATTTTCATATTTATCAATTGTATATCAGAAACTACCAATTGTATTTCAGAAATTATGAATTGTATTTCAGAAACTGAAAATTTTATTTCAGAAATTTATTAATTGTATTTCAGAAATTTGCAATTGCATTTCAGAAATTATCAAATGTATTTTACAAATAATCAATTGTATTTCAGAAACTGGCAATTGTATTTTAGAAATTGCCAACTGTATTTAAGAAATTATCAAATGTATTGCATTTCAATATTTTTTGAATCCGCTCACGTAATTACCCCCATGATAATAAGAAATTAAAACATTACCCATATATGGAATAATATATGAATTCATATATGAAGATATATGGAATATATGAACCAATATATGGACCCATAAATGCAGTATATTATCATATATGGATTCATACATTTGAATGTACTTACCCATATATGCTTCCATACAAACATATATGTTCATATATGATCATACATTAAACCATATATGCTCATACATGAAACCATATATGACAATATATGAACATACTAGCGGGCGCAGCCCGCTACGTTGTTAGCGTGCCTTAAAGGTTAAGGGGGGGGAGGGCGCAGCCCCCCACAATTTTTATTAATTTCGTTTTTTTATTTAAAGCCTTCACCCAGCCACCACAAATAAATAATTCTGCACAACAATGGGTTTAAAATAAATAAATATTTGATCACTTTTTCTCATGAAAGTGGATTGTTAGTAATGAATCCATAATAAATTGCAATATACGTGTGTATGTTAAGATAATTTAGTAAAGTGCGAACTTAGGTAGATAGACCCGTAAGTAGTTTTGTTCATTTGTGTTTTGATTGAAAATAAATAACGTAAAGCAGGGTTGGAAAGCATTTTATAATATTAAAAATAGCGGGCAAAGCCCGCTACGTTGTTAGCGTGTCTTAAAGTTTTTTTTTTTTAATTCCAGTTTATGTAAAGGTAGACCTGGCAATTCAAGTAAATTCACAAATTCAGTTGGAAAATTTACTGCGTCGATTTCTTCCACCGGTGCTTCGTTACATGAAGCTTAAATATCGGAATATATAAGTTCCATTCCTTTTCTAAGGTTTTTTCTCTTTTAGAAAATTTGTTTAACTTTTTGGAGAGTAAGTTTCAATGCTACATAAGTTTCATATTCCGTGGATAGTGTTTGAACAGGTAATTCCCTCTTCCAATCCATTTGCATTCTCTATAATTTCAATTCTACTCGTTCAACGTTTATATCCATTTCATTCCACTTGTGTAGTGTTTCATTCCACTCGTTTCCTATTTAGTTTCTTAATTTTAGTGTTTCATATACACTTGTTCTTTAAGTTTTAGGTTTCTAGCTAAAGACGCAGACGTTAAGGGGGGGGGGGGGGGGGGGGGGGGGCAATTTTCCCCTTTTGAACCACCATTTTTACCACGTTCCTGTCCAAAGTCCTAGAAATGCCTTGTCGATAAGTTAGCCCATACTCCAAGGAAAACATATTATATATTACAGGTTTCTAGCCGAAGGGTTCGGTTAGGCCATCAAGGGGGAGAATTATTCCGTTTTTACCCCTCCCGGTAGGAATTTCCAAAAATTCCGTCTTAGAGGACGTCTGCGTTGGAGGAGGAACCTACTACATACATAATTTTAGGTCTCTATATCCAGCAGTTTGGCCAGGCCGTCAAGGGGGAAGTTTTTTCCCTTTTTACCCCTCCCGGTATGAATTGCCAAAAATACCATCTTAGGGGACGTCAACGTTGGAGAAGGAACCCAAATACCGAATTTAAGCTCCCTTGTTCCAGCAGTTTGGCCAGGCCGTTAAGGGGGAGACTTTTCCTGTTTTTGACCCTACCTGTAGAAATATCCAAAAATCTCATCTTAGCGGATGTTTACAATAGAGGAGGAACTTTAATACCAAATTTCAACTTCCTACCTCCAGCGGTTTGGGCAGGCCTTTAAGCGGCACTTTTCGCTTCATTAATCCCCATTTTTGCAATGTCCCTGTCCAAAAAGCACCTTCCCGGTCCAAAAAGCCCATACTCCAAGTAACATATGTTTTACATTTCAGGTTTCTAGCCAACTTTTACTATTTGTGCCCCTCTCGGTAGGAATTTCCGAAAATCCATCGACAGGGAATTTCAGCTTCCTAGTTCCAGCAGTTTGAGCAGGCTGTCAAGGGGGACACTTTTTCTTTTTTTGTCCCTCCCGGTTGGAATTAGGCTGGAAGAGGAACCTAAGTACCGAATTTCAGCTTCCTAGTTCCAGCAGTTTGGACAGGTCGTTAAGGGGCAACTTTCCCTTTTTGAGCCCCCATTTTATAACGACCCTGTCCAAAATTCAAAAAAGTATCTTTCTAATAAGTTAGCCCTTACTCCAGGGACCCACATTTTAATCTTCAGGTTTCTAGCCGAAGGGGTTTTTACCGGCCCCCAAGGTGAGGCTTTTCTTCTTTTTGCCCCTCCCTTTAGGAATTTACAAAAATTCCATCTTCGCGGCTATCTGCGATGGATGAGGAACATTCATACTAAATTTCAACTGCATTGCCTAAGCGGTTTGGGCAGGCCGTTATTGGGGACATTTTTCCCTTTCAACCACCATTTTTACTATGTTGCTGTTCCAAAATAGAAAAATTACGTTGCCGGTGAGTTAGTCCTACTCCAAGGAATACATATTTAAAATTTTAGGTTGGCCAAAAGGGATTGGGCAAGCCGTCAGGAGGAGACTTTTACCTTATTTCCCCTCCCGATAGGAATTTCAAAAATTCCGTCTAAGCGGACGCCTACACAGAAGGAGGAACTCACATACCGAGTTTCCTTTTGGGATATCCTGTAGGGAATTCCAAAAATACAAACTTAGTCGATGTCTACTACAGTGGAGGAACCTTCCCAGCAAAAAAATTTTAGTATTTTGGAAGCAGTAAAAATACGAAGCGCTTAAAAACGCGCTACAAATTCTGCTTTACAGAGTTGCGCCACTTTATGCGTATAAAATACACAAAAAATTTTACAATTTGATTGTATACCCTGCAAAACTGCCTAAAAAATTATAGTGCTACGCTATTCCCTTACGACGAAGCAGGTTGTAAGGGAGTAAAATAAAATGTAAGTTATCCAAAGATTAATGCGCACGAAATCTGAGTCATCTCAACCGTGTTTTACCCTTCTTTAGTAGAGTTTAATGTATAGACGCCACAGAAACATGAGTCAGTCTACATTTTGAAGTCGGCAAATGAATGCATTTATTTTCATAAGAAGTCGCGTTTAAATGCGCTCAATGAAAATCATGAATTTACTGCATCTTTTCCGCAGCAAAAAAAGCACTTTTTCCAAAAAAAGGTGCATGAATTTATTTGCGGTTAAATGCACTTACGAAAAACATGAATTTACTACAATTTTTCAGCAGCTAATAATGCGCTTTTTCTCACAAAACAACGTGCTTCCAAGCGGGCCCTTTGTATGGAAAAATCATGCCTTCCGTAAGCGGCTTTGTAAGGGATTAATTTTATTTATTCCCTTACAAAGCTGCATCCAGCGAAGCAGGTTTTTTGCTGGGTTTATACCAAATTTCAACTTCTTACCTCCAGTGGTTTGGGCAGGCACTTTTCCAATTTGTGAGACTGTTTATGTGGAGACTTTTCCCCTTTTTGCCCGTTCCGGTAGGAATTTCCAAAAATCCCGTCTTAGCGCACGTCTATGCCGAATATCAAGAAACCTTGTTTTAGTGGAGATATCCGTGGGGGAGGGAAAAAAGTAGTTTTTTTGAAATTATATATTATTTTAAATGGTACTTTTTGGAAAAACGAAATTTTTTTTAAAAAGATACTTTGTTTTTACAAAGTACTTTATTTGTACTTTTTTGGAAAAGGTATTTTTTTTAATAAGGTGTTTTTTTTTTGGAAAAATGTATGTTTTTTGGAAAAAGGTACTTTTTTTGGAAAAGGTACTTCTTTTGGAAAAGGAACATTTTTTTAGAAAAAGGTACTTTTTTTTGGGAAAAGGTACTTTTTTTTGGAAAAGTTACTTTTTTTTGGAAAAGTTACTTTTTTTTGGAAAAATGTACTTTTTTTTGAAAAAAGGTACTTTTTTGGAAAAAGGAATATTTTTTGGAAAAAGGTACTTTTTTTGGAAAAAGGTACTTTTTTTGGAAAAAGGTACTTTTTTTGGAAAAGGTCCTTTTTTTTTGGAAAAGGTACATTTTTTTAGAAAAAGGAACATTTTTTGGAAAAAGGTACTTTTTTTAAAAAAGGTACTTTTTTTGGAAAAAGGTACTTTTTTTGGAAAAGGTACTTTTTTTTTTGGAAAAGGTTAATTTTTTTAGAAAAAGGTAAATTTTTTGGAAAAAGGTACTTTTTTAAAAAAAGGTACTTTTTTTAGGAAAAATGTACTTTTTTTTGGAAAAAGGTACTTTTTTGGAAAAAGGAATTTTTTTTGGAAAAAGGAATTTTTTTTGGGAAAAGGTACTTTTTTTTGGAAAAAGGTACTTTTTTTGGAAAAGGTATTTTTTTTAATAAGGTGTTTTTTTGGAAAAATGTATGTTTTTTGGAAAAAGGTACTTTTTTGGAAAAGGTACTTCTTTTGGAAAAGGAACATTTTTTTAGAAAAAGGTAATTTTTTTTGGGAAAAGTTATATTTTTTTGGAAAAGGTACTTTTTTTGAAAAAGGTATTTTTTTTGAAAAAATGTATGTTTTTTGGGAAAAGGAACATTTTTTTAGAAAAAGGGTTTTTTTTGGGAAAAGGTACTTTTTTTTTTGGAAAAGGTACTTTTTTTGGAAAAAGGTACTTTTTTTGGAAAAAGGTACTTTTTTTGGAAAAAGGTACTTTTTTTGGAAAAGGTACTTTTTTTTTGGAAAAGGTACATTTTTTTTTAGAAAAAGGTACATTTTTTGGAAAAAGGTACTTTTTTTAAAAAAGGTACTTTTTTTTGGAAATAGGTACTTTTTTTTGGAAAAAGGTACTGTTTTGGAAAAAGGATTTTTTTGGAAAAAGGTACTTTTTTTGGAAACGGGTACTTTTTTTGGAAAAAGGTACTTTTTTGGAAAAAGGTACTTTTTTTGAAAAAAGGTACTTTTTTGGAAAAAGCTACTTTTTTGAAAAAAGGTACTTTTTTGGAAAAAGGTACTTTTTTGGAAAAAGGTACTTTTTTTGGGAAAAGGTACTTTTTTTGGAAAAAGGTACTTTTTTTGGAAAAAGGTACTTTTTTTGGAAAAAGGTACTTTTTTTGGAAATAGGTACTTTTTTTGGAAAAAGGTACTTTTTTTGGAAAAGGTACTTTTTTTTGGAAAAGGGTACTTTTTTTTGGAAATAGGTGCTTTTTTTGGAAAAAGGTACTTTTTTTTGGAAAAATGGATTTTTTTTTTTGAAAAAGGTACTTTTTTTGAAAAAAGGTTCTTTTTTTGGAAAAAGGTACATTTTTTGGAAAAAGGTACTTTTTTTGGAAAAAGGTACTTTTTTTGGAAAAACGTACTTTTTTTGGAAGAAGGAATTTTTTTTGGAAAAAGGTACTTTTTTTGGAAAAAGGTACTTTTTTTTGAAAAATGAATTTTTTTTGGAAAAAGGTACTTTTTTTGGAAAAAGGTACTTTTTTTGGAAAAAGGTACTTTTTTTGGAAAAAGGTACTTTTTTTGGAAAAAGGTACTTTTTTTGGAAAAAGGTACTTTTTTTGGAAAAAGGTACTTTTTTTGGAAAAAGGTACTTTTTTTGGAAAAAGGTACTTTTTTTTGGAAAAGGGTACTTTTTTTGCAAAATGTACTTTTTTTGCAAAAAGGTACTTTTTTTGGAAAAAGGTACTTTTTTTGGAAAAAGGTACTTTTTTTGGAAAAAGGTACTTTTTTTGGAAAAAGGTACTTTTTTTGGAAAAAGGTACTTTTTTTGGAATAAGGTACTTTTTTTGGAAAAAGGTACTTTTTTGGAAAAAGGTACTTTTTTTGGAAAAAGGTACTTTTTTTGGAAAAAGGTACTTTTTTTTGGAAAAAGGTACTTTTTTTGGAAAAAGGTACTTTTTTTGGAAAAAGGTACTTTTTTTGGAAAAAGGTACTTTTTTTGGAAAAAGGTACTTTTTTTGGAAAAAGGTACTTTTTTTGGAAAAAGGTACTTTTTTTGGGAAAAGGTACTTTTTTTGGGAAAAGGTACTTTTTTGGAAAAAGGTACTTTTTTTGTCCCCTTTTTGCCCCTCCCGATAAGAATTTCCAAAAATGCCGTCTCAACGGACGTCTACACCGGTCGAGGAACCTACATACCAAATTTCAACTTCATAGCTCCAGCAGTTTGAGCAGGCCGTCAAGGGGGAGACTTTTTCCCCGTTTTGCCCGTCCCTGTAAAAATTTCCAAAACTCCCGTCTTGGTGGATGTCTACGATAGTGGAGGAACCTTTATACCAAATTTCAACTTCCTACCTCCAGCGGTTTGGGCAGGCCGTCAAGGGGGGCCTTTTTCCCCTTTTTAACCCCCATTTTTACAACGTCCCTGTACAAAATTCTAGAAAGTACTTTCCAGAAAAGTTAGCCCCTACTCCAAGGAACACATATCTTAAATTTCAGCTTTCTAGCCAAAGGGGTTTTGGCAGGCCGTCAAGGGGGACACTTTCCCCCTTTTTGCCCGTTCCGGTAGGAATTTCGAAAAATCCCGTCTTAGTGGACGTCTACCCCTAAAGAGGAACCTACATACCAAATTTCAACTTCCTAGCTTCAGCGGTTTGGGCTGGGCGATGTTGAGTCAGTCAGTCACGTTATTCTTTTATATATAGAGATATGAACATTTTCACCTGGGTCATAAAATATTTTCTAAACTTGAAGTAAAATGTTTATGTCCATTAAAAATTTCATGATTTCTCAATTTCATTCAAATGTACAAATTCATCAGTAACGTATGAATAGAATTATAATATTTACATTTAATTTGAATAAAAAAAGCAATATTTATATTAAAAAATAAAAAATTTATATGAACATTTTTACCTGGGTAGTTACCAAATTCACATTATCTTTATAAATAATAGTCTGCTTATAAAAACGGCTTCGCCTAAAAAAAATAACTAGTACTGACGCCGAATAATAGTAGTAGTAAAAAATTTTAGTTTCATTATATAACCACTTATTTGGTAATGAAAGATTTTGCTGGAACAATACCGTAAATAATTCTAAGCCAGTTAGTTACTTTTCTACCCGGCAAATTGTGAATGCCACTAAAATTAAACATCCAAAAGTGAAAAAATATGTATAACTTATTATCTGCGTCATTTTCGCCGAGTTTATTGTTTATTTATGCCCTCGTTAAAATGTATTCGTGCGTCTACTGCTCAATTAAGAATTCCATTTAGTTCAAAAGTTATAAGATTGTTTAAAACAGCGATTTTCGACAAACACCATTTTTTCTTATAATATCGACTTAAAAATGAAATTGTTTTGATAATTCCAAAAAAAATTTACAAAAATTAGCAAACCGTTAGATGAAAAAATGTGTAAACGTTGAGTTTTCAATGTTAATAATTATCCACGTTGACAGTCAACGTGCAATTAGTGTGTTACCCAGCAAAACCTTGGTAATGACTGGTCATTACTACATGCATTACTTAGATCTCATATCTCATTACCCGTTGAATTACTTTTAAACTGAATGTAATGAGTTACCGATAATTATACCCCACACATTACTATTTCACAATAGCTGAAACCAATAATATATGTTCTAAATCATTAAAAACCATAACTATGGCGTAGCCTAGTGGTTATCGTTTTTGCCTGACACACATGAGGATCGCTGCTCAACTCGTGTTAGCTTCCATTGTTGTTTTTTTTTTGTAATTTATATTAAACATCTATTTATAGAAATGTTGATGTTCATTAAGCAGTATTTAATAACAACAAGTTTTGTGAAAAATAGACATGTATAACAGTTGCCACAATAAATGTGTACATAAGGTAAAGCATTAAAAATCATAGTGATGTCGTGGTCTAATAGTTAGAGTGTTTGCCTGACAATCGTGGGGTACGCTGATCAATACGTGTCAGCTCCTATTGGTTTTTAAATTTTTATATTTTTTAAATCTATATTCAACATCTATTTATAGTACAGCTGATAAACTACTTACATGTAACATCAGTGTAATGACTTTCCTCCAATGACATCACCATGTTAAAATAAGTAGTTTAGTAATTAAAAGGTAACTAGTGAACACTTAAGATTTCAATACCTAAAACTCATTACATGGTAATGAAAGGTTTTGCTGGGTAGTTAGTAGTATAAACATTTTTTCTAAATTTATTTTAGCTCAAAAGTTATAACAAATTTTCATTATACCAATTTTATACAAATATCTTAAAATCTTAAAACTACGAATTTCAACATAAGCGATTATGCGAGAATGACGCATATAAAACTCGCTAAAAACAGACACAGGCAGGCACTAAATTTAAATAATTTTTTTTTTGTTCCCTCTTAATATCGGACATCTTCCTATTATAACTGTCAAATTTCATGCGACCGTTGCTGTCCTTCATTATAAGGTTGTACTATAGATATATGTAAATGTATGTATGACATTCAAATTAGGCGCTATATATGTTCCTTTTTTATTTATGGCGTTAAATATATTTCCATATTTATCCGTAAAGGTAACGCTATTTTAGATTATTTCGGTAACGGTATTTTAAGGGTAACGCCATTTCATTTATTTCGGTATCAGTATTTTAAGGATAACGGTTTTTCAGTTATCTCGTTAACGGTATTTTAAGGATAAAGGTTTTTTTATTATTTCGGTAACGGTATTTTAAGGATAACGGTATTTTAGTTATTTCGGTAACGGTATTTTAAGGGTAACGGTAGTCAGTTATTTCGGTGCATCGAGAATTAATCGAGATTAAAAACAGAACTCATTTACCAACATAATGTCCCAGCTAAAAATCGACATATATGAATACATACAGGTTAAATGTATGTTCATGCATGCTCATAAACATGCATTCATGTCCATACATGGATACATAAATCTCCATACATGCATCATATATGTCCACACATGTGCATTAACGAAAATTGAGGTAATATCTACATGCATGATCATGCATGTTCATGCTTCTTCATGCGTGTTCATGTGTGTTCATACATGTACACTAGAGTGGTCCAAAAAAACATGAAAGTTGGAATTCGCGATCTCCACAATGTTGCCCCTATTCCTTAATGTCTAAAAACTCTCTATGCCAAGTTTCAGCTAAATCCGCTGTTATTTAGAGGTAGCACAAAAAGTTGTTTTTTAAGAATTAGTAATTTATCTCTAGAGTAATTTATACAAAAAGTAGGGTTGACTTTAAATTTAATTATTTCTTAACCTGTACGCTATTATTTAACAATTTTTTTTAAATCTGGTTTTAATTAATGTGAATATAAGGAATTTAAAATCAAAACTTAAAAAAATTAAGTAACTTTTAAGTAATTCGCGGTTTTTTTTTAATTTATACAAAAAAATACATATTTTAGTCAAATTTTCGAAATTTTCCGAAAAGATGTAATTAAAAATTCAACTTGTTTTTGCCTTGTATGCGCAAATTTCTCAAATCTGATCTTTATTTTAACGGAGATTATGAATCAGCAATCGAAACTTAAAAAAAATTTGTGGTTTATGAATTATTCGCGGTTTTTGAAAATTCAAAAAAACTCAAGTTTTTTGAGATATTTTCCCAATTACCTGTAAACGGTGTTATCGAAAAATTTAATTTGTTATACTTTTGCAATTTACTTACCAAGGACCTTCATTATATATAACACTGATTTTAGTTTTAAAAAGGATAACAGATATCCTTGCAAATTAAGTTAAAATTTTACATTTTTTAATATTTCGCTATTATTTAGAGTGCTATAATTTTATTCCTACCAAAAACCCTATCCCACATAATAGGACATTTAGCGGATATATATTAATGCAAAAACGAAATTTTCATATTGGTAAATATAAGAAAACATCCTGATCGAAGTTGATCCTTTTTTGTATGAAATTTTAAAATTTCGCGAAAACCGCGACTCTGATTTAAATTTTGATTTCATATTCGTAATGTACACCTAAAATTATATTAGATTTGATATGTCGCGATCATAATAATTATATTTAATTTTTCTCATTTTTTCCATTATTTTTAATTAATTAAAAATAATAGAACAAGTACAACCTCGAAAATTTAATTGCGATGTGCTACCTCTAAACAAAACTTTTTTGGTGATTTTTTTCATCAGACTACATTTTTTTTCAAAGTGGCATATTTGTAGGGTTGTGGAGCGTGAAAATTCCAACTTTTTTTTTTTTGGACCACTCTAATGTACACACATGTGGATGTGGAATTCTTGGTCCGGTACCGGAAAGATTTTATAATTTGATTTAAAAAAAACTTTGGCACCGGGCTCGTATTTCCAAATGGTAGATCGGAATGAGTCCGTATTTGGTACAGTTATGACATATGCAGACAGAATTATTCGCACCAAATATGAGTTCATTTCGTTCAACCATGTGGAATTTTTGGTACGGAAAAAATTATTAATTTATTTAAAAAACTTGGGCACCGGAACCGTATTTCCACATGGTACATCCAACTGAGTCCATATTTGGTACAGCTATTATCTGTACATCTGGGATTCAGCGATGTGGAATTCTTAGTCCGGTACCGGAAAAATTTAATAATTTTATTTAAAAAAAACTTTGGCACCGGGCTCGTATTTCCACATGGTAGATCCGAATGAGTCCATATTTAGTACAGTTATTATATATGCGGGTGGAATTATTCTCGCCAAATTTCAGTTCACTCGGTTCAACGATGTGGAATTTTTGGTCCGGTACCAGAAAAAATGAATAATTTTATTTAAAAAAAACTTAGGTGCATTTCCATATGGTAGATCCGCATGAGTCCATATTTGGTACAGTTATTATATGTGTAGCTGGGATTAGTCACGCCAAATTTCGATACATTCGGTTCAACGAAGTGGAATTTTTGGTCCGGTACCGGAAAAAAATAATTTTATTTAAAAAAAATTATAATATCTTGGCTCAGGTTTAAACTCAGATTGTCTCCACCGCTTGCGCCTCAGACTAATATATTTATTGGGTATACAAGTTAACAATGTCGATTTTTTTGCTTGAAAAATACATTTGTTATAATAACAAAATGAATTGATACATTATTCAAAGTATTGTCCATCGTTAGCCACTACTTTTTCTATCTTTGTGATTCCGCACAAAAAAGAACTGCTCCGGTTTTGAGGTAAAGAATGAATCAAGCCAATTTCTGATACCCTTTTCTGAAGTGAAGCGTATTCCAGTAAGGGAGTTCCGCATCGATCGAAACAAATGGTAGTCAGAAGAGGCAAGGTCTGGGCTATAAGGCGGGTGAGCCAAAACTTACCATCCACTGTTTTCCAAATAAGTTTTGAACGGTCTTTCAACATGTGGCCAAGCGTTGTCATGATGGAAGATTGACTCATGTTTGGTCGCATATTCTGATAGTTTTTCGTTGATTGGTCTCTTCAAACGAATCAATTGTGTTCGGTACAGGTCCCCTGTGATCGTTTGACCCGATTTCAATAGTTTATAATATAAAACACCCATCTGATCCCACCAAATACAGAGCATTACCTTGGCGCCATGGATATTCGGCTTCGGCGTTGATTTGGCTGGTTACCCGGGCTTTACATGTGACTTTTTGCGCTTGGCGTTATCATAATGTATCCATTTTTCATCACCAGTAACAATACGATGCAAAAATGACTTCTTTTTTTTAGCGCTCAAACAGCATTTCCGACATGCAAAATCGCCTTTCAACGTCTCTCGGCTTCAATTCATATGGGACCCAATTTCCTTGCTTTTTAATGAACCCACTGTGAGACAAATGGTAGGGGTCAGTGATCGGGAAGGGTTCAAACTACCGGGGAAAGTTATATCGGTAAAAAAGAAGTTATACGTGCCCCGGCGTTTCGCTGGGTCACCCCTAGGAATCGAGATATATCGATTTGACCTTTGGTGGTCTTTTTTTTTGACATAACTCGAGAACCACTAGTCTGATTTTGCTCAAATAATTTTAAAAAAATTAAAAATTACAATTCCTTTAATCTGTTCATATAACGTTTTTCTATATACTCAACAGTTTTTCCGGTAAAAATAAATGTATGAAGAAAAAAATATTTTTTGCCTAAAATATTAAAAACAAGTAATAAACAAAAGGTTATTGATTTTTATGGTACCGGTAACAAACATTTATTTTTACCGGCAAAACTGTTGAGTATATAGAAAAACGTTATATGAACAGATTAAAGGAATTGTAATTTTTAATTTTTTTAAAATTGTTTGAGCAAAATCGGACTAATGGTTCTCGAGTTATGTCAAAAAAAAGATATATCTCGATTCCTAGGGGTGACCCAGCGAAACGCCGGGACACGTATAACTTGTTTTTGACCGATATAACATTTCCCGTTGGTTTCATCCCATCCCGATTTTGACTGTCGCATAGTGACCCCAATGCTTTTAAATGTAGGGAAATGACTTGTTGTGTGACTCCCAATGATAATGCAAGTTCTTCTTGCGTTTGACAACAATCTTCGTGGAGTAATGTTTCCAATTCCTCATCTACAAACTTTTTCATCAGACCAGGCCTCTCCTTGTCTTCGGTGTTGAAATCACAACATGTGCATGTTGAGTAGGGTTTGGGTTTCGGGAAATCCCGGGCGGGAATTACCGGGAAATCCCGGGAAAAGTTTGCCGGGAATTCCCGGGAAAATAATATATTTTTCCCGGGAAAACGGGAAATTTTAAAAATATTAAATTTTTTAAATTGTTTTTGTTTCGAATAGGATTTTTTAATTTTAGTTATAAAAAACATTTTAAATACCAAAACAAAAATGTCATTGTTAAAATCTTTTAAAAGGGAATACATTTATTTGACACACAAATAAAATCTTTGCCAAGTAATAAGGAGCATTTCAACTAATAAAGATTTTTCGCATAACTTATTCAAAATTTAAGTAGTAAAATCTAAAAACTTGGTAAAATGTTTAAAAGAAATATGAACAAAAAGTCTTGTTTCTTACAAATCTAAATTTTTCAAATGTATATTTTAGTTAAATTCGACTTTGTTAAAATATTGGGTGGCTTGGTTTATTATTGGAGCATTCTGATTGGTTAATTTATTTTCAACCAATCAAAATATTTGAAAATATAAATATTTTTGTAAGGTTTTCATACACAAAATAAACAAAACCGTTCGATTAAAAATAAAGTCGACTTTAAGTACCTAATTTCGTAAAACACTTGGGTGAAGTGAAGGGAACTTTCAATGTAAATTGTTTTTGTAACAAAAACAATTTCTATAGAAATAACGCAACACTTCACCGAAGTGTTTTAGAAAATTACCCCCTAAATTTAAAATACTCCTTTATATTAAGGGTCAATAATTTTATAAGTAACGTTTTCATTAATAAATGTGAAAAGAAAAGACTAATGGTTAACGGTGGTATCTAAATTTGGTTATCCGACATCTAAATTTGGTTCACAAAAAATAAAAAATTGATGGTCATGCAACTTCTCTTGAAGAAAACAACAAGAATAACGTTTCAGCTAAAATTAGCAAGGTACCTGAAGAAAAAAGTGTAAGCTGAATAGGCATTAAAGGCTTTATGGTAGGGCAAACATTTCCTGAAATGGTATCCAAATTAGCTGCAGTCAATCCGCACCATAACTAGATCTTCGTTTATTCGAGAAAGTTTTTATAATAAAAACCTGGCATTGCAAAAAAATGAAACCGATGTAAAGAACATTATATTAAATTACTACAATCATGTAAAAGATATCATGATTAAAGAAATATCGAGCAATATTTCTAACGATAGGAGATTTACTATAATCTTAGATGAATGGACAAGAATATCACAAAAGAGATATTTGAACATATGTACAAACGGATATAATTCATTTTATAACCTGGGGTTGGTTTATATATCAGGAAGATGTAATGCTGATGAAATAAGAAGAATTGTAGAAATAAGACTAGAAGAGTTTTATTTGTCTTTGGAAAATATTGTGGCCACCATATCTAATGGGCCAAGTGTGATGAAACGGTTTGTTTCCGACAGTCCAGTAGTAGGTGCCTACTGGAATCATGCAATTCATTTGTCAGTGCTGCGAGTAATTTATGTGAAATCAAATGTTCAACATTCTGATATTTTTTATTTTGAATTCTCACTACACAGACTGCATTTGCACTGAAATAGTGTTTTTTTTAACAAAAATTACTTATATAGGTGGTTTTCATTAACAATTTTGTTCAAAAGTATTTCCCGGGATTCCCGGGAATCCCGGGAATAAAATTTTTTCATTCCCGTTTCCCGGGAAATAAAAAAGTCCGGGAAATTCCAAACCCTAATGTTGAGCGTAAGCTTCTACAACAATCGATAACTTTCAGCAGCCGTTTTCTTCAAACGAAGTGTGGTTATCAGACTTCCCCGCAAAACATCTTTTTAAGGCACAACATTCGACAGTATAGCGATTGAAAAAATGTGTGTTTACACTTTGGCGTCTATCATATGTTGTCCAAATCGACATTATTAACTTGTGTAGTTGTTGTCTAACTTTGAACTTAAATATTTATGCATATGTAAGAATTGAAAAAATATGATACATTCCAAAATTTTGTTATAATAATTAATATTTCTTTTCCTAGTCTCAAAATATTATTATAAGTAATTACCAAAATAATGTATGTATATATAATAATAATAATCAATGCTTTTTGGTGCTAAAGTTGACAATCAAATTTAGATAGAGTTATAGATTTTATTGAAACACAACTGATACCTACCAATAATTTATTCAAATGACTAAACCTTTGACAAATTGGTGGTTGTTGGTTTTGAAGGTAATGTTGATGAAGTTTATATTTTTTCAATATTGAAGGAAAAGCCAATATTTTGGATAATGTAACATTAGCTGTGTTTTCGACTTAACTATATCCGTTAACTCAGAAAAAACTCAAGGTACACAGAATTGTGTTTCAGACAAAAACTAACACATTACTTTTCCTATGCACGTTAACTTTCTACGCGGATAATTATCAAAGTTGAAATATCGACATTTATAGATTTTCACATCTAACATAACTTCTTCTCGTTAATTCGTAAAAAGTTTTGCTGGCATACTTTCGATTATACCGCAAATATTAGATCTTTAAATATTTTATACTATAAGCGATTAAACGTATATTAGGTTTAACAACTTAACATTGATAGGTATGAGCGAAAATACAGTTAATCGTATATATTTTCTGTTCACAATTAATTTTAAATTTTCTGATGATAAATTTTTAGTAACTTTGAATAACGAAAAAATTTTGTTTGTTCCCATAGAATTTCAACCAATTTATTTTCTGTGTGTATCCTACGGGGAATGAGGAGTCAATTGACCTCCAAAGACCTATCCCGAGGCCGGTAAACCGAAGGCATATTACTAAATTGGTACAAATAAGAACAAAAGAGAATGAATTAATTTTTTTTTGATCCGTTAATTTCACTGTTGCTTTTAAAAAACCGATATTTTTTTTTATTTATTTTACTCTTTTATTTATTTTTAACTTTATTTTTTTATGATTTGCTTTTTTTAGCTCTTATTTTAAATTTCTATAATTTTTTGCTAAGAAATTTTAAGTTTTGTATTTTCAACGTTTTTTTAATGTTTCATTTCTTTATTTTTATAAAGTCTATGGATAACAATGATCCTTAAAGACTACTCGCTAAAAATAAAATTAAAAAAATAAAACAAATTATTTAAATAAAGTCTAAACATATGTTTTGAATAACTAAAATCTAAAACAGTATTATTTTTTAATTTATTAAAATTAATCTGACACCGTTCATTTAACGAATAATTCGTTTTATGTATACCTAGACGGAGGAAAAAGACGTTTTTGTATATGTTTGGAGGTATGTATGTTTACAAACTACCATATATGTATTTGGAATATGCTTCCAATTATATTGTTTTTATAGTTACTAACATATATTTCCCGGTTAATATTGGTTTGTTTGTAAGTTAGTCATATTTTGTCATCTAAGAATACATATTTTTGCATTTTTAACTTTATAATAATTATATTTGTGGGATACAATTAACATATATTTGCAAAAACGGCGAATTTCCATTCTTCATACATATAAAGTAGTATGTAGCCATTATAACTTTTGTAGTTGGTAATAATCGTTTAGTTTAGCTAGACTGCATCTAGTCAGAAAATTTAGTGATATTTTTCCTTTATTTATTAATTTTATTGTGAAATATGTGAAAAAAATAAAATAAATTAGGATAAATAAAACATAAAATTGTGTTAAAAAGAAAAAAAAAAATTATTTAATTGTGTATATTAAAGTATTAACTTATTATAAGAGTTTTTAATTAATATTTTTGTTAATAAAAATAAATGAAGACCCAGCAAAATATTGGTAATGACACCTAATTGCGGTCTGCATTACCAATAATGATATATCATTACCTTTTACATTATTTTGTAATATAAAATAATGACTTCCTAATAACGGCCTATTGTAGTCATTGCTTTTAAATATAAAATAATGACTTACTCGCAATAGTTTAAATAAGAACTTTTAACAAAGTTAAATTTTATACATTTATATTTATTACATGTAAATATGTTTTGTGTTAAAATTTTTATGACGAATTCTAAAATTACACTCTAGCAAAAACTTTAATTTCTCTGAATCTATTTCCTGAAGCTAATAGTATTTGTGTAACTCCTTATTTTTAAGAATCAAGTAAGCAGTCGGATAATCACTTATTATTCAACTTTTTGTAAGCATGTTTGTAACCACTTATTATTCAGAATCTCATAACTACTTACTTCTCATTTTTTCGTAAGCGAGCAGGTAAGCGTGACTACTTATAAAAACGACCACGCCAAACAAAAATAATGAGTTTAGACGACAAAAAATAAGTTGTGCGGAGCTATGAATTTCTATTATATAACCACTTATTTGGTAATCAAAGATTTTGCTGGGGAGATTGTAGTTATTGTTTTTCAATGAAAAATTTGTATTAGATGTAAAATTCAATGTGATTTATAATATATTTAGTTATTAAATAATCGCCAAACAGTAGATGTATTAATTTTACTTTTTATGTTTTTCCATTAAAATATAGAGAAATTTGGAGAGTAGAATAAATACGCCTATTGTTTGGCATATATTAATTATTGCTTTATAACTAAATATAATATTTATATATAGTGTTTGCATGGAAACATAATTTTTTTATGACACACATATTATATGTTTGCTGCCAAACATATATACAGTTGTGGCCAAGCATTTAAGTCAATTCAAGTTTTCTTCTATTTTTATTGGTGTTGCCTTTATTTTTAAAGATCAAAATAGTGGCTAACTTCGTCACGAAAGGAAAGGAGATGGTTCAGAAAATTGTACAGAATTTTAACGTAATGTTTGTGTTTTCATTTTGTCTCTTGTTTTAAGTGGGCGTGGCTTTTAACGAAAAATTAGCGATATCAACCTTTTATCAAATTACATAGTAAAATTTAGGCAGTACTGATCGGTTCTGTACAAACTGTATATTTTTGGAAATCCTATAAAATTTCTTTAAGTCTTGCATTATTTTTATCTACAAATATTCGCCAGACTTAAAAGTGCAGCATTTTAAACATGACCAAATTTTTATTTGTTTTTAGCGATTTTTAATAAAGTTAACAGCACTGAAATTTTAAAGTGAATAGTTTTATGATTTTCTTACCACAATATAGCAAATCAGTCAAGATTTTTTTTACGTTATATTAAAAAGCATTTCATGTTAAAATTTCAGTGTTCTTAACTTTCTTTTAAAATCGCTAAAAACAAAGAAAAATTTGGTCATGTTTAAAGTGCTGCAATTTTAAGTCTGGTGACTATTTGTAAATAAAGATAATGCAAGACTTAAGGAAATTTTATAGGATTTCCAAAAATATACAGTATGTACTAGGGTTATGACTCATTTTTAACAAAAATTTTACCTATCACCACGTGATAGGCAATACTAAATTAATAATAAAAATCGTGTTTGCTGGTAATTTTTTCGAAAAAACCTTCCGCACCAAATACAATTTCTAAAAATAATTTTTTACTCGGGGATTTTCTTAATTTACATAACGAATTATTACAAGAATTGTTGTAAACGACTAAAAATGTATCCAAAAGTCCCTCAAAAAAGGTTTCGTAATTTTTACCGCAAATAGCTTTTAATACGCACCGTTTGAGCCTCATTTGTTTAAAACACCAGAGAAATATTTTAATTAAACTAAAACAATATAGCCCAAATTTCAACCCTTTTGGTGCGGGAACTTTTTTGACAGCAGCGAAAAAGTAAGATTGCGTTTCTTAATAATTTTTTATGGCCTTTTTGGCTAGGGCATGTAAAATTTGATATTTGCAAATAAAATCAAAAAGTCATAACACTAGTGTGTACAGAACCGAACAGTACTGTCTAAATTTTACTATGTAATTTGATAAGAGGTTTATATCGCAATACCAACATGCTCACCCAGCAAAAAAAAATCGTCAAAAGAAGAGAAAAAGAAGCAGTGATTTGGATTCGATATTGTGAAAATTTGGATCGGAACCAATGAATTTTACATAGGGTTGTCATAGGGTGGAAGTTTTCTTTTATGATCCTTTTGATGTTCTTTTTAATTGATGAAAAGGAATTAATTTTTGATCGTAAAAAATTTAAGCAAATCACTTGGACCTGACAACTTGTCTCAAAATAATTAAAGTTAAGTGCTTAACCACAGTTATAAATGTTAAATTTATATGGAAATATCTGTAGTTAGATAGATTTGGAAAGACTTAATTTCCTTCAAAATCACATTTTCGGAAGTTGTGAAAAAGAACTGCTTTAGAAGCGGAAAATCAGAACTTAATGATACTTTGGAATCAATGAAAAATTGATTCCTTAAGATCACTTCCACGTTTTTTGCTGGGCAGTGATGGTACACCAAAGATACACGTATTTAAATCTTTAATATGGCTCTCCTGAACAAAACCGGTTTTTACCCTTAGGTCCCTTTCTATTTTGCGCGTCACATATATAAAAACAGGCACAATTAACGAAAATGTGTACAGGGAAGAGCGCCTAAAAATAAGATTAATACCTTTTATAAAAAAACACGGTCTATTCTGGCCTAATTTGGCTCAGCTCACTATGCTTCAATTACTTTAAATCTGCTCAGAGCTAAAAATATTCAATTTGTTGAAAAAGACATGAACCCACCAAATATTCCACAATGTCGACCTATTGAAAGGTATTGGACTCTAATAAAAGCGAAGTTAAAGAAGACCAAACAGACTGTTAATTATATAAAAGATTCGGAGTGGACCACAAAATGAAATGGATATTTTTTTGTTCTTATATTATTTTATCAGACAAAATAATAAAAGTAAAAATAACTATTTATTTAATTGTTGTTTTTTTTTTCTTACAAAATTTCCAGATTTGAAACATGTTAGTGTTTATTTTTTCTTTTTTATTTGAACAGAAACTCAAATTATATAACTTCACCATCAGCCAGCGATTATGCCCAAGAAATTTTTAATTGATTTTTTAATTTAACGCAAAAAAGAGTTAACTGCCATTAAAGGACTTATCCCATGACCGGTCAATCGGGGGCATATTGAAGGCTGTTCCACTATATTTGTGTGTGTGCCACCTTAAAGTGACGTGTCTCTTTCAAACAAAAAGACCGATCAAGGACCGGACCTACCCTACGTGTCACTTTGGAATCGATATCAAATAGAGTCGTCAGTTTAAGGTTTTTCGAGCATATTTGAAATCGAAAATTTTAAAGATTTCGAGATGTTATCTCTTTGTTATTTCTTAATTTATCGTATTTTTACTATTCGAAAGTTAGTTTCGTTTTCGATACTCCGTCCAATCTATTTTAAGTCTTAATATTGAAATTTCTCGGTATTAAACTTACATAAAAAAATTATGCGATTAATAATTTTTTTATGCTTTTTAGTGTCAAAAACGTAATTTACCTAATAAAGTTAAAAAATAACTTTTTGGACTGTAATAGTGAATTTTATATAGAGATGGGCGTGTGAGTGAATTTTGACTCACGCACGCTCACGAAACTCACGCACGAATATTTTTTTATAATCACGCTCACAAAATACTTACGAAAAATATGAAATTTGTTTTTTATCTTAATTATTTAAGTAAACTTTCTTTATTGAATATAGGTTTTATTTATTTAGAATTAAAACTAGCTTAACTATAAAAAAATTTTGTTAAAAATTTAACTAATATGCAAGTGCTTGTGCAAATATATATGTTACTGACACTTTAGAAAACATATTATTTTCTATTGTTCATTATACTTGAATGGATGTCACTACATTGCTAGATCTGTCAAAACAACAGAGTAGTATATTGGAAGATGACAGAGCAAATTGTGTTTTTTTGTTTTTCTTTGATATTTTAAATGGTTAGAAACGCTCTCAAATGAGAACAAGAAATTCTCATTGAGTTTGTACTTTAACTTAACAAATATTTCTAGAAATAATAAAAACGTCGCACAGTGCTTCGTCCCCATATAGCAAATCGGCAAAATTAAAGGAGTTATCGTAGAAGAATGAAATTCGGTGTGCTGGTTCAGAATATGTAAATTAAGAAAAATTCGAAGTGTCAGCAAAATCGGTGCAAGGACATGACTACCTCCCATACATCCTTAATCTAAAATTAAGTATGTATGGATGTATCAATTATAAACAGAATAAATCAAATTATGTCCTTTAACTCAGTGGTTAATTTTGTTTCATTCGGGGCAAGAACATGACTACCTCCCACATATCCTTTTTCTAAAAAACTATATTTTGGCTACATTTATGATCAGAATGCACTAAAAACTTAAAATAGTTTGTAAAATAATACTTTTTAGCTCTAAGGCAAATTTTATTTCATTATATATATCCTTTTTCTAAAAAACTATATTTTGGCTACATTTATGATAAGAATGCACCAAAAACTTAAAATAGTTCCTAAAATAATACTTTTTAGCTCTTTGGCAAATTTTCTTTCATTCGGTGAAAGTACATGACTACCTCCCATATATCCTTTTTCTCAAAAACTATATTTTGGCCAGATTTAAGATCAGAATGCACTAGAAACTTACAATAGTTTATAAAATTGTACTTTGTATCTCTGTGGCAACTTTTGTTTCATTCGGTGCAAGGATATGACTATCTCCCATATATCCTTTTTCTCATTCATTATCAATTTTAAGGGCGCCACAGACGAGCAGTATTATTGCTCAATTTTTACAATTTTTTTTATGGTGCAATGTTATTTTATTTTAGCAAAACCTTTAGTATGACACACACATGGTCAAAAATATTGGTAACTTGCTAAAATTTAGTGAAAAAAATTTTTGACAAAATAATCAATTTTCATAAAATGTCCTGGAAAGGAGTCGCTCCCTACACATGACCCGAATTATCATTATTTCAATTTATTATTTTTCTTTAATAATAACTATTATATTACAAAAATGGCTTTTGACATTTCCAACTTATGTACTTTAAAAAAATTTGACAAATAAATAAAAAAAGCCGTTTTTGCATTTGTACTAAATTTATGGGCATTTCCTTTTTCTCATTCATTATCAATTTTAAGGGCGCCACAGACGAGCAGTATTATTGCTCAATTTTTACAATTTTTTTTATGGTGCAATGTTATTTTATTTTAGCAAAACCTTTAGTATGACACACACATGGTCAAAAATATTGGTAACTTGCTAAAATTTAGTGAAAACAATTTTTGACAAAATAATCAATTTTCATAAAATGTCCTGGAAAGGAGTCGCTCCCTACACATGACCCGAATTATCATTATTTCAATTTATTATTTTTCTTTAATAATAACTATTATATTACAAAAATGGCTTTTGACATTTCCAACTTATGTACTTTAAAAAAATTTGACAAATAAATAAAAAAAGCCGTTTTTGCATTTGTACTAAATTTATGGGCATTTCGGTTGGGTTAATGATATCCAGCGAAACCAAAATTCAGTATCTGAATAATGAATGAACAAGTTAAAGAAAAAACTAGTGTTTGCAAAAAATTTAAATTTTGTGAATTTTTAATTGATATGCTATTTTCTTTTTCAAAAATGGGCCATTTTCGGCCGCAATTCAGCACGGGTTAAAGTTTTCTAAAAAAAAAAAATTAAATTCTTCAATTTTGAACCTACTAAATGAAAACTTGGCTGTGTAATGAATGAAAATCGACAAATCGTATTTTAAGGGACAGCATATACATCTGCATACATACACTCGTGCTCACGAAATTAAGTCAATTAAAGTTTTTTTTTTAATTTTATTGTTGTTGCCTTTATTTTTAAAGATCAAAATAGTGGCTAAATTCGACACGAAAGGCAAGGAGATGGTTCAGAAAATTATACAGAATTTTAGCGTAATGTTTGTTTTTTCATTTTGTCACTTGTTTTAAGTGGGAGTGGCTTTTAACGAAAAATTAGCGATATCAACCTTTTATCAAATTACATAGTAAAATTTAGGCAGTACTGATCGGTTCTGTACAAACTGTATATTTTTGAAATTCCTATAAAATTTCCTTAAGTCTTGCATTACCTTTATCTCCAAATAGTCACCAGACTTAAAATTGCAGCACTTTAAACATAACCACATTTTTATTTGTTTTTAGCGATTTTAAAGAAAGTTAACAACACTGAAATTTTAACATGAAGTGCTTTTTACTATAACGTAAAAAAAATCTTGACTGATTTGTTATATTGTGGTAAGAAAAGCTTAAAAGTATTCACTTTAAAATTTCAGTGCTGTTAACTTTATTAAAAATCGCTAAAAACAAGGAAAAATTTGGTCATGTTTAAAGTGCTGCAATTTTAAGTCTGGCGACTATTTGTAGATAAAAATAATGCAAGACTTAAGACTGATCGGTTCTGTACAAACTGTATATAGGAATTTCAAAAATATACAGTTTGTACAGAACCGATCAGTACTGCCTAAATTTTACTATGTAATTTGATAAAAGGTTGATCTCGCTAATTTTTCGTTAACAGCCACGCCCACTTAAAATAAGTGACAAAATGAAAAAACAAACATTACGTTGAAATTCTGTACAATTATCTGAACCATCTTCTTGCCTTTCGTGGCGAATTTAGCCACTATTTTGATCTTTAAAAATAAAGGCAACAACAATAAAATTAAAAAAAAAATTGAATTGACTTAATTTCGTGAGCACAAGTGTACATATATATTAGGGCGGGTCGATTTAATAATCGCCCATGGCTCAGTGAAAATCGTATTCTAGGGATCAAAATAAGAAACTTTGCCGAAGGAACTATACCTCTAAAACGAATTCTACTACCCCCAACTGTTGACTTTTGTCCCGTAGGGTCAAGTTTTGAAAAATCCCACTTTGACCCATTTAGAGTGCCCCAATCGAGTCCAAATGTATGACCGACCCCCACTAACTTTGGAGGGCCGATCCACCCATGCCAGTGGCACACCCCCTGGAACTCCCCTGGGGGGTTCCCCATACAAACATTTTAAAAAATCACCATTTTTGGCACTTTATTTTATTATTTTTTATTTATTTTATTTATTTTTATTATTTTATTTATTTTTTCTCTTTATAAATTTATTTAGTCAGAACATATGTAAATGAAAAAATTAATTTAACTTAGTAATAGAAAAGAAAATAAAAAAAATTACTGTTTGAAGTCTTTTTTGCTTTCAAGTCTGGGCATTTTTTCTTTTCTATTACTAAGTTAAATTAATTTTTTCATTTACATATGTTCTGACTAAATAAATTTCTAAGGAGAAAAAATAAATAAAATAATAAAAATAAATAAAATAAATAAAAAATAATAAAATAAAGTGCCAAAAATGGTGATTTTTTAAAATGTTTGTATGGGGAACCCCCCAGGGGAGTTCCAGGGGGTGTACCACTGGCATGGGTGGATCGGCCCTCCAAAGTTAGTGGGGGTCGGTCATACATTTGGACTCGATTGGGGCACTCTAAATGGGTCAAAGTGGGATTTTTCAAAACTTGACCCTACGGGACAAAAGTCAACAGTTAGGGGTAGTAGAATTCGTTTTAGAGGTATGGTTCCTTCGGCAAAGTTTCTTATTTTGATCCCTAGAATACGATTTTCCCTGAGCCATGGGCGATTTTTTTGCCTCCCCACAAATCGACCCAGCCTAATATATATCTATATAAAATTGAAAAATTGGGATATGTAGAAAAAGTTAAAAATTTTAAATTTGCGGTTCAAAATTTTAATTTTTGTTTTTACAGAAAATTATACATCCTAATGGACTATCTAAATCGTAAAAAAACTAGACGTTATTTTTTATATTTTTTTAAATATCACTAAACTTTATAAAATTTTATGTTTTCCGCAAAAAAAGTGTTATTACTTAAATTTTTTTTTTTCAAGTTTCTTGAATTTTTTTTTATTTTTACACCACATAAAAACAAAGCTTGTGTTTAGATTTTCAAGTTCTTTTTAATAAAAAAAACATTCTTATTTAAATTTTTGGTGCTACCTTAACCCTTAAATGCTATTTGGTAACATACAGGTTTTTTAATAAAAAAAAAACCAACTTGATGAACAAAACTGCATTTTTGGGCCCTTTCTGTACATTAGGGCGGGTCAATTTGTATGGAGGAAAAAATAATAAAAAATCGTAGGGGGGGTGGGGGGAGGGGGGAATGATTCTACGAAGAATTCTAAGCAACTTTGCTCTGGAAATCTAAAATGGATTTCCAGCTTGCGGAAATTTAAAAATATGTTCTGAGTAGTGCCTCACTGCAATGTTTGTGTAAAATTTGCGTTAACATGTAAGTATTGTGAACGAGGAGAAGAGTTTTGGACTTTTTAGATAAGAGTCTTCATCGGCTTTCCTTATTAAAAGAAAAAAATCTCAAAATATTTATATTTTTGATTAACTGCTAAGCAGATGACATAAATCAGCCTAAAATGCACGCACGCTACAGGATGGAAATGTTAAGATATTTTGATGAAATTTGGTACACCGACTTATATCATCCCAGCAACGAAGCACATTTAATTTGGTTGAAATCAGTCAATATTGGTTGAAAACGGATATTTTAATGTAATTCGGTGCATCGACTTATACTGTATCTGCCCAACTTCGAAACCTATTGATTATCGTTAAAATCGTTCAGTGTTTAGACCTAGTGTCCATATAAAGGTTTAGTTTAGTTTATTGATCCAAACTAACACAACAATAATAAATCTCATAAATTACAGTCATAGCACGTAAAACTTTCAAGTAAATGTTTTGTCAAATTCAAATACAATTTATAAATTGATATTAATTATAAATTAAAAACTTAAAAATAACATAGTGAAATTTAAATTGCACGAACATACATATAAATTAAAATAAACATTATAAAATTGAAAAACATTAAATACATTTTAAACAAATTTAATAGTTCCATTTTAAAGCGTATTGTGTTGCTAACCAATTGAATATTTGATGGTAAGTCATTCCAAAGACCGATTGTGTAATTAAAAAATTGTCTTGTAGATAAAACGTATTTATATTTTTGTGAGATTAGGCCTCTTCCACGTGGAGATTTGGCAAAAATAATTCTTCTATAGAGATATTCAGGTTCCTTTGAATATATCAGCTTATGCATCATCAAAAGGCTTTTATACTTTAGTAAGTCTTTAAAACAAACATTATGCAACTGATATGTGAACGATGATATATTATCCCTTCTACTGCGAAGTCGATCGTAATCAGTGATGTCACAATTTGCAAATATTTCACATACATACAGCAAAACAGGTATTAGATATGTTTTTGGCAGGAGCATACGTATTTTAAAAGGCGTCGACGCTTTAACAGTCCACAGGTTTCTCAACATCCCATGAACTTTTCCAGCCGAAATATTTATGTGATTTTTCCAAGAAAACTCGGCATTAAACGTTATTCCTAGATGGAACAAAATCGATTGTAGTGTTATTTATTAGCACAGAGACGTTATTATCAAGTCTTTTTTTATTATTTCTTGATATAAAGATACATTTTGATTTCGTTGGGTTTATGCACAAACCATTTAGACTTGCCCAATTGTGAATTTTATTTAAATCATTGTTGATGTGTTCAATGCAATAACGTACATTTTCCATTTCGGTGCTTAAGTACAACTGTACCTCACCCGCATATATTTGTGTATCACAGTGACTTACAGCTTCAGGAAGATCATTAATGTACCTACAAAAAAGTAATGGACCAAGAATGGACCCCTGTGGTACGCCTCTATCAACATGAACTGCATTGGAAGTCAAGCCATTTAAAAAAACAACTTGTTTACGGTTAAAAAGGTATGACGAAATAAGTTTTTTAGACGAATTAGAAAAATTAAAAAGCTTTTGGAGTTTGGTCAGCAGAATTAAGTGATCAACTGTATCAAAAGCTTTGCTGTGATCTAACAGCACAAGAAAAGATACCATATCATTATCCAGTTTTCACCTAATTTCTTCAACCACATCGATCAACACCGTGATGCAATTCTTCCCTGTCTAAAACCAGACTATTTTTCTGTTAGGAAATTATGCTACTGTAAATACCCT
Source organism: Leucophora obtusa (assembly GCA_949987735.1). Lineage (NCBI taxonomy): Eukaryota > Metazoa > Arthropoda > Insecta > Diptera > Anthomyiidae > Leucophora > Leucophora obtusa. The sequence goes on along the minus strand of OX465295.1, from coordinate 268,738,758 downwards.
ACGGGAAATTTTAACAAATTGTCACCGAACTGGCCCCTTTATATGAAATAGACTGGTCACTTTTACATGGCGTTGTCATAGGAGGGAGAAATTGACCCCTTGTGACATGTCACAAGACAAATCCTAGGACAGGTTACTGAACTCTCATAAAAAACAAAGTTCAGGGACCTGTCCTGGGATTTGTCTTGTGACATGTCACAAGTAGTCAATTGCCCCCTCCTATGACAACGCCATGTAAAAGTGACCAGTCTATCTCATATAAAGGGGCCAGTTCGGTGACAGTTTGTTAAAATTTCCCGTAGGGTATTTATACATTTGGCTTTTCATTAGATTATCCATTACCTTGGACAAAAAAGGTAGAATGGCAATTGGTCTAAATTCACTGTTCTTAGGGATCGGAATTATTTTGGCTTCTTTCCATATATCGGGGAATATTGACTCAATTAATATGGTAATAAATACGTACGTAATGAATGGCAGAATTTTAGCAATGATAAGTTTAAAAAATCTAAGATTAAGTCCATCCAAACCCACAGCATTTGATTTTATTGATGTTATACTTTTTAGAACTTCTATTTGATCCACACATAGAAAATAAAAACAATTTTCAAAAGGCACTACATGGATTTTTTCATATTCATTTTCAGTTGGTCTTGCCACTTTAACGTCAACAAATTGGTGGTTTAGTTTATTTACGTCAACGTCAGAACTAGTAATGCAAACACTCTTTTTACCAATACCAAATTCACGGATTTCTTTCCACTTGCTCTTGCTATCTATAGCTGTTGAAAATTTCTGTTGATAGTACGCTGTTTTAGCCTTATTTATGTTATCCACAACTTTTTTCCTAGCGGATTTAAACAAAATTTGCAATTCAGGGGTTTTAAATTTCTTCCATTTTTTATAAGCTAGATCCCTGACATCAATTAAACGTTTTATTGCTGAATTAAACCACGGTGGCTGTTTGGCCTTGCAAATTTTTGTTTTTTCTGGCACGGTTTCATTAAATACTTCAAACAGATTATTTTGAATGAAAGCTATTTGATAATTTACGTCTTTAAGGTCGTAAATTAAACTCCAACTAATTCAATCAAGTGTTTCGAAAATCACGATATGAGTAATAAATATCTTTAGTGCAGATAAAGGCATCATACACTGTAAAGATAAGGTCATGCTTTGAAAAAACTGGAGCAGATAACTGATCATAAAGAAGTATTTTCTTTTTATGATTTACAAAGAAGACGTCAAGTAAGCTGTTTGTAGCATTTGGAAAATGGGTTGGAGTTGTTGTGTTGACGGGCAGTAGGCCAAGTGTTTGCATAGGCTTCAAAAGTGAGTTTTCATTGAGTAGATTACTGTTGAAATCGCCAGCAATAATTACATCAATATATAATAATGATAAAGACTCAATTTTATCTAGCAAATCATTTGTATCAACATCGTTATTTGGTCGATATACGCAGGCAAACAAATTTCCCCCAAAATTTACTTTCTCGCACGCTACAGGTCTCAAATGTGAATAAATTTTAATGAAATTAGGTACGCTGATTCACATGGGCCTACGGACAAAGCTTCCCAGTGTAGAAAAGCATTACCAGATATGTGGTTATGTAACTACATACTTCCCAGTGTGGAAACGGTATCATTATTTTTTGGACTACCAGTAATGACACCCACTTACCTTCTGCATTATTTTAAAACATATAATAATGAGTTACTGATAATGACTTATTTTTATCATTATTTCAAATACAAAATAATTTTTTAGATTTTTTTGAAAATTGTATGAAATCTATTTTTAGACTCAATATTTTTTAAACACTGGTAAGGATATAAGTAACCACATATTTTTTGATTTTTTGTATGTTGGCGAGTAAGCTGACTTGTGTGCAGTAGGTCATTTATCTTTTTATCTATTAAATATTATATGTCGATATAGCTCAGATGGTAGAGCTATTGACTAGCAATCTGTAGACCCAGGTTCGGTTCCCGCACCAGCAAATTTTATTTAAAAAAAAATGCAATAAAAAATATTTTTTTTATATAATTTATATTTTTGAAAATCTATATTTAGACTCATTATTTTTGTCAGTACTGGTAAGCACATAGGTAACGATATATTTTTTGATTTTTCGTATGCTGGTGTGTAACCATAACTCATTATTTTTCGCGACACCGCCATATAAAGGTAATAAGAAATGAAATAACAAAAGTAACTAGATGGTAGAGCTATTGACTGGAAATCTGTAGACCCAGGTTCTATTTCCGCAACAGGAAATTTTTTAATTTATATCGACATGTAATATTTAATAGATAAAATAATAATTGACCTCCCAGTGTAGAAACGGTAATGACATATCATTATTTTTTGGACTACCAATAATGACACCCACTTACCTTCTGTATTATTTTAAAACATATAATAATGAGTTACTGATAATGACTTATTTTTTATCATTATTTCAAATAGAAAATAATTTTTTAGATTTTTTTGAAAATTTTTTGAAATCTATTTTTAGACTCCATATTTTTTAAACACTGGTAAGGATATATGTAACCACATATTTTTTGATTTTTTGTATGTTGGCGAGCTATCTGCGATGGATGAGGAACATTCATACCAAATTTCAACTGCATTGCCTAAGCGGTTTGGGCAGGCTGTTAGTGGGGACATTTTTCGCTTTCAACCACCATTTTTACTATGTTCCTGTTCCAAAATAGAAAAATTACGTTGCCGGTGAGTTAGTCCTATTCCAAGGAATACATATTTAAAATTTTAGGATGGCCAAAAGGGATTGGGCAAGCCGTCAGGAGGAGACTTTTACCTTATTTCCCCTCCCGATAGGAATTTCAAAAATTCCGTCTAAGCGGACGCCTACACAGAAGGAGGAACTAACATACTGAGTTTCCTTTTGGGATATCCTGTAGGGAATTCCAAAAATACAAACTTAGTCGATGTCTACTACAGTGGAGGAACCTTTATACCAAATTTCAACTTCTTACCTCCAGTGCTTTGGGCAGGCACTTTTCCAATTTGTGAGACTGTTTATGGGGAGACTTTTCCCCTTTTTTCCCGTTCCGGTAGGAATTTCCAAAAATCCCGTCTTAGCGCACGTCTATGCCGAATATCAAGAAACCTTGTATTAGTGGAGATATCCGTGGGGGGAGGAAAAAAAGTAGTTTTTTTGAAATTATATATTATTTTAAATGGTACTTTTTGGAAAAACGAAATTTTTTGGAAAAAGATACTTTGTTTTTACAAAGTACTTTATTTGTACTTTTTTTGGAAAAGCTATTTTTTTTAAAAGGTGTTTTTTTTGGAAAAATGTATGTTTTTTGGAAAAAGGTACTTTTTTGGAAAAGGTACTTTTTTTTGGAAAAGGAACATTTTTTTAGAAAAAGGTACTTTTTTTTGGGAAAAGGTACTTTTTTTGGAAAAGGTACTTTTTTTGAAAAAGAAAATTTTTTTAGAAAAAGGTCCTTTTTTTGGGAAAAGGTACTTTTCTTGGGAAAAGTTACTTTTTTTGGGAAAAGGTACTTTTTTGGAAAAAGGTACTTTTTTTGTCCCCTTTTTGCCCCTCCCGATAAGAATTTCCAAAAATTTCGTCTCAACGGACGTCTACACCGGTCGAGGAACCTACATACCAAATTTCAACTTCATAGCTCCAGCAGTTTGAGCAGGCCGTCAAGGGGGAGACTTTTTCCCCTTTTTGCCCGTCCCTGTAAAAATTTCCAAAACTGCCGTCTTGGTGGATGTCTACGATAGTGGAGGAACCTTTATACCAAATTTCAACTTCCTACCTCCAGCGGTTTGGGCAGGCCGTCAAGGAGGGCCTTTTTCCCCTTTTTAACCCCCATTTTTACAACGTCCCTGTCCAAAATTCTAGAAAGTACTTTCCAGAAAAGTTAGCCCATACTCCAAGGAACACATATCTTAAATTTCAGCTTTCTAGCCAAAGGGGTTTTGGCAGACCGTCAAGGGGGACACTTTCCCCCTTTTTGCCCGTTTCGGTAGGAATTTCCAAAAATCCCGTCTTAGCGGACGTCTGCCCCGAAGGAGGAACCTACATACCAAATTTCAACTTCCTAGCTTCAGCGGTTTGGGCTGGGCGATGTTGAGTCAGTCAGTCAATCAGTCAGTCAGTCACGTTATTCTTTTATATATAGAGAGATGGACAAATTTTTACACAAGTCTAGTTCAAGCCATTCGATTTTCAGATCAAAACATTAGTTGGCTTTCAACCATACTGTTGTAGGATATCATATATTCGGGCATGACGACTATACGATACCCTACACTAGTCTGGTTGAAAGCCAATTGGCTTCGTCCTTGGGGCGCTGTAAGTCTGTGTACCATATTTTATCAAAGTATCTTAGTGGGTTATTTTGTAAAACGCAACGCCTTGCGTTGCGTTGATTTATGTGTAAATTGTTATTGTTACAAAAACAATTTCTATGGAAAACAACGCAACGCAAGGCGTTGCGTATTACAAAATATCCCCCTTAATATTTGCGACCTTTGGCTTGCGAATATGCTCATTTTTAGGGGACCTTTATACGGGCACTAGGTCTAAACATGGACCGATTTTAACCAAAATCAAACGGGTTTGTCCCTGGGCCAAAATAAGTCATAAAATGAGTAGGCTTTATTCATCAGCCTATTTGAATCCGAGTACCAAATTTCATTAAAATATCTTCGTATTTGCGACCTGTAGTGTACAAACAAATTCAATTTTGTAGCACCCTTTATATAGGCACTGGGTCTAACCATACACCGATTTTAAGCAAAATCAAATGGATTCGTCACTGGGCCAAAATAAGTCAGTGTACCAAATTTTGTAAAAATATCTTAATAATTGCGATTTGTACCGTGCGCACAAGAATATATGGATAGACAGACGGACGGACGGACAGACATACGTATATCGTTACATCGAAACAAAATGTTATTCTGAATCAATCGGTATACACAAAGATGGGGCTAGTTCTAATATTTTTTGGAATTACAAACATAAGCACAAACTTATTATACCATGTGCAAATAATGGTGCAGGGTATAATTAATAAAACTCATAAAGCACTACTTAAAACATATTTTGGAATTTCCGCAAGCTCGAATTAGAGTTTGCTGTTGGGTTTTAATCGAAACCGAAACCGCGGTTTTCCAAGCCCCAAAACCGAAAACCGACAAAAATAAGTCGGTTTTTAATAAATATTTTAACCAATTAAAATAATTTTATAAGGGTGGGTCTCATACTGCAGGTTTAAGCTTTAGTTAACCAAAAATTTGTTGTTGTTTTGTGTACATTTTTTTGACATTTTCTTTTGTTTTTAGTTAAGTTAAAGTTAAACCTACAGTATGAGACCCACCGTAAATTGCATGTTTTTGAATCTTGAATTTCGAAAAGGCTCAGCTCCTATTTTACAAAATTTTGTATTTAATTGTAATGAACATTTTCTCCATTAAAAACTACTTCAAAGAATTTTTTAGAAAAAAATTGCATCAAAAAGTCAAAAGGTTTAAGAGATATTGAGTTTCACATATTCAGTTTCACCGCGTATTTTTTAAAAAACCTTATTTCGCGAAATTTATAAAATTTTAACTTTACATTGTTTTAAACAAATTCCTAAAATTTAAATTTGAAATACATACTTCGAAATGGCGGTATTGCCTCTAAATATTCATGTGAGAAATTCAATCGAATTTTAAAAGATATCTTAATTAGTTTAAAACAATTCTATTAACATCACAAGAAAACCGGAAAATAACCGAAACCGCGGTTTTTATAATTTTGAAAAACCGAAACCGCAGTTTCCAAATTTGTCGGTTTTTAGCAAACTCTACTCGAAATCCATTTGAGTAGGGGGGAAATGATTCTACGAAGAATTCTAAGCAACTTTGCCCTAGAAACCATAGGTCTAAAATGGATTTCGATCTTGGATTAGATTAGATACGAAGGCACTACGCACCGCGACCAATATAATAGATCTTTTGTGCTGGATTTCGAGCTTGCGGAAATTCCAAAATATGTTGTGTTCCACTGCAATGTTTGTGTAAAATTTGCGTTAAAATATAAGTATATTTGTATTTTTGACTAAACTGCTAAGCAGATGATATAAATCAGCCTAAAAATGCACGCACGCTACAGGTTGGAAATGTTAAGTTATTTTGACGAAATTGGGTACACCGACTTATATGAACCCAGTGACGAAGCATATTAGTTTTGGTTGAAATCAATCCATATTTGGACTTAATGCCCATATAAAGTACACCCCCGAAATTGGTTTTTCGTACGCTACAGGTCACAAATGCGATTGTATTTTATGAAATTCGGTGCATCAACTTATATCTGCCCAAAGTCAAAGCCTATTGATTATGGTTAAAATCAGTCCATTTTTAGACCTAGTGCCCACATAATGGTTCCTCACAAAATTGGATTTTTCGCACGCTACAGATCTCAAATACGAATAAATTTTAATGAAAGTAGTTACACTGATTCACATGCGCCTACGGACAACTCCTTTTGATTTTTTTAGAATTGGTTCATTTTTAGACCTAGTGCTTCTATAAAGGTCATCCAAAAATTTGCATATCCGCAAACTACAGTTCGCAAATATTAAGATATTGTGATAAAATTTGGTACACCGACTTATATTGGCCCAAGGAAGAAGCCTATGTATTATGGTTAAAATCGGTCTATAGGTACACCAAGTGCCCATATAAAGGTCACACAAAAAATTATTTTTCGCATGCTATAGGTCGCAAATACAAAGATATTTTAATGAAATTTGGTACGTTGACTAACATGGGCCCCAAGAACAAAGGCTATGGATTCTAGATAGTATAGATCCATATTTGAACTTATCGCCCATATGGACTATATTTCCGATTTTCCCTCAAATACATCTAACTTTAGATAATATCAAAATTTCTTACCATTTTTCCATTTCAAGCCGTTCGAATTTCAGATAAAAACATCAGTTGGTTTTTAACCAGACTGGTCTAGGGTATCGTATAGTTAATTGGCCTTCAACCACTAGTCTGGTTGAAAGCCAATATGCTTCGTTCTTGGGCCGCTATAAGTATGTGTACCAAATTTTATCAAAGTTTCGTAATATTTGCGACCTTTAGCATGCGAATGTGCCCATTTTTGGGGGACTTTTGTACAGGCGCTAGGTCTAAACATGGACCGATTCCATATAAAATCAATAGGCTTTATTTATGAGCCCATTTGAATTGGTGTACCAAACTTCATTAAAATATCTTCGTATTTGCGACCTTTAGTGTGCAAACAATGTAATTTTAGGGGAACCTCTATACATGCACTAGATCTAAACATGGACCGATTTTAACCAAAAACAATAGACTTTGTCCTTGGGCCGAAATAGTTCAGTATACCAAATTTTGTAAAGATACCTTAATATTTGCGAACTCTACCGTGCGCACAAGAATATATGGATAGAGAGACAAACGGACGGACAGATGGATATCGGTAAGCGAAACAAACTGTTATTCTGAGTCGATCGGTATACTTACAGGTGGGTCCAGTTCCATTATTTTTTGGAATAACAAAGATCAGCACAACCTTATTATAGCTTAGCGCAGAATTTTTAAACAGTTAGAGTAAAAATCTTGGTTTTGCTCTGTATATTTGTGAAAAATCTAAAACACGCGTTTTTTTTATAAAAAGTGCAGTATTCAAAAATAGTTGTTTAAATATATAAAGTGGTATTCTCGCAATAAAATTAATTCTGGCGAAAATAAATGTATAAATTATAGTTTATAGAATTTTTTTTTTTGTTTTTTTTTTTCATACACGTTAAAATAATCACAATTTGGCAAAAACCATATTTTTCAATAAAAATCGCCTTTTTTTTTAAATAAATTATTTTGGTATTTTTCTTGAAATGTACACGCCTTTAGAAATCATATATGAAAAAATGGTTAAAATCGAAGAGATCATGCATTTAAGGGTTAAAATTTAGCTCTTTCTAACTTTGTTAAAACTCAGGTAAAAGGGTTTGGAAAATGTATAAAATTTTTAAATTTGCGGTTAAAAAAACAATTTTTTTTTTCAAATTTTATTAAAGAGCTTCAAGATGTCCTAAAATCATAAATAAAAAAAAAAAGTTCTTCCATATTTTTTTTACTGTACCAAACTTAACCCTTTACGGCGCTGTGTTGTATTTCTGCAACATGCCCTTAAAACAAGTGTAAAAATATCGCATATGGCAATATACCGATTTAGCTCTACATTTTAGGTTCGCAACAAAGCATTATAACGGTTTATTATTCAATTAGCTTACTGTATGGCAATACTTGTATATTTAATTAATTCGAGTGGCGCATTTCTGTTTTGCACTCTTTGAATTAATTTACGAAAACGTTTTTATTGAAGAACTACTGATATTTCGCTACTGAATTTTGGGTGAGTGAAAGGTAATAGAATATATTTCAATAATCAATTATATATATTTTTTTTTTAAATTTCGTTTATGTTTTATACCGACGAAACGCTTTTGTACGCAGATGTTTGTGATTGAAATATTAAACTTACATATCATAATCTTTAGTCGATTTAAATGAACACGTGTTTCAGATTTTTTTTAAATTCGCGATTGTTCGCGTTTTGTCAGAAATTCAATGTGGTGGAAATAGGGCAATATTGATACCAAAACTTTTGTTTTGACAAGTAAACCATCGCTGAGTGGATATAGTTTAGAATTTTGCAAATTCAACACATTTTTCATGGTGCTCTGGACCAAATTTTGATAAAATTTATGAGTTATTCCCAATTCAATAAAAAAAATGTATGCAATTTTTTGTAGGTTTATTATTTAATAAAATATTTTACTGAAATTCGCGTGTTTGTAATTTTTTTAAGAAAAAAGTAAATATAGGCTTAATAAAATAGACCTTTATAAAATTTTTTAATAATTTTTTTTTGCGAAAAGAGATTTTCCGCCAAAAAAAAGCGCGTGTTTGATTTTTTTCTGTTAAGTTGCATTTTTATCCTTATATCTACAAGAAACTGAATTTAAATTATTATTAAAATTTTATAAAATTTAATTAAATTTAAACCACTCAAAAAACCTTTAATTTTCCCGTTAACAGAAATTTTTTTTGGGATTAGTTTTTGTTTTTATTCTGACATTTCATTCTAAGGTTAACTACTAGAGTATTCAAGTCGAGTAAACCGAGTAACAGATAAATTGGGCGTTGCGCAAAATGGCCCCAAGAAATATGATCCCAATCTTAAAATGAAATTTAGCCCTGCGGCGCCATACATTAAATAAATTTTGAAAATAAATAATAAATAAAAATTTTTTATGCGATTCTTCTCAAAAGTTAACAAAAATCAAAATTTGCTTTAAAAATCGCGCGCCATACATTAAATAAATTTTGAAACTTAATAATAAATAAAACTTTTGTAAGCAACGCTTCTCAAAAGTTAACAAAAATTAAAATTTGCTTTAAAAATCGCGTGATTTTTAAACAAATTTGAGCCTGCGGCGCCTTTAACTCAAGAATTATAAAAACAAAATAACAAATTAATTTTTTATTAAAAATCACAAAACTTAAAAAAAGCACATATTCGCCTGGGGCGCTTTAGAGATTAACCAGAACTGGGTCGACAACGACATGTGCTTTTTCATATATTTTGTAAGGGAAGCAAAATGTCGCCATATCGTCCGGCGATTTGTCGTCGTAATAGAATCTATTCTATTTTCGTGACGACACACTAATACACACTCAAAATATTTGTCAAATAGTTGCCACATTTTTAACTAATTAAGGGAACAGAGTTGCAGAAATTCGTATTAGTGTTGCAAAAATTCGTACTTTGTTTACAAAAAAATAATTTTTTTGACAGAAGAAATATAATTGAAAATAAAAATGCATAATTTACGGCAAAAAGCAAAATTAAATACAAAAAAATGTAAAACAACAAGAATTAATGGAAACCCAATTGAATTGGTGAAGAATTGTGGCGAAAAAAATACAACCATATTCTTGTTTTGCTTTAATTTTTTTCTAAATGTCAAAAAATGTCGACAATCGATTGTCGCTAAATTTAAATTATTCGCGACGACTTTTGCTGTCGTCGGTCGACAATCGACACAGTTGTGATTAAACTCTTGACGTATTCAAATCCAATATTTTCTGATATAATGATAATTGTTCAAGAATAAGTAGTATAACTACTGAGTAGACATTTGTTTTTAAAAAAATTTTTTTTTTAAATCCCGAGTAAAAATAGTTATATAGGAAATTATATAATTGAATATGGACTAATATGTTTATATATAGTCAAGTGAGATACCATATCTTTGCGGATATAATTATGTATAGCTTTGAGTTTAAAAAAATTTTGTTATATGATTTCATATAGAGATCAGTATAAATATATATGTCCCCATATATATTCATATGTATCATATCTAGTTACATATGCTATGACAATTTTAACACAGCGTCATATATAATTAAAAATGGCTTTATCGGAAAATATATAAAGTTTTATATACCTCAATGTTAAATTTTTTTTCTAAGTTATTTTAGATATGTTTAAGTATAGCGCAATGTAAAATAAAATTCTATATTTTTTTGAGATATACACTTAAGTCTTTTTTTATGCGGTAGATGCGTTCCTAAAACAAAAGCATAAAATAAATCCGCATAAAAAAGAACTCTACTTCCATACAAAAATGGGAGATCTGTTCCGAATATTTCAAAAACCTCATAACTTTAAAAAAATCAATAGAATAAAAAATTAAAAAAAAATTATTCACTTATTTTTACTTTTAACACAAAATAACACTTGTATTCATACAGTACATACAAAAAAAGTAAAGATCAATAAAAAATAATACCCGGCTAAAAAACTACATATATCGATTCATACAGTTATTCTCTATATATAAAAGAATAACGTGACTGACTGACTCAACATCGCCCAGCCCAAACCGCTGAAGCTAGGAAGTTTAAATTTGGTATGTAGGTTCCTCTTTCGGCGTAGACGTCCGCTAACACGGGATTTTTGGAAATTCCTACCGGAACGGGCAAAAAGGGGAAAAGTCTCCCCCTTGGCGGCCTGCCAAAACCCCTTTGGCTAGAAAGCTGAAATTTAAGATATGTGTTCCTTGGAGTATGGGCTAACTTTTCTGGAAAGTTTTTTCTGGAATTTTGGACAGGGACGTTGTAAAAATAGGGGTTAAAAAGGGCAAAAAGGCCCCCCTTGACGGCCTGCCCAAACCGCTGTAGGTAGGAAGTTGAAATTTGGTATAAAGGTTCCTCCACTATCGTAGACATCCACCAAGACGGGAGTTTTGTAAATTTTTACAGGGACGGGCAAAAAGGGGAAAAAGTCTCCCCCTTGACGGTCTGCTCAAACTGCTGGAGCTATGAAGTTGAAATTTGTTATGTAGGTTCCTCGACCGTTGTAGACGTCCGTTGAGACGGCATTTTTGGAAATTCTTATCGGGAGGGGCATAAAGTACCTTTTTTCAAAAAAGTACCTTTTTCCAAAAAAGTACCTTTTTCCAAAAAAAGTACCTTTTTCCAAAAAAAGTACCTTTTTCCAAAAAAAGTACCTTTTCCAAAAAAAGTACCTTTTCCAAAAAAAGTACCTTTTTCCAAAAAAAGTACCTTTTTCCAAAAAAGTACCTTTTTCCAAAAAAAGTACCTTTGTCAAAAAAAAGTACCTTTTTCCAAAAAAATTACGTTTTTCCAAAAAAAGGACGTTTTTCCAAAAAAAGTACCTTTCTCCAAAAAAAGTACCTTTTTCCAAAAAAAAGTACCTTTTTCCAAAAAAAGTACGTTTTTCCAAAAAAAGTACCTTTCTCCAAAAAAAGTACCTTTTTTCAAAAAAAAGTACCTTTTTCCAAAAAAGTACCTTTTCCCAAAAAAAGTACCTTTTTCCAAAAAAAGTACCTTTTTCCAAAATAAGTACCTTTTTCCAAAAAAAGTACCTTTTTCCAAAAAAAGTACCTTTTTCCAAAAAAGTACCTTTTTCCAAAAAAAAGTACCTTTTTCAAAAAAAGTACCTTTTTCCAAAAAATGTACCTTTTTCTAAAAAAATGTACCTTTGCCAAAAAAAAAGTACCTTTTCCAAAAAAAGTACCTTTTCCCAAAAAACATAAATTTTTCCAAAAAAATACCTTTTCCAAAAAAAGTACCTTTTCCCAAAAAAAGTACCTTTTTCTAAAAAAATGTTCCTTTTCCCAAAAACATAAATTTTTCCAAAAAAAATACCTTTTTCAAAAAAAGTACCTTTTCCAAAAAAAAGTACCTTTTCCCAAAAAAAGTAAATTTTTCTAAAAAAATTTTCCTTTTCCAAAAGAGGTACCTTTTCCAAAAAAAAGTACCTTTTTCCAAAAAACATAAATTTTTCCAAAAAAAATACCTTTTCCAAAAAAAGTACAAATAAAGTACTTTGTAAAAACAAAGTATCATTTTCCAAAAAATTTCGTTTTTCCAAAAAGTACCATTTAAAATAATATATAATTTCAAAAAAACTACTTTTTTTCCTCCCCCCACGGATATCTCCACTAAAACAAGGTTTCTTGATATTCGGCATAGACGTGCGCTAAGACGGGATTTTTGGAAATTCCTACCGGAACGGGCGAAAAGTCTCCCCATAAACAGTCTCACAAATTGGAAAAGTGCCTGCCCAAACCACTGGAGGTAAGAAGTTGAAATTTGGTATAAAGGTTCCTCCACTGTAGTAGACATCGACTAATTCCCTATAGGATATCCCAAAAGCAAATTCGGAATGTGAGTTCTTCCTTCTGTGTAGGCGTCCGCTTAGACGGAATTTTTTAAATTCCTATCGGGAGGGGAAAATAAAGGGAAAAGTCTCCTCCTTGACGGCCTGCCCAATCCCGTTTGGCCAACTCAAAATTTTAAATATGTATTTCTTGGCGTAGGACTAACTCACCGGCAACGTAATTTTTCTATTTTGGAACAGGAACATAGTAAAAATGGTGGTTGAAAGGGAAAAATGTCCCCACTAACGGCCTGCCCAGACCGCTTAGGCAATGCAGTTGAAATTTGGTATGAATGTTCCTCATCCATCGCAGATAGCCGCGAAGATGGATTTTTTGTAAATTCCTAAAGGGAGGGGCAAAAAGAAGAAAAGCCTCACCTTGGGGGCCTGTAAAATCCCCTTCGGCTAGAAACCTGAAACTTAAAATGTGGGTCCCTGGAGCAAGGGCTAACTTATTAGAAAGATAATATTTTGAATTTTGGACAGGGTCGTTATAAAATGGGGGCTCAAAAAGGGAAAGTGGCCCCTTAACGACCTGTCCAAACTGCTGGAACTAGGAAGCTGAAATTCGGTACTTAGGTTCCTCTTCCAGCCTAATTCCAACCGGGAGGGAGAAAAAAAGAAAAAGTGTCCCCCTTGACAGCCTGCTCAAACTGCTGGAACTAGGAAGCTGAAATTCCCTGTCGATGGATTTTCGGAAATTCCTACCGAGAGGGGCACAAATAGTAAAAGTTGGCTAGAAACCTGAAATGTAAAACATATGTTCCTTGGAGTATGGGCTCACTTACCGGGAAGGTGCTTTTTGGACAGGGACATTGCAAAAATGGGGATTAATGAAGCGAATAGTGCCGCTTAAGTCCTGCCCAAACCGCTGGAGGTAGGAAGTTGAAATTTGGTACTAAAGTTCCTCCTCTATTGTAGACATCCGCTAAGATGAGATTTTTGGAAATTTCTACAGGTAGGGTCAAAAACAGGAAAAGTCTCCCCCTTAACGGCCTGGCCAAACTGCTGGATCTAGGGAGCTTAAATTCGGTATTTGGGTTCCTTCTCCAACTTAGACGTCCCCTAAGACGGTATTTTTGGAAATTCATACCGGGAGGGGTATAAAGGGAAAAAACTTCCCTCTTGATAGCCTGGCCAAACTGCTGAATATAGAGACCTAAAATTATGTATCGTATGTAGTAGGTTCCTCCTCCAACGCAGACGTCATCTAAGACGGAATTTTTGGAAATTCCTACCGGGAGGGGTAAAAACGGAATAATTCTCCCACTTGATGGCCTAACCGAACCCTTTGGCTAAAAACCTGTAATATATAATATGTTTTCCTTGGAGTATGGGCTAACTTATCGACAAGGCATTTCTAGGGAGGGGTAAAAAGGGAAAAAATTTCCCACTTGATAGCCTGGCCAAACTGCTGAATATAGAGACCTAAAATTATGTATGTAGTAGGTTCCTTCTGCAACGCAGACGTCCTCTAAGACGGAATTTTTGGAAATTCCTACCGGGAGGGGTAAAAACGGAATAATTCTCCCCCTTGATGGCCTAACCGAACCGTTCGGCTAGAAACCTGTAATATATAATATGTTTTCCTTGGAGTATGGGCTAACTTATCGACAAGGCATTTCTAGGACTTTGGACAGGAACGTGGTAAAAATGGTGGTTCAAAAGGGGAAAATTGCCCCCCCCCCCCTTAACGTCTGCGTCTTTAGCTACAAACCTAAAACTTAAAGAACAAGTGTATTTGAAACACTAAAATTAAGAAACTAAATAGGAAACGAGTGGAATTGAAACACTACAAAAGTGGAATGAAATGGATATAAACGTTGAACGAGTGGAATTGAAATTATAGACAATGCAAATGGATTGGAAGAGGGAATTACCTGTTCAAACACTATCCACGGAATATGAAACTTATGTAGCATTGAAACATACTTTCCAAAAAGTTAAACAAATTTTTTAAAGAGAAAAAACCTTAGAAAAGTAATGGAACTTATATATTCCGATATTTAAACTTCAAGTAACGAAGCACCGGTGGAAGAAACCGACGCAGTAAATTTTCCAACTGAATTTGTGAATTTACTTGAATTGCCAGGTCTACCTTTATATAAACTGGAATTTAAAAAAAAAACTATAAGGCACGCTAACAACGTATTTTTAATATTATAAAATGCTTTCCAACCCTGCTTTACGTTATTTATTTTCATTCAAAACACAAATGAACAAAAGTACTTACCTAAGTTCGCACTTTACCAAACTATCTTAACATACACACGTATATTGCAATTTATTATGGATTCATTACTAACAATCCACTTTCATGAGAAAAAGTGATCAAATATTTATTTATTTATTTTAAACCCATTGTTGTGCAGAATTATTTATTTGTGGTGGCTGGGTGAAGGCTTTTATTATAAAAACTGTACTTTAAATAAAAAGCGAATTGTTGTGCAGAATTATTTATTTGTGGTGGCTGGGTGAAGGCTTTTATTATAAAAACTGTACTTCAAATAAAAAGCGAATTGTCCGGGGGGCGCAGCCCCCCCCCCCTTAATCTATAAGGCACGCTAACAACGTAGCGGGCTGCGCCCGCTAGTAATGTATGTTCGTGCATGATGCATGAATGCTTTTCCATACATACATAGGTACATAAATCTCCTTACATGCATTCACATATGTCCACACTTGAGTCCCATAGTGAGTATTATACCATTTTAAAAGAGGTCCAAATCCCCATTATTTCTGGGAATAATGTCCACTTTTTTCCTGCCACTTTTAACTTTTCGGTCATAATCTCCACCAAAGTTGTGGGAATTATGTCCGAAAACGTTTCGTTCGTGTTTTGCTAGAAAACGCAAATTTATTAAAGTGTGGCTCCAAATTTCCATTTTTCATTTTTAAAAATTGGGCCTAAATTTCATAATGTAATTTAACCCCAAATGCAAAAAATGAATTTTGACCCCAAATTTTTGGCGTAATTTTTCATTCTTATTTTGGGGCATTGTTTCATTTTCAAAATGAAAAAAGGCCCCCTAAAGATGAAAATATGCCCCAAATTTTTCTCCTACTCTTTGGGGCCATTTTACATTTCTCATGGAGCCTCATTTCATAGCGCCGATAAATTACTTCTAACTTTGTCAATCAATTTTCATATGTAAAAATTTTCTAATATGTAGTAGAACTAGGGTTGCCAGACGGGCTTGATTGTCAAGCTTTTTTAATGTGTGTCAAGAATAAAGAAAAAATGTCATTTGCCAAGCTAAAACGGAATTTTAGAAATTTTTCTATAAAATTGATAAGAAAAATTAACCATTAGGAAAAACTAATTGTTTTTAAATGTGCCATGACTAATTTTTACGGATAAATGACTGTTTCCATGGTAGTAAAGCATAAAAAGTGTTTTTTTGAATGAAAAGGAAACGTTTGAGTTAGAAGCTAACCAATTTTTACAAAATGCTGTAAAATTCTTAGAAAAAAGATTTGATTTCGGAGACAAAATCAGTTTTTTAGCAAATTGCTATTTTAAATATAAAAAACTCGCTGTTGTCAAGGAATAATTAAGCAGAGCTGCCATTTATTTTAAAAATATCAAATTCAATTAATACTGATATGCTGTATGCAGATTACTGCTGCCTTCGGAAAGTTTTTGAAGAATTGCCAAAAGACAACATATGGGCCCATTTCTTTAATAAATGTGGTACAAAGAATGTAGAAAATCTGTATAAATTAATATCATTTAAATTTTCAAGTCAATTTTCATTTTTTTTTTTTTTTTTTGCTAATTTAACTGAATTTTAAATCAGAGACTATTAATTATAGAGATAGGAAATCAAAACTTACACTACTTACCGATAGAGGGCGTTGAAATTTAGTATTACCTGAGCAAATATTTAGTATGAGTTTAGTATCAGCTGAGCCTTAATTTAAAAACTCAAAAACTGATGAAAACTGCTCAAAATAAGGAGAAACAAGCGCGGAATATATTCAAATAATAAAATTTGAGATATCCGTTTGTTTTTTTCTTTTGTTGTTTGTTATTATTTAAATTTAAATAAAAAAAGAAAATTGTCAATTTTTTGAACAAAGTGCCATCTAGTGATAACGATTTTGTTATAACTTATTTTTTTGGTGATGCCATACCCCTGTTTTAAATTTTCAAGAAAAATCAAGCCTTTTTTTGGAATGTCAACAAAAATCAAGCTTTTTCTTCTGAATGTGACTTTTTGCCAATTTCGATCTGGCAAGCCTAAATAGAACCCATCAAATACAACTTTTTTTAAGAGAAACCAATTTTCTGTTACTATTCCTTATAAACGATTTTTACCCTTACTCGAAAAATTGTTCGAGTAAGAATTACTCGACCAAAAAGCAGTTTAGTTTATTAAAAAACGTCACTGGACCAAAACTACATATTTAAAATAGCTAAAATGCTTACTTGATTTTTACTCGATTGATCACCATATTAACTACCCAGAGTAAAAATAATGCTAGTTTATTGTGGTTAAATTTTCCTAGGGCTAAATATTTAGTATTGGTTAGTTACTTACCCATGGTTAAGTTAAAGTTAACTTCTCTAGATAAGTTAATGGGCCTAAGAGTAATAAATATTAATTTAGAAATAATACACACAGAAAAAAAAAATGCCAACCGAATTGCTAAACCTATTTTGGTTGCTACAACCAATTAATTCGGTTGGTGAAACCATATAGGAATGTGATTCCTAAATATTTTGGGTATTGCAACTAAAATTCAGTTGTACAAACCGAATTTTGTTGTGATAACCAATATTCAGTTGCACCAACCTATTTTAGTAGATGTACCCGAATTTCAGTTGGAAAATATCATATTTTTTCTCTGTGTGTATTACAAATACAGAAACTGGCTGCAGAGGCCTTCGTCCTTTTAAATATATAATTTTTCACAGAAATTCAGCTTACCTAAAAAAATATCACTTTGTTACTTTGTACCATATACGTTTTTCCTTATCTATATTTTAACTTTTTCTGGAACTTTAATGCGAATAAACAAGTTTTTTTATATTCTGTTTTCCTTTAACAGTATATATTAAAACGTACTCCTATTTGCAAATAATGTTGATAAAATTAAGTATATGAATCTAATGATATTTTATACTACTCTGTATAATTTTTTCAGATGAGTTTCGTTCAAAAGTGGCTTGTGAAAATGACAATATGCCACTTGTTTGCAATCCCTATTCAAGAATTGCTATATATAGCGCCTCCTTTGGATACATAGAGCGCGAAAGTGTACAATGCCCGCATAACAATACACAAAGTAACCAGGATAAAAATGGTAAACAGAGTAAGTACTACTACAACTAGATAGCATAAGATGTATGTAATATGCAATTAGAGCTGCTTGACACCTTAATGCAGCCATGCACAAACTAGAAATACTCACTCATATAAAGTTATACACATTACCCATAATTGTGGAATAAGCAAAGATGAAATTCTTACCATGTCTTTGCGCAATGGGCTAGGGCATTTAAACTATTTTTAGAGTTTCTTCGCATTATTTCAAAGGAATTGTAGACAGGCTGAATGTCATTGCTTATTTTATAGTGTTTTAAATTATTTTTTATTTCACAATAACTGGCGTTTTTAAAAACTTTTAGCTTTTAATTACAAATTTATATTGAATTTTGCGAATTCTTCTGATTCTTTTTACAAAAACAGGCAGTAAGTTTAAATGCTATCGTTAGCACTTTGTAAAATAGAAAGATTTTGTCGAATATAGAAAACCATCAATATAAAAAATATTTAAATTAAAAAACTCATTATTTTTAACCTACACTGAGGGAATTATCTGTATGATATTAATGAGTATTTGTATACAACCAATGAAGTTTCACTGAAACTTTTCATTGAATTATTGGAATTTTTCATAAAATGTTGTGAAAAGTTTCGTTTTATTTATTAAAAGAATCATACACTCAATGAAAAAGTTTCATAAAATATATGAAGCCATTTCATCAATTTATTCATTTAGTTTGAGAAGAAACCTTAATTAGTTTAATGAAAAATTTCATTAAAACTCGACGACTAAAATTCTCTCTGTGTAGGAGTAATGAGTGTTTTGTAGAGAGTTACCTCGATCGACTTGTCTTAATACGTTTTGTAACACACTAAAAAATGTTTGTAAAATTACTACTATAAAATGGGTAAATTTTTCTTTAATTTTACGGAAATTCGGTAAATATTTATAAACAAAAAACGCACAAATTTTTTTTGTACACTGTTACATATACAATAATACAGACACTAAGTATTTTTAGACATTATGTGTTCACAAATAAACACATTGTGGCTAAAATTAATTTTCTTTTGTTAAATAAAGTTTTTACACACAAAGTTGGTAAATATACTAACTTATGAATGGGGGAAATGTTTTAGTTGGTCTGTTATTTAAGTAAATGAATACTAACTTATTATAGTAATAAATACTCTGACATTTGAAATTTAAAGAAATTGAAAAAATTTTTAAATAATAAAAACAAAAGGTAAAACGATTATTTTTTGCCAATTACTGTATTTCTGAAATTGTTTTTTTTTTCTGAAATTCTTTTTGGATTGCAAGCAGCAGTATTCATCCAAAAGTAAGGAAATTGGGTACCACATGGGTACCAGAGATTGACAACAAGTACTCAGAAAAGAAGGTACTTAAGTTTTTACCCATGCTTTTCGTTATTAAGTGTACGCATGCATACAACACCGATAATAAAGGGTTCTTCAACAGGGACGCTACAAAAGTAGAAAGACAGGGACAGCAAACGACGCCATATTTCTTGCCGCTCTTTTGACATTTCTCTTCAGTAAGGTTTGCCATTTCATGATGGAAAGATTCACGAGCCAACAACGAGTCGAAATTATTAAAATTTACTACCGACATTCGGAGTCAGTGGCCTCAACGTTATGTTGACCAATTTATGGTCGTCATAATGAATGGCTTCGTCAATAAACAAAATATGCGTTATTGGTCAGACAGCAATCCACACGTACTCCATGAGTCATCATTGCATCCTGAAAAAATTACGGTTTGGTGCGGTTTATGGGCCGGCGGCGTCATTGGGCCGTACTTCTTCCGTGATGATCAAGACCGGCACGTTACTGTGAATGGGAATCGCTACCGTTCATTGATAACCGAATATTTTTGGCCCCAATTGGATGATATGGACTTGGAGGACATGTGGCTCCAACAGGACGGCGCCACAAGCCACACAGCGAATATCTCAATCAATTTATTGCAAACCAAGTTTGGAGAAGGTGTTATCTCACGAAATGGTCCAGTCGATTGGCCGCTTCGGTCGTGCGATTTGACGCCGTTGGACTATTTCCTGTGGGGCTACGTCAAATCTATGGTCTATGCCAACAAGCCAGCGACGATTGATGAACTTCGTACGAATATCGGCCGATTTATGCTTGAAAACCGTCGAAAATTGGGTTCAGCGTCTGGACTTCTGCAAGCGTGCCCGTGGTGGCCATGCAAAGGAGATCGATTTCCATACATAATGGCATCGAACGTACTTTCACAGGAATAAAGAATTTCATTGATATCCAAAACCGTTTTTGTTTTATTTAAAAAAATAAAACAGCATTGTACACCTATGAGAATAAGAATACTACTTGCCAAAACTTATCTGATGCCCGTTTTACTGTATGGTTGTGAGCTATTTGCTAAATGTGATACAACTAGTAAAAGGAAATTGAACGTTGCATTTAACAACATAATCCGATGTATGGACTTAATAGGCGTTCTAGTGTATCATTGTTTTCATCTCAGCTATATGGGCTTTCTTTGGATAATCTACTAAACATAAGAGTTTTAGTTTTCCTACATAAAATAATATAAACCCATAAACCTGATCAGCTGTACAGCAGACTTTGTATTTCAGATATAAGCAGGGGAAAACGAATTAGATCATTTGGATACAAAAGTTTAATTTCGGAGTGGCAATTCTACATATTCGCAGTAATTCTCTGGAATTATATACCCCATAGCACGCAACGTTTAAGTAACGCACGAAAATTCAAAGAAAATATTTTTAAACTGTTTTTGGCATAACAATTTGAAAAAATAATTATTTGATATGATATGACTTAATTATTTAAATTGATTTTTTTTTATTTTTATATTTATATTTATTGCTTAAATTTAATTGTTTTTTGTATTTTATATAAAAATTTTTAATTAGTTATTAACTTATTAATTGATTAATGATTTTGATAAATTTACCTATCCTCAGTTGCAAAATAAAGTTTTTAGTCTTGTGTATGGAGCAATTCTACAAAATAAATAAAAAATAAAATAAATAAAAACTTTTGTAGCGCTCTTATTGAAGAACCCTTTATTTACCAATACTTATTTCCGATTCAAAATTATATGCATTTGGAAGATTGTTTTGTCAAAAATCACCTAAGGGAGTCTTCTTCGAGTACTTTTGATGACCAAATACTGACTAATCACTTGCGCGCTTAAAAAAGAATCGAAAATGATTCTCGCTTATGCTTAAAAGAGATTTATTGAAAATTATATTGCGCATTTAAAAAATGCTTGTGATTTATTAAAAATACAATAAGAAAACCTACAGCAATCACAAATTAATCATACAGGTGCTTGAAATGTGACTGTTTTCAATGTTATTTTAGGATAATATTTTGCGCAGCTGAAAAAGTGCTTTTTATGTTGTTGTTTTTGCTTATAACGGGACACTATTTTACTTGCTTTGAAGCAGACGTCCAATAATTGAATAATGTAAATTTTTGTTTATTTATCTCAGTGGATTCGTGGTATAAAGTTGTGTAATTTTATAAAAGTAAATATAAGTAATTTAATATTATAATATTTATATATTATAATTTTATTGAAAAGTGATTTTTAAATTAAAAAAGATGATGTCAGCCAAACAATTAAAAAGCAAAAAAAAAAGAAGCCGAAAAATTAATAGAACCAAAAAAATAAGTTCTCAGGAAATTTTCATTAACAAATATTTTTGCTATTTTATTATAATTTTGTTTATATTATTGTATATAATTTTAATAAACTTAATTAAATAACAATTTACATCAAATAAATATTTTGTTTTTTTAATGTAAACAATTAGAAATACAGCTAAAAAATGACACGAACAAGACTCCCAAACGATCATAATCACGACCAAAAGTGACTCGAAAAAGATTCGGAAATGATTAGAAAAAGACTTATACTATAATATAATAAACTTAATTAAATAACAATTTACATCAAATAAATATTTTGTTTTTTTAATGTAAACAATTAGAAATACAGCAAAAAAATGACACGAACAAGACTCCCAAACGATCATAATCACGACCAAAAGTGACTCGAAAAAGATTCGGAAATGATTAGAAAATGACTAAAAAATGACTCGAATAAGACTTACAAATAATTATAAATACGAGTCAGAAATGAGTCGAAACTGATTAGAAAAGCGAGTCGTAAAAGACTCATCAAGAAGAGTCGCGGGTAGGGTACCATTTTCTCCCGACAAAACAGTCATTTATGATCAGAAAATGAGCTCAAATATGATCATTTTAATCTTCCAGAGGAGTCATAAATGACTCGAATGTGATCAAAAATTTCATAAAATGCTATGTGGTCAGTATTTGGTCATCAAAAGTACTAGAAGAAGACTCTCTTAGGTGATTTTTGACAAAACAATCTTCCAAATGCTATGTGGGTATATGTATATAAATACTTGGGTGAGTATAATATCCATACTTTCGTGTATGAGTGTTTTATAGGCATGAAAATGTATTGAAAAAAAATTACGGAAAATGATCAAACAACCAACAAAAACTGGTGGTTTTGAGACTACAAATCGTAAATTAGATAATTGCATTTGCAATTTGTTTGAACCTAAACCAGTGACGCGCAAAATTGATTTGCAATTGTATTAGTGAGCAAGAGAGATAACTGCACTGGGAAAAAAAATTGGATGAATTAAAAAATATGTCGTTTTACATATTTATCAATCTCCATATTTTCATACAATCTTAATGAAATTTTCTGCAACATATTTTTATAGATTTTAAACAAAATCTTCTATATTAATACTTTTATGGCAATTTGTTTATATTTTGTTTTTTTATTTCTATTAAAAATCTACTATGAAAGATATTACTATGAAAATAATCATAATATCTTTTAATAACATATTCCCTAGATTCCTTAAATGTTTTATAACGTAAAAGGCATTGCATGATATCAAAAACATTTTTCATCATATATTTTCTGAATATCATAAATAATTGTTTTTAGTGCACTTGAAAAAAATATCAGAACTCCCGCTAAGCATGTGCACTCGTCGCTGTCTCAGTGACGACTAAATTAAAGAGCATAAGAATATGTGTGAGGTAGTAAATTCACAATTGTGCTTTGAAACGCGCACCACTGACCTAAACGCATATTACTTACAGACATCGTAGAGTATACATGTGCGGATTATCAAGAAATTTTAAATATACCTTTACCCAGTGTTGCCAACTCTTGAAGGCAGGAAAGCACTGTGAGCATTGTGAAAACGGGTAAAAAGGGAAAAAATTGACCAAAAATGGGGTAAAAAAAAACGATATTAATTTTTTGAAAAATTTAAGTCCAGAATTTAAAAACACATTTTAGTTTTGTAAAATCGTGTAAAAACGGTTCAAAAATAACTAAAAAAGGGGTAAAAAGCACCAAACTAATATTTAAAAATTTTGAAGTTTAAATATAACGAAGTTTCTGGAAAAAATGTATTTTTTGTATAGTTCGTATTATTTTTTCAACTTTGACAGAAAATGGAAGAAAAATTTAAAAAAACGCGAACAAATACCAAAAATATAAACTGTACAAAAAAGCACTAAAAGCACTGCCAGAAATTTGAAAAAGCACTGTAAATACCCGCTTTTTTTAAACGGGTATTTGTAAAAAATCACCGGGTACGAGAAGGAAAAAAGCACCAAAAAATACCCGAAAAGCACTGAAATGGCAACACTGCCTTTACCCCTTTGCAAAAGTTCTGAAAAAGCCAATATCACAATAACATTATGCTATTACAACAGCTATTAATCTAAAACAGCACTTTTATTCACTGTTACACAGCGATTAAAAAATATTTTTTGAAAATATACTCGAAATATACTTAGAGTGCTCTAAGTATATGCGCAGTATGTGCATGTCATGTATGAGTATAATTATGGAAAGTAACATACTTTACTTCTACTTACAACCAGTAGAACAGGATGAAATATTGCATGTGTTTGTATATACCCATCGACTACCTACACTTGCAGTTATTGAATTTACGCTTCGGGTGAATATATTGTGTATGTGTATGGTTTGATTTTTAACATCATTCACTTATACTTGTTTCACCACTAATACTTTAAAAGTACCCAAAATGATAATTTTGTCATTCTCTGATGGGTACCACATTTTGCATGTCCGAAATGCAAAAAAAATAAGTAATTTTTGCTTTGAATTATTACTGGCGATTACGACAACCCGAAGCGCAAGAAATCGTATTTTAAGCCCGGCCAATCAGCCAAATCAACGCCAAATATCCATGGCGCCAAGGTAATGATCTGCATTTGGTGGGACCAAAAGGGTCGCATCTATTATGAGCTGCTGAAATCGACCAAGACGCTAACAGGGGAGCTGTACCGAACACAGTTGATTCATTTGAAGGGAGCATTAGCCGAAAAACGTCCACAATAAGCGACCATCATAACAACGCTTGGCCAAATGTTGCAAGAACTAAAACCTATTTAGAAAATAGAGATTGAGAAGTTTTGATCACCCTAGAAGGCGGGGCCGGACTTTGCCCCGTCCGACTATCATCTGTTTCGACAGATGCAGAACGCTCTCACTGGAATACGCTTCACTTCAATACAGGGTATCCGTAATTGGCTTGCTTCGTTCTTGGCCTCAAAAAATGAGCAGTTCTCTTGGCGTGGAATCGATATGTTGCCAGAAAGATGGGAAAAGTTCATAGCAAATGACGGCCACCATTTTTAATAAATTTATATTGTACCAATGTTTCAAAATAAACGCCCAAAATTTGCCAAAAAGCCCGCACTGATATTATTATTAATAAAATACGTACTGAAAATTAATTTGTTTTTTTATTTAAAAAAAAATGTTTTAGGGTGGTTTAACTTAAAGCACAGCTGTGGTAAGTAAACGCATTTTTGGGAGATTTTTACGGACTTTCTGTGGATTTTTGCGCATATCTTGTGTATTTGTACGCATTTTATACGTACATTTATATGTAAAACATGCTTTTTTACGCACAAATTTAGTAAATTAATACTCATTTAATTTTTACGCACTTTCAATGTAAAATTACACATTATATATGCACCAACTTAAACATAACGTGCGTATTTTTTTCAATTACACACATAGAGTGGTAAATTTATAGTAGGAGTACAGTTTCCTACTATACCTTACCCGGTAATAATAGAAGTTTTTATTGAGATTTGTCGACTTTTTCCGCAGAGCTCTATTACATATCCGAATTTCATTAAGATCGGAAGGAACTTATCGGGATAATTTCCTCGTTAGTTTCTTATTTTTGTTTTTAATTTCAAGGTTTTGTTTCCAAAAGGACATTCTTCTTTATAATTATTTTTGACACAGTAAAATTTTTTATATTTTAGGTTTGATATGAAAATTGTAGGACTTGGAGTAATTTTTCTTATAAAAGAATCATATTCTGAGAATTTTAAACAGATTTTCCCGAACTCCTTGTTTGATACTTTTTGGAACAACTTGGCGAACCTATGCTAAAACAAGTATAAAAACTTCTAGTTCGTAAAACATCTATAGAGATGACTACCGTATAAGATAAAAAAAATTTTAGCCCCCCCCCCCCCTTTAGCGAATACTGGATCCGCGCCTGCTTACCAGTGTTGAAAAAATATTGAGTCTAAAAATAAATTTAAAAAAAAAATTAGAAAAATCCACAATAGAACTTTATTTTGTATTTGCAATAATGATAAATTTGACAAAAGACGGATTCATTTTCTACGTACTTACAATTTTACAAATACGAATAACCCTTGATCAGATCAGACAATTTATTTTTTAAAGTGCGAACTGAACACAGAATTTTTCTTCCCTCAAATATTTTTTTAGATGTCTTTTTGGAAATCAACATATCACTTTTATTTCGCCTCTCTTCTTTATATTTTTTGAAAAAAGTGCTTTGAAAAAGGCCAAAAATAGTTTTTTTAAATCAATATATAGCAACCCTGGAAGTCAAATTTTTGTGATTTTTTTAAATACCGTTTATAAAGTATTACATGCTTTCAACGCAATTGAAATATCACCTTCTTATCAAAAGTTATAGACTCTTAACCCTTTGATGACCGAACATAAACTGCTGGAAAATTTGTATTTTTTTTTGCGGATTCGTGATAATGGATCCAACATTTCTAAACAAAAGTGTCGAAAAAAATTTTTTTTTTTAACTCCTTCGTCGAAAAAATCCATGGGGCAAATATATATTCCAAATATATATTCATTTTAAGTATTGTTGTTGTAAATTTTTACATCGAGTGTCGATTATTAGCTTTTTTGTTTTTATTATCATGCGAAGTACATCGTTTGCATATCGCGTTTTGTGCTTAAAGTCGAGTGTTCTAACGTTTTTTCAAAATAATTTTGCTCATTTGGAAATATCGATTAACAAGTGAAGAAAGAAACCACACTGATAGAATTTTGTGATTGTATTAATGAATTTGTTCATTAATCCAATGATTTTTCCATTGAAAAGGACGCGTTCATTAAATCAATGAAACGTATTCATTACGTTACATTTTATACCCTACACCACTATGTGGTCAGGGTATTATAAGTTTGTGCTGATGTTTGTAACACCAAAAAATATTGGTCCTAGACCCACCTTATAGTATACCGATCGGCTCAGAATTTGCTTTTATTTCGATTTAACGATGTCCGTCTGTCTGTCCATGCATTCTTGTGCGCACTCTAAGGGTCCTACCAAAATTATATTGTTTATACGCTGCAGGTCGCAAATATTAAGATATTTTGATGAAATATGGTACATTGACTTATGTCGGCCCAACGACGAAGCCTATTGATTTTGGTGACCATCGGTCCATGTTTAGACCTAGTGCCCATATATGGGTTCTACTAAAATTATATGGGTTATACGCTACAGGTCGCAAATATTAAGATATTTTGATGAAATTTGGTACACAGACATACGTTGGCCCAAGAACGAAGCCTATTGATTTTGGCGAACATCGGTCCATGTTTAGACCTAGTGCCCATATAAGGGTCCTACCAAAATTATATTGTTTATACGCTGCAGGTCGCAAATATTATGATATTTTGATGAACTTTTCTACACCGGCTTATGTCGGCCCAAGGACGAAGCCTATTGATTTTGGTGAACATCGGTCCATGTTTAGACCTAGTGCCCATATAAGGGTCCTACTAAAATTATATGGTTTATACGCTGCAGGTCGCAAATATTAAGATATTTTGATGAAATTTGGTACACCGACCTATGGCAGCCTAAGGACGAAGTTAATGTCGGCCCAAGGACGACACCTATTGATTTTGGTTGAAATCGGTCCATGTTTAGACCTAGTGCCCATATTAGGGTCCCCCCAAAATTATATTGTTTATACGCTGCAGGTCGCAAATATTAAGATATTTGGATGAAATTTGGTACACCCACCTACGTCGGCCCAAGGACGAAGCCTATTGATTTTGGTTAACACCAGTCCATGTTTAGACCTAGTGCCCATATAAAGGTCCCCCAAAATTGGCTTGGTTATACGCTGCAGGTCGCAAATATTAAGATATTTTAATGAAATTTGGTTTGCTGACTCACATGGTCCCGAGAACAAAGCCAATAGATTCTAGATAGAATCGGTCCATATTTGGACCTATCGCCCATATGGGCTATATTTACGATTTTCTCTTCTTTTATAATTTTATAGAAAATTTTGACACAAGTCCCATTTTCACCCATTCGAATTTCAGATCCAAGCATTAGTTGGCTCTTAATCAGATTGGTGTAGGGTATTATAAAGTCGGCATGCCCGACTTTAACCTTTTTACTTGTTTTTATTTGTACATATATTTCTTTTTTGTTTTTATAACGTTTTTGACATCTCCCTGAACTCGACTTGAACCCGCAAGGACCAGAATGTAAACAATACCGCGTTACCGATTGATCTAAATAGCCAAAACAAAATTATGTCATTATTTGTACTTTTATGTTTAACCCTCGAAGTGGCACATGGTTCTGGCCAGACATATTTCATTTTCATGCTTCAATTTAGCATACTTCTATTTTAGGTACATGGCTGTAATTTCAGGTAGTCTCCCAAAATATTGTTGGCTTTCGATGTATAAATTAATAATTGAAAAAAAGTCCTTGGAACAGGACAAAAAAGCCAAATAAAAAATCTTCACCTTACTTTTGGTACATGGTGTCTGGCCAGACCCCTATGCATTTTATATGAACGCATAGGCAAAGCACATGGCACGAGTTGGAAATTTGTATTTACTTTATTCTTTTATGCTTCTTTCTTCTGATTTTGTTTGTGAGTTAGTTATTCATTGAACGTTGAACAGTGAAGAAGTAATCTAGTTTTTGTGCGGTAATTTTGAACTTGTGAATAATTTTACGCAGGTAGATTTGTTGCGTTGTTAGTATATTATGGCTGATGAACTGGAATTTATTTATAATACACGCTTGCGTAGCGCGAATTTGCAACCCCAATTGTCAGAGGCATTAGTGCGTGATTTTCAAAGTCAGGTAGAAGCTGATGAAAATGATGATGTTTTTGAAAACGATGGTGACGACACTGCTGTTTATGTGCCAGAAGATGATGCATCAGACATAGAAAATGATTTGGAAATTGAACCTAACGAACTTTATGATAGTGATGAAGACGTAGATGAAGAAGAAGAAAGTGGAAATGATGCTGAAGCAGAAAATGAAGTCGACTCAGGCTGTTTTTATGGTAAAGACGGTACTAAATGGAAAGAAACTGAACCCCCTGCATCTCGTTTGCGCCAGCATAATATCATGCGTTTTCAATCTGGAACAAAAACAAGGCTCACCAATCCAGTTGAGGTATTCAAGCTATTTTTCTCAACCAATATTACGTTCGTCATCATTAGTGAAACAAATCGGCATGGGCGAGAATCAATTAGAAAATGGAATGAAGAACATCCATCATCTACCCAAAGAAAATGGATTGATTTGACAAGCTCTGAGCTAGATGCATTCATTGGGATTTTGTTGGCTTCTGGTCGCAGCCATAATAATATGCAAGACTCCAGTATATTGTGGCGTTCTGATTCGCTGCCCATATTCCGTGCGGCTATGTCGCACAAACGATTCATTACTCTGTTCAGATATATTCGTTTCGATAATAGTCGTACGCGGACATTCCGACAGCAAACAGATAAAGCAGCTCCTATCCGGGACCTTTGGAATTTTCTCAATGAAAATCTGCAAAATTATTATGAACCTTATGAAAATATCACCATCGATGAGCAGTTGTTTCCGTATCGTGGGCGCACAAAGTTCGCCCAATATATCCCATCAAAACCTGCAAGGTATGGGATCAAAGTTTGGTGGGCATGCGATGCTAAGACTAAATTTCCATTGAAAGGAAAACTATACACTGGAAAGGAAGGAGACAATCGGGAGATAAATCAAGGTGAAAACGTTCTAATGTATTTCGCAAATTGTTACGCAAACAGCGGCAGAACAATTATTTCTGATAATTTTTTCACCTCATTGAACGGCGCTAAACGACTTGCTGCTATGGGACTGGCATTTGTTGGCACCATTCGAGCAAACAAAAGATGTCTTCCTAAGGAAGTTATGAAGAGCACCAGACGACCAATTCTTTCAAGTGTGTTTGGTTTTCATGAAAATCTTGTTGCACTTTGCAGCTACGTGCCCAAAAAAAATAAGGCAGTCAATTTAATTTCAACCGTGCATTACACGAAACATGTTGAAGGCGTAGCCATGAAACCGGAAGCAATTTTATTTTATAATTCAACTAAAGCCGGAGTCGATACGATGGATCAAATGCTAACTCATTACACAACAAAACGGTCAACCAGACGCTGGACATACGCGTTTTTCTGCAACATTATTGATGTGATGGCATTGGCAAGTTATATTATAAGCTAAATGATGAAAATACAAGAAAAGAAGACGCATATTTTTATATAAACTTGCAAAGCAATTTGTACTGGCCAACGTTGAAAATCGCATCAATAATCCGCACATTGTGGCTCAACCAACAACTCGTATAGCATTTGAAGCGTTCTTTGGGAGACCTCTCAATATAGCAAACCTTAATGTGGCTTCACGCAGTGGTCCAGACACATTAGCTGCCAAAAAAGATTGCAGAATTTGCCTGCAGCAAGGTGACAAAATACGCCGTAAGACACGCTTTTTTTGCTGCAAATGCAACAATCCTGTTTGTCAGCAACATTCAAAAGTAGATTATTTATGTTGCCTTCCGCAAAATTCTGAATAAAAAAATCAATGTATTCTTCATAATAATTTTCTATTTTGTCATAAACATTTATTACTTTACCCATAATAAAGAGAAATATATATAGAACAAAAAAATTGTTGCCCTTTTCATTCCAAAGATTTTTTCAGGTCTATTTTTTCTTCCTCAGGTAGCTAATAACATAGTAAAAAGAAATAGAAACACAAAATATAACAAATATTTTCCTATCTTAGTAAAAAATTTAACGGCAAACAGCCCTTATTTCCATACAAATGCATGTAAATGTATAGGGGCCAGACACCATGTGCCAGAACTAAGGGCTCAAAATATGTGCCACTTCGAGGGTTAAATAATTTCAGTTTGCAACCCTAGCGTTCATTACTGGAACATACATATGTATATCTATTTTAGTAATTAGCAAATTCAAAACCCTTATAAAAATTATAACATATCTTACGGGTTAGTTTAAAATATATAATGAAAAAATTCATTAAATTAATGAATTTTTCATTAATTCCATGAAAATTGTTCATAAAATCAATGAATTCACATTAATGAAATCGATTCGTTAATAGCAGAACTAAAATTCTATCAGTGCACGTTTAGTAAAACTACGTGCCCAATTTTTCATGATCACCTTAGTAGTCCTTAAAAAAGGACTATATTTTCATTTAAAAAAAAAAAATTTTAAAAAATATTTTCTTCGTCATTTCTTGTCAAAATTTATATTATCACTGAACTGGGGAGATTATCCTTTCTTGTTTGATGCCCATTTTCGAGAGAACTGAAAAAAAAATATATATTGCCAATTTAGTGTGCTTTAGTATTTCGAAGTCCATTAAAAATTACATCTGACGTGATGGATATGCAGTTCATATATAAATGGTATCTCGTAAACTACTAATGCTAGAATCAAAAAGACGTTTATTTGGTTTCTCGCCTATAACTCGAAAACTAAGCGAGATAGAGCAAAACGGTTAAAATTTTTGCCTTGTGGGTGCTAATATACCCATAAAACCGTTTAGTGAAATCAAATTTTACGTGACTCTTCTAGATTTTAAAATTGCAAATATCTCGTAAACTACTAACGTTAGAACCAAAAGGACGTTTATTTGGTTTCTCGCTCATAACTCGAAAACTAAACGAGATAGAGCAAAATGGTTAAAACTTTTGTCCTTTGGGAGTTAATACACCCATAAAACCCATTTAGTGAAATCAATTTTTACCTAACTCTTCTAGATTTAAAAATTGCAATTATGTATCTCGTAACTACTAATGCTAGAACGAAAAGGACGTTTATTTGGTTTTTCGTCTGTAACTCGAAAACTAAGCGAGATACAGCAAAATGGTTAAAATATTTGCCCTTTGATTAAAATTTGATTTCACTAAACGGGTTTTATGGTTGTATTTACACCGAAAGGCCAAAAATTTTAACAACTTTGTTCTATCTCGCTTACTTTTCGAGTTATAGGCGAAAAACCAAATAATCGTCCTTTTCGTTTTAGCATTAGTAGTTTCCGAGATATTTGCAATTTTAAAATCTAGAAGAGTGAGCTAAAATTTGATTTCACTAAACGGGTTTTGTGGGTGTATGAACACCAATAGGGCAAACATTTTAGCCGTTTTACTCTATCTCTCTTAGTTTTCGAGATATAGAAAAATACCGCGGCAGTTTCATGTGACTGTATATAAAATGCAGTACTTTCTGCATTCTAGTGTAATTTTCGAAATATTTTCGTTCCATGACATACGCAGATGTCTATAATTCGTTGTCCAATTTATTTCCAGATAACTCATTTACGTGTTTAACCTATTTGGAGCTACGGTGTAATAACGCCGTGCAACTACCCGAAAAAAAACGGTGTCATTGTCATATAAATGTATAGAAATAGTAGTAGTTTATGAATTCTATTGTGATTTTCGGCACATTTTTGTTCCACGTCCTACACAAGAGGCTATAATTGGGGATAAAATCCATGTCCAGATAATTTCTGTAAAGTTTAGACCTATTTGGAGTTATAGTTTAAAAACGCCATACTACTACCCGATAAAGACCGTGGCATTTTCATAGAAATGTATAGAAATCATTTCACTTTCTGGAGTCTAGTTCGATTTGCGTTCGACTCGCTACAATTGGTGGTCGAATTTACATCCATATAATTTATGAAAATTTTTAACTCATTTGGAATCACTGTGTAAAAACGCTGTACTACTACCCGAAAAAGACCGTGGCTGTTACATGTAAATATATGGAAAATGCAGTACTTTCTGAATTCTATTGTAATTTTCAGAATATTTTTGTTCCACAAAGTACACAGATATCTCTAAATATTGATCGAATTTACCTTCCGATAATTTTTGCAAAGTTTCAACCCATTTGCAACTACGGTGTGAAAACGCCGTATTACTACCCGAAAAAGACAGTGGCATTTTCACATAAATATATGGCAAATACAGCACTTTCTGAATTCTATTACGATTTTCGGAACATTTTTGTTCCACGATCCGCCCAGATGTCCATAATTCTTGGTCCAATTTAAGTTGACTTGTTTTCTTTAAAGTTTCAGCCCGTTTGAAGCTACGGTGTAAAAACGCCGTACTACTACCCGAAAAAGACCGTGGCATTTTCATATAAATACATGGGAAATGCAGCACTTTCTGATTTCTATTACGATTTTCGGAACATTTTTGTTCCACGATCCGCCCAGATGTCTATAATTCATGGTCCAATTTATGTTGATTTGGTTTCTGTAAAGTTTCAGCCCGTTTGAAGCTACGATGTAAAAACCCCGTACTACTATCCGAAAAAGACCGTGACAGTTTCATATAAATGTATGGGAAATGCAGCACTTTCTGAATTCTATTATGATTCTCGCAACATTTTTGTTCCACGATCTACACAGATGTTCATAATTCTTGGTCCAATTTATGTCTAGATCTTTCCTGTAAAGTTGCAGCCCATTTGAAGCTATGATGTAAAAACGCCGTACTACTACCCGAAAAAGACCGTGACAGTTTCATATAAATGCATGGGAAATGCAGCACTTTTTGAATTCTATTATGATTTTCGGAACATTTTTGTTCCACGATCTACACAGATGTCCATAATTCTTGGTGCAATTTATGTCTAGATATTTCCTGTAAAGTTTCAGTCTATTTGAGCTACGATGTAAAAACGCCGTACTACTACCCGAAAAAGACCGTGACAGTTTCATTTAAATGTATGGGAACTGAAGCACTTTCTGAATTCTATTATGATTTTTGGAACATTTTTGTTCCACGATCTACACAGATCTCCATAATTCTTGGTCCAATTTATGTCTAGATATATCCTGTAAAGTTTCAGCCCACTTGAAGCTACGATGTAAAAACGCCGTACTACTGCCCAAAAAGACCGTGGTATTTTTATATGAATATACAACTTATAGTAGAGTTTGTTGTATTACCAACGAAAGACTGTCATATAAAAAAGTACTTTTTTTTTTTAAAAAAAAAGTACATTTTATAAAAAAAAAAATTTTCTTAGGAAAAAAGTACTTTTTTTATGCAAAAAGTACTTACTTTTTTATGCAAAAAGTACTTTTTTATGCAAAAAGTACTTTTTTATGCAATAAGCATTTTTGGAAAAAGTACTTTTTCCAATAGCTGAAACCAATAATATATGTTCTAAATCATTAAAAACCATAACTATGGCGTAGCCTAGTGTTTAGCGTTTTTGCATGACAGACATGAGGATCGCTGATCAACTCGTGTTAACTTCCATTGTTTTTTTTTTTTTTTTTTGTAATTTATATTAAACATCTGTTTATAGAAATGTTGATGTTCATTAACCCTAGAACGCTAATGTTAGTCGATTCGACTAACACCACTTAAATTTTTGTGCACAGCCTTTTCCTAGTTTTACCGATCGGTCTAAATTCTCTTGTATTCTCAGTCAAAGGTGTTCTCTTGTTCTGAATGGTCACATTGTTGCAGTAAGTATTGCTATTTTTGAGTTATTTAGGTAAATGTTAGTCGATTCGACTAATAGCTAGTGTTATTATTTCTTATTTATTCATTATTTTCAACAATTGATCTCAAGAGTATTTGTTATTAATATAAATTTTAAACTAATTGTTTTACAAAAAAATTAAATTTGTAAATTGATTTACATTTAAAATAAAACCAACTGTCAACCTTGTAAAGATTTTTTTGTGGTTCAAATATAGATATCTAAAAAATCGGTAATATATATATATATATATATATTAGGCTGGGTCGATTTGTGGGGAGGCAAAAAAATCGCCCATGGCTCAGGGAAAATCGTATTCTAGGGATCAAAATAAGAAACTTTGCCGAAGGAACCATACCTCTAAAACGAATTCTACTACCCCTAACTGTTGACTTTTGTCCCGTAGGGTCAAGTTTTGAAAAATCCCACTTTGACCCATTTAGAGTGCCCCAATCGAGTCCAAATGTATGACCGACCCCCACTAACTTTGGAGGGCCGATCCACCCATGCCAGTGGTACACCCCCTGGAACTCCCCTGGGGGGTTCCCCATACAAACATTTTAAAAAATCACCATTTTTGGCACTTTATTTTATTATTTTTTATTTATTTTATTTATTTTTATTATTTTATTTATTTTTTCTCCTTAGAAATTTATTTAGTCAGAACATATGTAAATGAAAAAATTAATTTAACTTAGTAATAGAAAAGAAAAAATGCCCAGACTTGAAAGCAAAAAAGACTTCAAACAGTAATTTTTTTTATTTTCTTTTCTATTACTAAGTTAAATTAATTTTTTCATTTACATATGTTCTGACTAAATAAATTTCTAAAGAGAAAAAATAAATAAAATAATAAAAATAAATAAAATAAATAAAAAATAATAAAATAAAGTGCCAAAAATGGTGATTTTTTAAAATGTTTGTATGGGGAACCCCCCAGGGGAGTTCCAGGGGGTGTGCCACTGGCATGGGTGGATCGGCCCTCCAAAGTTAGTGGGGGTCGGTCATACATTTGGACTCGATTGGGGCACTCTAAATGGGTCAAAGTGGGATTTTTCAAAACTTGACCCTACGGGACAAATGTCAACAGTTGGGGGTAGTAGAATTCGTTTTAGAGGTATGGTTCCTTCGGCAAAGTTTCTTATTTTGATCCCTAGAATACGATTTTCACTGAGCCATGGGTGATTATTAAATCGACCCGCCCTAATATATATATATGTCAGTCGATTCGACTAATGATTAGCGTTAACGTATAAAAAATAAGATTAGTGTTCCAGGGTTAAGCAGTATTTAATAACAACAAGTTTTGTGAAAAATAGACATGTATAACAGCTGCCACAATAAATGTGTACACACGTTAAAGCACTAAAAATCATAGTGATGTCGTAGTCTAATGGTTAGAGTGTTTGCCTGACAATCGTGGGGTACGCTGATCAATACGTGTCAGCTCCTATTGGTTTTTAAATTTTTATATTTTTTTAAATTTGTATTCAACATCTATTTATAGAACAGTTGATAAACTACTTACAGGTAACATCAGTGTAATGACTTTCCTCCAATGACATCACCATGTTAAAATAAGTAGTTTAGTAATTAAAATGTAACTAGTGAACACTTAAGATTTCAATACCTAAAACTCATTACATGGTAATGAAAGGTTTTGCTGGGATGGTAATGGAAGGTTTTGCTGGGTGGTTTTCGTTAGTTATAATAATATCCCAGCAAAAACTTGGTAATGACTGGTCATTACTACATGCATTACTTTGATCTCATATCTCATTACCCGTTGAATTACTTTTAAACTGAATGTAATGAGTTACCGATAATTATACCCCACACATTACTATTTCACAATAGCTGAAACCAATAATATATGTTCTAAATCATTAAAAACCATAACTATGGCGTAGCCTAGTGGTTATCGTTTTTGCCTGACAGACATGAGGATCGCTGCTCAACTCGTGTTAGTTCCATTGTTGTTTTTTTTGTAATTTATATTAAACATCTATTTATAGAAATGTTGATGTTCATTAAGCAGTATTTAGTAACAACAAGTTTTGTAAAAAATAGACATGTATAACAGCTGCCACAATAAATGTGTACACACGTTAAAGCACTAAAAATCATAGTGATGTCGTAGTCTAATGGTTAGTGTTTGCCTGACAATCGTGGGGTACGCTGATCAATACGTGTCAGCTCCTATTGGTTTTTAAATTTTTATATTTTTTTAAATCTATATTCAGCATCTATTTATAGAACAGCTGATAGACTACTTCCAGGTAACATCAGTGTAATGACTTTCCTCCAATGACATCACCATGTTAAAATAAGTAGTTTAGTAATTAAAAGGTAACTAGTGAACACTTAAGATTTCAATACCTAAAACTCATTACATGGTAATGAAAGGTTTTGCTGGGATGAAATGGATAAGTAAATATATTTGAGTTTAATTCTCAAATGCTTTTCTTTGAAATTTGACATATATGTATATACAAAAAACTAGAATCTACACTGATAGAATTTTCGTTCATACTATAAATGAATCGATTTCATTAACCTGAATTCATTGAGTTAATGAAAAATTTTCATTGAATTAATGAAAAATTCATTAATTACATGAATTTTTTCATAATATATTTTCAACTAACCCGTAAGATATGCTATAATTTTTATAAGGGTTTTGAATTTGCTAATTACTAAAATAGATATATGTTCCAGTAATGAACGCTAGGGTTGCAAACTGAAATTATTTAAATGTAAAAGTCCAAATAATTACATCATTTTATTTTGGCTATTTAGATGAATCGGTAACGCGATAATGTTTACATTCTGATGATTGCGGGTTCAAGTCGAGTTCAGGGAGATGTTCAAAAACGTTATAAAAACAAAAAAGAAATATATGTACAAATAAAAAGAAAAATTAATAAAATAAAAATAAACAATAAATAAAAAAGTAACTCAAAAAAATATATATTTTTCAATTAGTTTTCATTTAATGAATACGTTTCATTGATTTAATGAACGCGTTCTTTGGGGACTTTTCAATGAAAAATATCATTGGATTAATGAACAAATTCATTAATACTATGCACAAAATTCTATCAGTGTAGATTATAGCCTAGAGAGAACCCCATAAAGACAATCTGATGATAGTGAATTTGGCAACACTTGAACATGCATTAATTGTCAACCATTGGTTCTATGAAAGGTTTTTTTCATAAGTTTTTTCTGTATTGGTTGTAAAATAAATTGTAAATTCTATTTGGAATTTGCAATATTTGATCATAACCGAACAAAAATAACACTCATTGTAACAATCTTCAGATCAACTAAAAATCTATAACAAAAAATTTCAAATTTTAAAAAAATCGTCAAAATTTGGAAAATACCTATATTTGGAAAAATCGGCAAAACCCGTGTAAAAAAGTTTAGATCTGACCAGATCTTTTTGGTTCTCAATAGATATGATTCAATCTAATTAGATCCTGTACAAGATCACATCAAATATGATCAGATATGGAATATGTGATAATACCTTATAGCAAGATCTGATAAGATCTAGTGCCAAATTTGTTCAAATCTAAAGTGATCTGGACAAATGCGCAAGATATGCCTAGATCTGATCAGATCTAATTAGATCTCAAATTTGTCCCCAATTTTGGGATCTGATTAGATCTGGTAAGATCTACGAAGATCTGACCAGATATGCCTAGATCTGATCAGATCTAATTAGATCTCAAATTTGTCCCCAATTTTGAGATCTAATTAGATCTGGTAAGATGTGCTGAGATCTGGCCAGATCTGATCTTTTTTACACGGGAATTAAAGAAATTTTCAAAATTTAAAAAAAATCGTCAAAAATTAGAAGAAATCGTCAAAATTAAAACAAATCGCTAACACTAAAAAGTGTTTCTCTTGAAGCCAGTTGGGATATAAAGTTAAAGACTGTATTTTAGATATGTAACTTGTAGTCTACACGAGACATCGATTTGTTCAACCAACGAACAAATTCTTGTTCGCCCATGAATTTGTCTCGTGTGGACCACTCTTGTTCATGTTTTGTTCTTGTTCAGACAACGTTGTCAGCACAATTGTTCTCACAACTACCCTACGGGAAATTTTAACAAACTGTCACCGAACTGGCCCCTTTATATGAAATAGACTGGTCACTTTTACATGGCGTTGTCATAGGAGGGGGAAATTGACCCCTTGTGACATGTCACAAGACAAATCTCAGGACAGGTCCCTGAACTTTGTTTTTTATGAGATTTCAGTAACATGTCCTAGTATTTTTCTTGCGACATGTCACAAGGGGTCATGACAACGCCCCCCCCTCTTATGACAACGCCATGTAAAAGTGACCAGTCTATTTCATATAAAGGGGCCAGTTCGGTAACAGTTTGTTAAAATTTCCCGTAGGGTATGTGCAACATCAGCTACGATGCCAGATCTAATTTTTACTTAGTGGCATTACTTCAAACAAAAGAAAATATTAGAAAATTAATAAAATGCTAAGAAAAAGTAAATAATTTGTACTATTATTAAATTTAAATCAATTTACTTTTTATTATTGTTAAAAAATTAGTGGAAAAGGCATTGAAAACATGAAAATAAATAGTTTCGTTTGTGACCTACTCCAACAAAAAATAATGAATTGTCTGCCATTACGTATTCTCCACCCAAAACAAATGGACGCATTTTTTCCCGTTATTCTGCTGACGATTAGTTTTTGGGCAAACAAATCAATGTCTCCCCGAGTAAAAAAAATTATATATAATCATATGTGGCATATATTACAATATATAATTAGACATGCCATTATGTATATCCATATATAATTATATATGACGTCTTTTTCCAAAATTTTTCCTTATGTTATGCCATATATAATTTCATCTAATTAGATATCGGCCTTTATAATATCAGATATGGTATACATGATTATATATTACATAGCATAGCTGATCTTATTGAATATATAGTTGTATATAGAGCTATATCTTAATATATATGGCGGAATTTTAGGAATATATAATTATATATGGTATCATTTAAACAATATATAACTATATATGGTGCCAGTTAAACTATATATTATCATATATGGTGGCATTTAAACAAGATATGGTCATATATGGTACCTTAGATGTTATAAATTAGATGTTATAAAA
Organism: Leucophora obtusa; assembly: GCA_949987735.1. Taxonomy (NCBI): domain Eukaryota; kingdom Metazoa; phylum Arthropoda; class Insecta; order Diptera; family Anthomyiidae; genus Leucophora; species Leucophora obtusa. Next base: position 268,699,280 of record OX465295.1, on the reverse strand, counting down.
TACAAACGTATCTTTTTTTGGTATAGCCTTAACTACAATTTGATCCGAAAAGTGGTGGATCGTACTGTGTTAATTTAGATACACATTGAATCTAATATGATGAAATACGATCCGAAAAATGGGTTTATCTTACTATATATAATTAGATTTAGTACAATAAAGTTACATTTTATTTGATACCATTAGACAAAATACTTCATTCAAAGTTCGCTCATATTGCATTAAATCGTCCATTCTATTGAAATTAGTTTTTGATTGTCATTACGTCACATCCAATTTTATATGATTACATAAACCCATTTTCGGATCGTATTTCATCATATTAGATCTACGGTGCATATAAATGAATACAGCATGGTCCACCATTTTTCGGATCAAATTTTGTTTTGGCCAACATCAGAAAAAGATATGATTGCATGTTGTACATCATTAATTTTTTTAATAGGGTCGTTAATAAAGGGTTTTTCAATAAGAGCGCTACAAAAGTTTTTTTAAATAAACCAAAAACGGTTTTGGATATCAATGAAATTCTTTATTCCTGTGAAAGGACGTCCGATGCCATTATGTATGGAAATCGATATCTTTTGCATGGCCACCACGGGCACGCTTGCAGAAGTCCAGATGCTGAACCCAATTTTCGACGGTTTTTAAGCATAAATCGGCCGATACTGCTGCAATTTCATGTTCGATATTCGTACGAAGTTCATCGATTGTCGCTGGCTTGTTAGCATAGACCATAGATTTAAAGTAGCCCCACAGGAAATAGTCCAACGGCGTCAAATCGCACGACCGAGGCGGCCAATCGACTGGACAATTTCGTGAGCTAACACGTTCTCCAAAGTTGGTTTGCAATAAATTGATTGTGACATTCGCTGTGTGGCTTGTGGAGCCGTCCTGTTGAAACCACATGTCCTCCAAGTCCATATCATCCAATTGGTGCCAAAAATATTCGGTTATCATTGAACGATAGCGATTCCCATTCACAGTAACGTGCCGGTCTTGATCATCACGGAAGAAGTACGGCCCAATGACGCCGCCGGCCCATAAACCGCACCAAACAGTAATTTTTTCGGGATGCAATGATGACTCGTGGAGTACGTGTGGATTGCTGTCTGACCAATAACGCATATTTTGTTTATTGACGAAGCCATTCAGCCAGAAATGAGCCTCATCGCTGAAGATGATTTTTCGATGAAAATCCGAATCATTTTCAAGATGTTGCTCAGCCCAATTCACGAACATACGACGCTTCTGGTGGTCAAGCGGCTTCAGTTCTTGCGTCAATTTGATCTTGTAAGGATGTAGGCCAAGATCTTCTCGCAAAACTCGCCACAACGACGTCACAGAGATGCCCAACGCTTGAGAACGACGTGTGAGAGACACATTTGGGCTTTCTTCAACTGAAGCCTCAGCGGCAGCAATATTCTCAACACTACGGGCACTTCTTTGTTTAAATGGCACGGGAACGTTTTGTACTGTGCCTGTGGATTCAAATTTTTCCACTAGACGCTCAATTGTTGATATGCTAGGACGATTATGACGACCATAAATTGGACGTAGCGCTCTTAACGTTGAGGCCACTGACTCCGAATTTCGGTAGTAAATTTTACTAATTTCGACTCGTTGTTGGCTCGCATATCTTTCCATCATGAAATGGCAAACCTTACTGAAGAGAAATGTCAAAAGAGCGGCAAGAAATATGGCGTCGTTTGCTGTCCCTATCTTTCTACTTTTGTAGCGTCCCTGTTGAAAAACCCTATATTTACAATAGTTGAGGTATAATCGAACCAGCAAAACTTTTTAAGAAGCAACTAGAAGAAGTGGTGTTATATGCGAAACGTGCATACAAACATATTTTGAGTTTCTTTCTGAGTTAACGGATATAGTTAAGTAAATAATGTAAATAATTTCATTACTATTGATATACATGATATGCAAGAAATAATAATAAATTCCTGATACATAGTACAATGTTAAAATACATTTTTGTTTCTCGTTTTAAAATTTAATTTTTAATTTCTTCCCTATTTGCTTTTCTTTTCACGAATTTAGCTTGCCTAGTTTCTTATGCTACGGAGACGGTTATGCAAATTTGTCATGGAAGACGACGTTGTTCAGTAACAGCGGATGCTGGTACTTTTGGCAGGCCCTGCAAAAACGATATACCCATGCATTTAAAAGTGGTTTATACATGCAGTAAGTACACACCATTGAAATGCACAAAGCATGCAAATACATGCACTAAATTACATATGGGTGAAAACATCTCAATTCAACACAAAAAACTTGCATTTTCGGATTCACCATCTCCGATTTCAATGAAATTTACCACAACTATCGTACTTGATAACAGCTCATTAAAGCATAAATTTCAGAGCCAAGACACTTTTGGTCTCCGAAATATGATTTCACGAAAATTGGAAAAAACTGTAAAATTTGACTAAAGTATGATTACAAAATCGACAATAACTTAAAAACGATTTAAGGTATACAATAAAGGGCTGAACGATTCATCTTAAATGAGATTTCAAGACACATGATAGCCTACAAGCCATAACGAGTTGTGTGGTTTTACTTTTTATAACGATTGAATCAGTACAAACAACAAAAACAAACACCATGGCAAAAAGGCATATGGATAGTGAGACGAATCACATCATGAATCGTTTAGCGCGGATGACAACAGTACATTACAACATCATATTATTGTGAACTTAAGCAATCAACACAATATCAACACCATCGTTTTAGTGTTACTGAAAACTTATGTATAACAGTGTTGCCAGTTTGGGGGATTTATCCCCAAATTGGGAATTGTATCATCAATGGGGATAAAAACTTCCGTTTGTAGAACTGGGGATTTATTGGGGATGATAAGAAATTTTAGGGGATCATTTGGGGATAAAATATATTATTGCTTTTTCATATTTTTATGAATTTAAGAATTTAATCCTGATAATTTTTTTAAAGTTACTTAATTTAATAAGAGTTATAAGAAGCTCTTCTTAAATTAAATATATACTTTACAAGTTACTCAATTGTCAAAAGTTTAATCCATCTGCTGAAATGCTTAAACTTTTTAATGCAGTACCATGCACAAAAAAATGTCTAAAGCTGATGAATAGACAATTTTTATTCTTAAATATTTCAAATGAAAAATTATGGTTCAAATTTTCTTTGCTGTTATTTAAATTTATTTGTTCTTTTTTATAATTTGTTGCAAGCACAAATTTATTGAGTCTGAGTGTACAACTTACCGCAAAAAATAAACGAATTTTTAGAAAAAATAAACGAATTTTTTCAGAAAATAAAAGTTGGGGATTTTTTGGGATGGCAAATTGAAAATTGGGGATATGGTATGAAAACCTGGCAACACTAATGTTTGTAACCGAAATACGTACCTACTTTGTTGAAAGCTATCATGTTAATCACAAATTATACCACATATGAATCAGCTGATTTGGCAATATGGCCGACAGAAAATAAGCAAAACAAAACGCAAAAATTTAAGAAAAACACAAAAGATAATGCACAATAATCTAAAAAGAGACAGATATATACAAAAAATGCGCAATACAAAATGTATGGAGATTTTATATTGTTATCTCCCTTTTGACGTCACTTCCATGTAAACAAAACCATACGGTTCGAGAATACTTTTTTGACACCTGTCATTGGTTTCACATCTGGTATTAATCTGTGATGCTAATGACGGAATATTTTTATTTGTTATTCTCTTAGTTGAGAGGTTTGTTGTCTGTCATTCGTGTTATGTACGTATGAAAAGACGATTATGATCGGCCACTGGTGGCTAAAATTAAAATAGACAAATGTCTACCCCCAAAAAATTCTTTAGTTGATCGTAATGAATATTTCAACTATGTAATATGTGAAATACTCTAATGATACCAAAAAAAAGCTCTAAAGCGGCGAATACATTAAGTAGGGTTTTTAGCAAACTCTACTACGTATTGGTTTTATTATATTATTTATTTTTAATTTTATTTTTCAATATTGTTTAACTATACCACCGATTTTTTTTAAATGTTTTTTTTGGAATGAATTTGGTAAATTTGATTATATAGAATTTCGTTTGGTTATTTTAAGGTTATCGGTATTTTAAGTTATATCGTTAAATTATTTTAGGGTTAACGGTATTTTAATTTATTTCGTTAGGATATTTTAAGGTTACCGGTATTTTAAGTTATTTCGTTAGTGGTATTTTAGGGTTAAAAATAGTTCGTTGAAAGGGTTTCGAATCGTTAACGGTATTTTACGGTTAGTGTTTGCCAACCAAGTTAAAAATTTTAACAATTGCCAAAATTAAAAAAATCGTTTAAATTTAAAAATTGTCAAAATTTGAAAAATTATAAAAAACCGCCAAAATTTTGAAAAAAGCAAAATTTAAAAAAAAAACAAAAATCGGCAAAATTAAAGAAATTGTCGAAAATTAGAAAAAAATCATCAAAATTAAAAAATCATCGACATTAAAAAATTCGCCAAAAAGCTTTATGAAGAACAATTCGAAAGTCGAACAAAAAAATCCTGTCAACAGTGTAGGTCTATGTCGCTTTGTTTGACAAAATAAGTACATAGATAATATTTTGCAACAACCAATGAAATTAAAATATATGTATGTATAAAACTTAAAAATCTCTGCATTATAATTGTTTATATTAAAAACAATTACAACGCAGAGATTTTTAACTTTCTTTTATTTAATAAAAATTAATATAAATTATTTTTTTTTGTTTTTATAATTTCCCTACGGGAAATTTTAACAAACTGTCACCGAACTGGCCCCTTTATATGAAATAGACTGGTCACTTTTACATGGCGTTGTCATAGGAGGTGGTAATTGACCCCTTGTGACATGTCAAAAGACAAATCCCAGGACAGGTCCGTGAAATTGAGAGTTCAATAACCTGTCCTAGGATTTGTCTTGTGACATGTCACAAGGGGTCAATTTCCACCTCCTATGACAACGCCATGTAAAAGTGACCAGTCTATTTCATATAAAGGGGCCAGTTCGGTGACAGTTTGTTAAAATTTCCCGTAGGGTTATTATGCATTAACATTATTAATTTATTTTTTTACTAACTATTTTATATAATAATATAAAAATTGTAAAACAAACATTGTATTGAAAATAAAGAACAACTAACTAACTATGTTCCACTGGGAATTAAAGGTTTAAATATAACTAACTACTAACTTTCTGAGTGTACATTTATACTTTTTCGTTTTATAAAACCTACATATTATAACACAACACACCATCGCACCATAGCATTCATTGCGATACACTAGTTCAAAGTACTAAGTGCTATGTTATGGTAGCGAACGATCGAGTGTCACAACAATCACTTATTGTTTTTTTTCGTTGCCATGTCTAATGCTTAAGCTCGCTTACGTTTTGATTTGTTGTCTAGTCGTAACAGGGTGGTTTGAATCGTAATGCACACACACTAGCACCATGTGATTTAATGACTACAACAAACCGATTGCATTCATGCAGCCCTTTAGTATACAATTCGTTTTGGTATTATTTATTAGGTAAGAATGTACCCTTTAAAACGCTGTGCATATCGATTTTTTCCATGGAAGGGTAAAAGGTCGTTTCAATGGGCCTTGAGTTCAAATCCCCAGTGCTCGAAAAGCGCATTTTTTAAAGTTCTTAAAAAAATATATGATTATTGTTAAACTCTCTTTTAAATTTGTATGAAAAATTTAAGGTGGTATAGCGATTCGTTTCTGAGTTATATCCAAAAACATTGTTATAGGTATGGATTTTTGTGAATTAATACATGTATATACCACATTTTTGGTATTATTATAAATTAATTAAAAAACGAGTAAAAAAGTTAAAATCGGTCATGCCGACTATATAATACCCTACACCAATCTGTTTGGATCCGAAATTCGAATGGGTTAATATGGACTTGTGTCAAAATTTTATATAAAATGATAAAAGAAGATAAAATCAGAATTATAGCCCATATGGGTGATAGGTCCAAATATGGACTGGTCCTATCTAGAATCAATAGTCTTTGTCCTTGGGATCATGTGAGTAAGCGAACCAAATTTCAATGCAATATTTTGAAATTTAATATTTGAATGGAATTATCCCGAAAATATATGGGTCATTCCGTAGCTTTTGTATTTTCAGTTTGAAAGCATACGTGAGTAAGTGTATTTTTAAGACCTGATGCATTGCTAGGTTGAAAAATCAGTTTTTGTGAAAATTTTTTATTAAAAAAATGTATACATTTCTCTTCCAAGATTAAAGCATACTCCAATGATCTCATCCCTGATACACCAAAACAACAAAGCAAGCTTTCATGTTACAATAAAATATGCCCCGAACCAGTAACAAATAACCCCGAAATGAATGTTTAGAAATGCCAAAATTTCTGCTTCAGATGGATCCAATAGTTATTAGTATCATCTATACTTTTCAGATTTTAATTATTTCAATCGATTTTAATTGCGTTTAAGCGATGAATGGCAGAAACTGCACAATTTGTAATTTTATTTACTTCGTTCTGAAAGAACTACTTATTTGTTGTGAGGCTATGGTTGATTTGCTGTTACCTGGTACACGGATCAGATCACTGAAGTAGGCTTAAATCCTGGAAGAAAAATTATGCAGGTTTTAAGAAAAAATTTTCATAAGAACTGATTTTTCAACCTTGCAACGCATCAGGCCTTAAAAATCCACTTACTCAGGAATGCTTTCAAACTGAAAATACAAAAGCTATGGAATGACCCATATATTTTCGGGATAAGAGCCGAATTTAGAATACCTACGGAATTTTGTTACGTAATTGTTTTCCAGAAAATAGACAGTATCAAACAGTTTTTGATCTTAAAAGGGCAGAAACTCGTGTTTGAAGACCAATGAATGAACAAAAGTGGTGTACAGTGGACAATGGTGGATGCCAAATGGAATTTTTGGTATTAATTAAAATCAGGTCGACTTTATCTAACATTAAATTATTTTATTTAATTTTTTACTTAAATGCTTTTAACTTCCAAATCCATTTTTCTGACTGGCTATTTAAATTAATCTACATTAAAAAAAATGTATTTTTTTTGTGGAAATATATGTCTTTTAGATGTAACTTTAAGTTATAAGGTCTTTTATATGTCTAAATTATTTAGAACCTCACATATTAGCTGTTTTAGTTATGCTGCTATAGTTATGAAACGGAGTGTATTTTGTTTTTACTCATTCATATTTAGAAATTTTTATTTGCTTTAAGAAAATTTTCCTAAATTTTATTAAAATTTTACTTAAATAGAGGAAATTTTATTTTCCAACCGATTTTCGATTTTTATACATTACCGGAAAGAGAATTTAGTATAGATTTTGACTGTATTTACATTTTCCAAAATTACAGTTCTTTAAGAGCCAGCCAATACACAAAAAATGATTTTTTCGCCTTGTAAATCGTATTTCAAACTTCAGGGCCGATGCGACAGGTGTGCTCGTTATTCGATCACCTTAATTTTTTGCATGATGTATTTTTTTACCCAAAGATACATTTCTAGGGGGAGGGACGGCCTTAAGTCGTAAGTTGAAAATAAGATCAACCCTAATATACATACACTAGGGCAACAAATGATACTTAGGGACACGGTTTTGGCTATAACTCAGTGACGAATCGAGATACCACCTTAAATTTTTCACACAAATGTAGGAGCGAGTTTAGCAATTACCATATATTTTTTTTAAGAATTTTAAAAAAATGCGCATTTCGAGCAATGGGAATTTGAACTCAAGACCCCAAGAAATGACCTTTGACCCTTTTATGAAAAAAATCGATATACATACCATTTTAAAGGGTACATTCTTTCCTAATAAATAATACCAAAACGAATTTTATACCTTGAATCGTTTTTAGTTATTGTCGATTTTGTAATCATACTTTAGTCAAATCTTACAGTTTTTTTCAATATTCGTGACGTCATATTTCGAAAACCAAAAAGGTCCGGGGCACAAAAATTTATGAATCGTTGATCTCTTGTAGTGTACCACAGTTATGGCGAATTTCATTCAAATCGGAGATGGTAAATCCGAATGGTGTGTTGAGTTGATATGTTTTCACCCATATATGTATAAAAATCATTTAATATTACGTATCATATATGTATACGAATACTTTATTATTTATGAAAAATACATACAGCAATTTACATTACATTTAATATCATCTTATTTTAATTTGTCATGCAGTACCACGTAAAGTACTTAAGGATCGTTATGAAACAGCACCAGAACCGGATGAACCACAACAAAGTGAATTGGACTTGGATCAAGATGAACTGTATGATGAAGATCAATTCTATAAGGAAGGCGAAGCTGTACCGCCCGCGCCAAAACTGCAAGGAGCAATACCAAATGCCGGATTTCCGTATGATTTTAATATGCGTTCAAGTGAACCCACAACCACATTAATGCCATCCATACTTTCGCACAATGATAATTCGTTGGAGGGTAAGTCGCATTGTTACTTGTGTTGGATTTAAATTTATCAATAAATGTGTTTACACAAACATGCATAATAATATCGCAATTGTAATTCATAATCCCACAAAAAAGTTTGAATGAAACAATGAATGCTTCCATTATATTTACTGTGTTGTTTTTTTAATTAAATCCTTTTTTCCTGTCGTATCAAGCTTTTTAATGAAATAACAGTCAATTCTCCCAATAACGACCATCCATTTGCATTTGTATGCTATCGAAAGGTGTCTATTTTCGGGATAGAATTGAAAATACAATTTCCCTTATAAAATCTTAAATTCACTTAGGTCTGATTACTGAATGTTCAGTTAACCCAGCAAAAAAAGAGATACCGAAGCAGTAGAAAAAGCACTACAATTGATGATCTAGATGTACTTCTTTTTTAAAATAAACACTAATGATTTTAACATTGAGTTGTCATAGGAAAGGAGTACACCCACTTCAAAATTTTTTTCTGTACTTTTTGAACGAGTACAAAGGAATCTCTTTTTCACCAATTAAAAGCTAAAAAAAAATTCTTCACAAAAAAAATTATATTTTTTTTTTATTTTATAAAAGTTTTTTTATTGCCGCTACCGGGTATCGAACTTGGGACCTCACGATTGCTAGTCTAGCGCTCTACGACTGAGCTATTCTTTGATATGAATGTTGACTGGCATAAAAACACAACTTTGTTACTGAGAGATATTATTCCTTATTATCTTCATAAAAGTACTTATTAAACAAGTGTAAAAGGTGCACTGCAATTCAATATTGTTTTCAGTACTATTTTTACAGGTGCATAAAAAGCAATTTCTCACCATTTTTTTTTTTTTTTTTATATACATACCCAGCAAAACCTTGGTAATGGGTTTGACCTTTTTCACGCATTGCCTGGTACCCCTTTACCCTTGGTTTTACTTAGAAACCTAAAGTAATACGTTACTAATATTGTGATACAACAATACTTATGTGAGAGGTATGAAATAATGAATTACCGATATGGAGATATATCACTACTTATTTGGAGCCTTTAAAATAGTATATTACCGATATTGTTCTTTATAATAACTTAATAAGAGTAAAAATAATAAGTTATTGGTACTGTATAATATAACTACTTATTATGCGAAAGTACGATTTAATAAAAATTTTGAATCTAATTACATTGCTCGGTGTACTTTTAAACAAAGTCATTACTTAAATTAAATTTTATTTAGTAGGTTTGAGGTTAAGAAGAAGAATAATTCCTCAAAAGTTATAAACACATTAAATTTGCAAATCAGACTAGATCTAGTTTCTGCCTTTTTATGGACAGGCTTCATCAGTGATCTTCCATTAAATTGTATTATTGTTTATATATATTTATTGTCAGATTGTCTCTATATGAATAATTTTAGAAGTGATCAAACAGACATATACAAACATTCTACTTCAGATTTTCTCTGTTTATCTTCTTATTTCCTCCGTGTCACCTTTTCACAAATATTGCCACATTGACGTATGGTTTGTACGTACAAGTGCAGGCAATTTGTGTATATTGGAGACGGACAGCCAACAGGGTATTTTTTCCCATACATATAACCAATGAAATATATACTAATGTGTAATAACTTACTTCACTCTATAAAAGTATGGACTTATTTTAGCTAACTAGTGAATTTAATATTACAAGCAACAACTTATTTCAGTGCTTCTTTCGTAACCACTTATTTTAGCCTACACCGGTGCGATTTAGGCAACCATTTACCCCCAATGACACCCCCATATTAAAATAATCTGTTATGCGACCAAAGTGTAAATAGTTACAATTTTTCGTTTCTTATTACATTTCCCTTTACCTGGTAATAGAAGGTTTTGTTGGGTATTTTTAAAAATTACAAAATTAAAAAAATATTGAATTTAAACCAGGGACGTAACAGTTATAACTTTTATTCAAAAAAGTGATTGTTTTACAATTATTTCTTGTTTGAGTATTTTTAATTTTCTGTTTATTTGCTCTGTTTGATTTTTATTTTAAATTCAAACAAAAACAATCCAAACACGATTTTTATTTTTTCAAAATTAATAAAAGTTATTTTGTGATTATTTTTCTTTATCAAAAAATAACAATTAAGAATACAAATCAAAAGCCATAGAACCAATGACTTCAACAATTATAATATCCTGATGATGTCAACTAGTGTTAATAAAAGATTGAACAGTGATTTAAAGTGAGTAAATATGTATATTCCATCACCTTCCGGCATTCAATTTAGGTCAATTTTTAATTTTTATTTTATTATCAAATAAAAAAGTTACTGCTTAATTTTTTCAAAAAAATCATTCTGTAACTTTTATAAAAAGTTTTAAAATAAAAATCAAAAAACAACAGAAATTTATAGAGTAAAATATAAAATTTGAAAAAATTAAAATCTTTGTCAAACTTTGTGATTTTTTTGTGCAATATGATTTATAAAATATAGTGCATTATTGAAATATTATAATTAAATAAATTTGGGTAGTGACTTTTTTAGAAATATAACAGTTATTTTGGGTCTCTGATTTAAACAAATTAATTACACTCAAAAAAATAAGTTAGTAGAAAAAATAGTAAAACGTCTTGTATATCAAGCGTACTAGTTTTCAGCAATTTTTTTTGTTGAAATTCCGTTTTCAGTAAAAAATTTTGTTATATTTTTTTAGCACTAAACTAATTTTGAACTAATGTTTTACTAATTTAATTTGCTACAAAAATTGTGCTGATAACCGCATGCATAGCGTGGACGACAACCAGATAGACAAGATGTAGATGTCGCAGCTTGTCTGGAAACGGAAATGACAAAAAAAGAAAAAAAAACTCTACACATATTCTATATTTAAATTTTCAGCAAATAAATTAACTAAAGTCAAATTTCGCTACAAGTTTTTTGAGTTTTTTTTTTCAGTCTACTAATATTCAGCAAAAAGTTTAGTGATTTGAGCAAGGATTTTTTTCATTTGCAGTCGACTAAATGTTAGCAAAACTTTTGCTGAAGATTACTATTTTTTTGGTAAAAATCAGCTCGCTGATTTTCAGCAAACCTTTTGCTGAAATTACCAACTTTTTCGCAAGCACGCTCCTGACTAAAAATTTGCTGACACAGCAACAAATTTTGCTGACTTTACTGACTTTTTTTTTGAGTGTATAAATATAAAAAAAATAGAACAGAAAAAAAATTAAAAAATATTGGTCCCGCCGGGTTACGAACCCAGGACCCTCCGTTTGAAAATTCCAAATTATAGCAAAACCACTTTTTACGATCACTTTTAGAGCAGTTACCTTTAGAACCAATACTTAACTGATTTTTTGGATGTTGTTCAGAAGTAATTCTAAAAAAGCTGTAAAAATGTACTAACGGATACTTTAGAAGCAATGAAAGAAGTTGTTCAGAATAACTTCTAAAAAAGCAGTAAAATTACACTAACGGTGAAAGAAGCAGTTTGTGAAGCATTACTTAAATTTTTTTGCTGGGTAGCTACTAAATGGGTCTTTAACTGACACATTTGTTGCTGTTTCTCATATAAAATTTGAATTTAACTGTCGGCTAAAGTTTAACTGGACATTCAGCAATCGGGCCTTATGCACATAAAATTAGTATTTGACTAGAGTTTAAAGTAACCAAATTTACTCTCATACTAAGATAAAATTATCAGTAAATTTTAAGTTAAAAAAATAATTGTTGTAATTCAATTGTGATTTCAGTATTATTTTCAGCTGAATCAGACCTTTAAAGAATTAATTCCTTTTTGGAATGAATTCCCTAAATTTCAATTAAATTTTTTAATTCAAGGAATGAATTCGTTAATAAGAAATATGCAGGAATTACTTCCTGTGAAGGAATTCAAAGAATTCAAATTTAGAGAATGAATTCCCTAACCAAAGTATTAAGCGTTAAAATTAAAGAATTCGTTCACTAACGAATCCATTCAACACGAGTAAAGTCAATTTTAAATCAAGGAATTCATTCCCTTGTACATTTAATTCCCGGAAGGAATTACCTTTTTCATTTAATTCCCTAAGGAATTCAATTTTTCTTTTAACTCCCTAAGAAATTAACTTTTTCGTTGAATTCCCTAAGGAAGTAGCTTTTCAATTCCCTACGGAATTAACATTTTCCTTTAATTCCCTAAGGAATTAACTTTTTTGTTCAATTCCCTAAAGAATTAACTTTTCGTTTAATTCCCTGAATTTAAGTTTTCACTTAATGCCCACTTAAGGCCTTAAAGAGTTAAAACTTTTTCTTTATTTTTCAGCTCTACCGATATCTCTATATATAAAAGAATAACGTGACTGACTGACTGACTGACTCAACATCGCCCAGCCCAAACCGCTGAAGCTAGGAAGTTGAAATTTGGTATGTAGGTTCCTCTTTAGGGGTAGACGTCCACTAAGACGGGATTTTTCGAAATTCCTACCGGAACGGGCAAAAAGGGGGAAAGTGTCCCCCTTGACGGCCTGCCAAAACCCCTTTGGCTAGAAAGCTGAAATTTAAGATATGTGTTCCTTGGAGTAGGGGCTAACTTTTCTGGAAAGTACTTTCTAGAATTTTGGACAGGGACGTTGTAAAAATGGGGGTTAAAAAGGGGAAAAAGGCCCCCCTTGACGGCCTGCCCAAACCGCTGGAGGTAGGAAGTTGAAATTTGGTATAAAGGTTCCTCCACTATCGTAGACATCCACCAAGACGGGAGTTTTGGAAATTTTTACAGGGACGGGCAAAACGGGGAAAAAGTCTCCCCCTTGACGGCCTGCTCAAACTGCTGGAGCTATGAAGTTGAAATTTGGTATGTAGGTTCCTCGACCGGTGTAGACGTCCGTTGAGACGGCATTTTTGGAAATTCTTATCGGGAGGGGCAAAAAGGGGACAAAAAAAGTACCTTTTTCAAAAAAAGTAACTTTTCCCAAAAAAAGTACCTTTTCCCAAAAAAAGTACCTTTTTCAAAAAAAAGTACCTTTTTCCAAAAAAAGTACCTTTTTCCAAAAAAAGTACCTTTTTCCAAAAAAAGTACCTTTTTCCAAAAAAAAGTACCTTTTTCCAAAAAAAGTACATTTTTTCAAAAAAAGTACCTTTTTCCAAAAAAGTACCTTTTTCCAAAAAAAGTACCTTATTCCAAAAAAAGTACCTTTTTCCAAAAAAAGTACCTTTTTCCAAAAAAAGTACCTTTTTCCAAAAAAAGTACCTTTTTCCAAAAAAAGTACCTTTTTCCAAAAAAAGTACCTTTTTCCAAAAAAAGTACCTTTTTCCAAAAAAAGTACCTTTTTCCAAAAAAAGTACCTTTTTCCAAAAAAAGTACCTTTTTCCAAAAAAAGTACCTTTTTCCAAAAAAAGTACCTTTTTCCAAAAAAAGTACCTTTTTCCAAAAAAGTACCTTTTTCCAAAAAAAGTATCTTTTTCCAAAAAAAATTCATTTTTCAAAAAAAAGTACCTTTTTCCAAAAAAAGTACCTTTTTCCAAAAAAAATTCCTTTTTCCAAAAAAAGTACGTTTTTCCAAAAAAAGTACCTTTTTCCAAAAAAAGTACCTTTTTCCAAAAAATGTACCTTTTTCCAAAAAAAGAACCTTTTTTCAAAAAAAGTACCTTTTTCAAAAAAAAAAATCCATTTTTCCAAAAAAAGTACCTTTTTCCAAAAAAAGCACCTATTTCCAAAAAAAAGTACCCTTTTCCAAAAAAAAGTACCTTTTCCAAAAAAAGTACCTTTTTCCAAAAAAAGTACCTATTTCCAAAAAAAGTACCTTTTTCCAAAAAAAGTACCTTTTTCCAAAAAAAGTACCTTTTTCCAAAAAAAGTACCTTTTCCCAAAAAAAGTACCTTTTTCCAAAAAAGTACCTTTTTCCAAAAAAGTACCTTTTTTCAAAAAAGTAGCTTTTTCCAAAAAAGTACCTTTTTTCAAAAAAAGTACCTTTTTCCAAAAAAGTACCTTTTTCCAAAAAAAGTACCCGTTTCCAAAAAAGTACCTTTTTCCAAAAAAAATCCTTTTTCCAAAACAGTACCTTTTTCCAAAAAAAGTACCTATTTCCAAAAAAAAGTACCTTTTTTAAAAAAAGTACCTTTTTCCAAAAAATGTACCTTTTTCTAAAAAAAATGTACCTTTTCCAAAAAAAAAGTACCTTTTCCAAAAAAAGTACCTTTTTCCAAAAAAAGTACCTTTTTCCAAAAAAAGTACCTTTTCCAAAAAAAAAAGTACCTTTTCCCATAAAAAACCCTTTTTCTAAAAATATGTTCCTTTTCCCAAATAACATACATTTTTTCAAAAAAAATACCTTTTTCAAAAAAAGTACCTTTTCCAAAAAAATGTAACTTTTCCCAAAAAAAAGTACCTTTTTCTAAAAAAATGTTCCTTTTCCAAAAGAAGTACCTTTTCCAAAAAAGTACCTTTTTCCAAAAAACATACATTTTTCCAAAAAAACACCTTATTAAAAAAAATACCTTTTCCAAAAAAAGTACCTTTTTCCAAAAAAAAGTACCTTTTCCCAAAAAAAATTCCTTTTCCCAAAAAAAATTCCTTTTTCCAAAAAAAATTCCTTTTTCCAAAAAAGTACCTTTTTCCAAAAAAAAGTACATTTTTCCTAAAAAAAGTACCTTTTTTTAAAAAAGTACCTTTTTCCAAAAAATTTACCTTTTTCTAAAAAAATTAACCTTTTCCAAAAAAAAAAGTACCTTTTCCAAAAAAAGTACCTTTTTCCAAAAAAAAGTACCTTTTTTAAAAAAAGTACCTTTTTCCAAAAAATGTTCCTTTTTCTAAAAAAATGTACCTTTTCCAAAAAAAAAGGACCTTTTCCAAAAAAAGTACCTTTTTCCAAAAAAAGTACCTTTTTCCAAAAAAAGTACCTTTTTCCAAAAAATATTCCTTTTTCCAAAAAAGTACCTTTTTTCAAAAAAAAGTACATTTTTCCAAAAAAAAGTAACTTTTCCAAAAAAAAGTAACTTTTCCAAAAAAAAGTACCTTTTCCCAAAAAAAAGTACCTTTTTCTAAAAAAATGTTCCTTTTCCAAAAGAAGTACCTTTTCCAAAAAAAGTACCTTTTTCCAAAAAACATACATTTTTCCAAAAAAAAAACACCTTATTAAAAAAAATACCTTTTCCAAAAAAGTACAAATAAAGTACTTTGTAAAAACAAAGTATCTTTTTAAAAAAAATTTCGTTTTTCCAAAAAGTACCATTTAAAATAATATATAATTTCAAAAAAACTACTTTTTTCCCTCCCCCACGGATATCTCCACTAAAACAAGGTTTCTTGATATTCGGCATAGACGTGCGCTAAGACGGGATTTTTGGAAATTCCTACCGGAACGGGCAAAAAGGGGAAAAGTCTCCACATAAACAGTCTCACAAATTGGAAAAGTGCCTGCCCAAACCACTGGAGGTAAGAAGTTGAAATTTGGTATAAAGGTTCCTCCACTGTAGTAGACATCGACTAAGTTTGTATTTTTGGAATTCCCTACAGGATATCCCAAAAGGAAACTCGGTATGTGAGTTCCTCCTTCTGTGTAGGCGTCCGCTTAGACGGAATTTTTGAAATTCCTATCGGGAGGGGAAATAAGGTAAAAGTCTCCTCCTGACGGCTTGCCCAATCCCTTTTGGCCAACCTAAAATTTTAAATATGTATTCCTTGGAGTAGGACTAACTCACCGGCAACGTAATTTTTCTATTTTGGAACAGCAACATAGTAAAAATGGTGGTTGAAAGGGAAAAATGTCCCCAATAACGGCCTGCCCAAACCGCTTAGGCAATGCAGTTGAAATTTAGTATGAATGTTCCTCATCCATCGCAGATAGCCGCGAAGATGGAATTTTTGTAAATTCCTAAAGGGAGGGGCAAAAAGAAGAAAAGCCTCACCTTGGGGGCCGGTAAAAACCCCTTCGGCTAGAAACCTGAAGATTAAAATGTGGGTCCCTGGAGTAAGGGCTAACTTATTAGAAAGATACTTTTTTGAATTTTGGACAGGGTCGTTATAAAATGGGGGCTCAAAAAGGGAAAGTTGCCCCTTAACGACCTGTCCAAACTGCTGGAACTAGGAAGCTGAAATTCGGTACTTAGGTTCCTCTTCCAGCCTAATTCCAACCGGGAGGGACAAAAAAAGAAAAAGTGTCCCCCTTGACAGCCTGCTCAAACTGCTGGAACTAGGAAGCTGAAATTCCCTGTCGATGGATTTTCGGAAATTCCTACCGAGAGGGGCACAAATAGTAAAAGTTGGCTAGAAACCTGAAATGTAAAACATATGTTACTTGGAGTATGGGCTTTTTGGACCGGGAAGGTGCTTTTTGGACAGGGACATTGCAAAAATGGGGATTAATGAAGCGAAAAGTGCCGCTTAAAGGCCTGCCCAAACCGCTGGAGGTAGGAAGTTGAAATTTGGTATTAAAGTTCCTCCTCTATTGTAAACATCCGCTAAGATGAGATTTTTGGATATTTCTACAGGTAGGGTCAAAAACAGGAAAAGTCTCCCCCTTAACGGCCTGGCCAAACTGCTGGAACAAGGGAGCTTAAATTCGGTATTTGGGTTCCTTCTCCAACGTTGACGTCCCCTAAGATGGTATTTTTGGCAATTCATACCGGGAGGGGTAAAAAGGGAAAAAACTTCCCCCTTGACGGCCTGGCCAAACTGCTGGATATAGAGACCTAAAATTATGTATGTAGTAGGTTCCTCCTCCAACGCAGACGTCCTCTAAGACGGAATTTTTGGAAATTCCTACCGGGAGGGATAAAAACGGAATAATTCTCCCCCTTGATGGCCTAACCGAACCCTTCGGCTAGAAACCTGTAATATATAATATGTTTTCCTTGGAGTATGGGCTAACTTATCGACAAGGCATTTCTAGGACTTTGGACAGGAACGTGGTAAAAATGGTGGTTCAAAAGGGGAAAATTGCCCCCCCCCCCCCCTTAACGTCTGCGTCTTTAGCTAGAAACCTAAAACTTAAAGAACAAGTGTATATGAAACACTAAAATTAAGAAACTAAATAGGAAACGAGTGGAATGAAACACTACACAAGTGGAATGAAATGGATATAAACGTTGAACGAGTAGAATTGAAATTATAGAGAATGCAAATGGATTGGAAGAGGGAATTACCTGTTCAAACACTATCCACGGAATATGAAACTTATGTAGCATTGAAACTTACTCTCCAAAAAGTTAAACAAATTTTCTAAAAGAGAAAAAACCTTAGAAAAGGAATGGAACTTATATATTCCGATATTTAAGCTTCATGTAACGAAGCACCGGTGGAAGAAATCGACGCAGTAAATTTTCCAACTGAATTTGTGAATTTACTTGAATTGCCAGGTCTACCTTTACATAAACTGGAATTAAAAAAAAAAAACTTTAAGACACGCTAACAACGTAGCGGGCTTTGCCCGCTATTTTTAATATTATAAAATGCTTTCCAACCCTGCTTTACGTTATTTATTTTCAATCAAAACACAAATGAACAAAACTACTTACGGGTCTATCTACCTAAGTTCGCACTTTACTAAATTATCTTAACATACACACGTATATTGCAATTTATTATGGATTCATTACTAACAATCCACTTTCATGAGAAAAAGTGATCAAATATTTATTTATTTTAAACCCATTGTTGTGCAGAATTATTTATTTGTGGTGGCTGGGTGAAGGCTTTAAATAAAAAAACGAAATTAATAAAAATTGTGGGGGGCGAAGCCACCCGGGGGGGAGGGCGCAGCCCCCCCCCCCCCTTAACCTTTAAGGCACGCTAACAACGTAGCGGGCTGCGCCCGCTAGTTTCATATAATTGGCTTAACTAAAACGGATTTTAATAAAGTCTATGTATACCTTCTTTAGTAGCACAACGACATATTAGTTAAATTAAATATATTAGAATTATATAAATATTTAGTTTTTCATTTTATATTCCTACGAGAAAGAATATAAAATGAAAATATATAATAAAAAAACTTAAGCCCCCCATACATTTGCAATATTATGTCCAAAATAATGGCACAGTATTTGTCTCGTTTTGCCACACACCATAGAATAAATTGCAACATATATGTAACAAAAGATCGCCACAATATTTTATGCAATATATGAATTCAACATAACTTCCGATAAAAATCAAAATTGTTTTGATTCACTACATAATATTGTTCAACCTTCAATTTAATACATACACGGTCAATATGCTTGCACCACTTGGGAAGATGTACCATAATATTGCAAATGTATGGCCCGCATTAAATTCAGAGAATTAAACGAAAAACTTAATTCCTTTGCGAATTAAACGAAAAAGATAATTTCTTAGGGAATTAAACGAAAAAGTTAATTCCTTAGGGAATTAAATGAAAAAGTTAATTCCTTAGGGAATTAAACGAAACAGTTAATTCCTTAGGGAATTAAACGGAAAAGTTAATTCCTTCAGGGAATTAAGTGCACAATTGAATGAATTCCCTGGGAATAAATTCCTTGACCAAAAGGTGAATTAGCAAGAATTGAATAAATTTCCATGGAAATAATTCCCTAGGGAATGAATTCTAAATTTAAATTTTACTAAATTTTAAAGATTGGTGACATTACAAAAAAAATTTGAGAAATATATTCTATAATACTAATTTTCTCTTTGTTTAAAAAAATGAACATTTTTCATAACCGAAAAATCCATAGAATAAACCTATTATGTGAAATTCGACGGAATAACAACAATTTGCTGAATTAAGTTTAAAAAAATATGAAAATTTCATATAGAAGTGTGAATTTAGTATTTTTTTGACATGTGTTTTGAATTTTTTTGTATGAAAATCTTAGTTTTTTTTAAATTTCTCTACATTTGTCTAAAAATAAAAAATCTGTCGTTTTATCCCTACACGTGAACTTTTGGGAAAAAATCCCTGCAAAGAGGGAATTTTCCCTACAAATGGCATCACTGATTGCATTTGAAAATTTTTGTATATAAAAAACTAAATGGAAAACCGCTAAACTTTAAAGGTATTTCGCGGAAAATATGTACGTTAGATCGAAAAATAAAGTACGCCATTGTAATCAGCATGTCCAAAATATTAGAATTGATGGTCAGAGCTCTATTAATTTTTAAAATTCAAGATTTTGTCATGCAGTGTTATGTTTATTTGTGAAAATTCAGAAAGCTTTGTTAAAAAATAACGTTTTTCTTTCGAACTCATTGGCGTTCCAATTTGCAATTTTCACAGTCTGTAGCTGAAATATTGAGTTGTCTGCTTCAATAATTTAAAGAAAATCAAAGATGGGTTTTTTGAGATATTTGCAAATTAAGGATATTTTTCAAATTGTGTTATCCTTTTTCCACTACACATTTTAGTTTTGCAATTTATTTTGAAAGTAGATTATATTAGCATTGTTAGGTAAAAATTTTATAACAATCGGATAACGCGTTCAAAAGTTGTAATCATTTGAACATCATGTATTTTTCACAAATTTACTGAAAAAAATCAACTTAAAACAGCAATAAAACGCGTACCAAAATGAATTTGT
Source organism: Leucophora obtusa (assembly GCA_949987735.1). Taxonomy (NCBI): domain Eukaryota; kingdom Metazoa; phylum Arthropoda; class Insecta; order Diptera; family Anthomyiidae; genus Leucophora; species Leucophora obtusa. The sequence goes on along the minus strand of OX465295.1, from coordinate 268,679,282 downwards.
AAAAAATGTACGTTTAATATAGTGACACTTAGCAGAATGTATGTACCAAGTTTTGTAAAAGTCGAAAGCGGTCAGTCCAAAATCTTCTATTTTTTTATCCATTTATATGGAATGATACTTGTACCACCTGTTAAAGCACATGCTTTGACATCGCTTTCCCGTTTGTATTTTTCTGACTGGGTACTTGGGCACTAACGAAATTTGAAGTTATATCTGCACGTATGGTCATACATGTTTATTAGGCCGGGTCGATTTGTGGGGAGGCAAAAAAATCGCCCATGGCTCAGGGAAAATCGTATTCTAAGAAATAAGAAACTTTTCCGAAGGAACCATACCTCTAAAACGAATTCTACTACCCCCCAACTGTTGACTTTTGTCCCGTAGGGTCAAGTTTTGAAAAATCACACTTTGACCCATTTAGAGTGCCCCAATCGAGTCCAAATGTATGACCGACCCCCACTCACTTTGGAGGGCCGATCCACCCATGCCAGTGGCACACCCCCTGGAACTCCCCTGGGGGGTTCCCCATACAAACATTTTAAAAAATCACCATTTTTGGTACTTTATTTTATTATTTTTTATTTATTTTTATTATTTTATTTATTTTTTCTCCTTAGAAATTTATTTAGTCAGAACATATGTAAATGAAAAAATTAATTTAACTTAGTAATAGAAAAGAAAAAATAAAAAATTACTGTTTGAAGTCTTTTTTGCTTTCAAGTCTGGGCAATTTCGCACGGCTCTCTAATGTCGTCGCCATAACAGCCTCTACATTTTCCGGTATAACTCGTTTGGAAACGCTAGCTAGCAATTGAACGTGTCGTTCTGTTTCTTGTATGTGTGATGGAATTTTTGGATCATTAAACGGTGGATCATCTTGATTTAAATATTCTTTCAAAGTATCGTATGGAATGCTTCGCGTGAATGGTGGTTCAAATACGTCATTTATGTCATTCATATTGATCATTTCCGTGTAACTTGTGCAATAAAAGTTTATATCTGGTTTTTTATAAGCTCTAAGTCCCGTTGGGTCGTCAACATCGGTTCGATAGCGTAGAATTATCTTGATAGCACAGTCGCGCTTTTCTTTGCTATCATCAAACAACATTGATAACAAGATATTTTCCGAATGCGCATAATATGAATTATCTGTAATTACTTTATTGACAATTTTGCGTAAACGAGGTTCTAGAAATCTTGACCAACTAATGAATTTGAAAAATAATCTACTACCGTACACGACAGAGCTGTAATACTTGATATTGAAGTACATTGGCACATAACATGTAATTATAAATTCAACCAGTATTCTTAAATTTGCATCTGGATTTTCCGTTGTCACATATAATCGTAATAGTCTAGCGGCCTTGGTGAGCCACCGAGAATGTACAATTTTCCCTGGTTTGATGTTTGCCAGATCCACTGAAACCACGCCGCTAGAAATTGCATGGGTCATGTCGTATAAGTACTTGGAATCGGTGGAAAATTCAATTTTTTCTGGAGCAGGGGGCATATTTTTCAACTAAATTTTCTGAAAGCCGTCCACCATCTGAAAATATATAAAAATAAAACAATTAAAAACGGTTGACAATTATAATAAATGAGTGATAGCAATAACTTACCGGAAGAGTTTCACAAGTTTCGATTTGACGGCTCAATTTTCCGGTTGCCGATCTTGGTCCAGTGCTGGTTGATTTATCCAAAGCTTCAAACAAATGCCGAAACGGAAGTTCGTTGAAGTGTAGAAGGCAAATGAACCAATGCAATGGTCTTTTTAACAGCATTTCGAATCGTCGTATAATTCCACCGTTTGGGCCAGTGTTTGTTGGCTCACCGTCAGTGCATATGCCAATTAATGCATCCAGTGATATATTTTTATCGTTGAAAAAATCATTTAATTTGGTTGTTTTGTATTCAGCGGTTTCATGTTCCAGTCTTACGTAACCAATCAATTCAGAATTCGGTTCTCTCAAAATAACAAGATGAGGTTCTTTTACCATTCTAGTATGATACTTCTCATCAATTGTATCTCTCGTTAAAGTATCATCTTTTCTGCCATCGAATGAAAATGCTAACAAATTGGTATCATCTAACCGTTTGCGAAGCACTTCTTGTCTGCATTTCTCTTTTTCTCGGCGAACTTTCGATTTATCCATGATGAGAGGTTTGCCATGGATATCTTTCATTTTAAAATCTTGGAAAAGAGCTGTTCCCATTGCTGATGCTACTCTATCAGGCACGCCAAATCTGTCACATACCAAGGCAAAGTTAAAACAATCGTATCTCTGTGTGTATTGTGAACTTGTGCTTATATCCAAATCTTCTTGAACCGGTGGCGGTGCGTATGTTGAATCATCGGGATCTTGGTATGTTGGCATTGATGACATAGACGTTGCTCCTTGCTCTTCAATTTCCATCGCAAATCCATCCATTGTTAGACTTCTCTGATTATGTTGATCGTGCATAAACTCTTTGAGGCGTTCGGGAACCAAACCGCATGCACATGGAGCTGCCTTCAAATCGCATTTACATGTTCCAATGAAAAAAATTGTTTCCAGAGATTTTACATACTCTGTAAATTGTTGGGGTTTGTTTCTTCTCTGATTTGCTCTTGATATTTGTCAAGCAATCTATTCAATTTATTACATACACTTTTTTTCAGCATTATTTCCATACCAAGTTTTTCCCAAATTCCAATCAACTTATCTTGTACTTGAATAGTGAATGCTTTATAGGACAACTTTTTTTGTTCGCTCAAGTAAAAATAATATCTCAAGATATCCAGATGGGTTGGTAAATTAAGATCAGTCAAATCAGTAGACACACCAAAAACAGTAACATCATGCCTGGGTTTTTGACTCATTGGGTTTTCGATAGTTGTTGATGTTGTTATTGCTTCATCTTGCGGTGTAGAGGATGGTGGATTCATTGTAAACTTCTTGATTTGGAATGATTTTTTTTTAAATATTTTTTTATCTCAAATTAGCACTTCACACTTCGAGTTCTTCACAACGACTTAATGCATTCACAAAAACTGTTGCGTTATATATGGTCTAGGGGACGAGGTAATAAGAATGAAATGGTAATTTCAATTCTACCTGTAACCGATTTTGTTGTCAAAACTGCCCATAAAGTACTTACATGTAAATTAAACGTTAATCTGACTACAAATTCTGTTAAGCAAGTGCGCCTTTTATTACTTCTGGAAAATCCTTTATGATAATTTTATGCTCAATTCTACCTGTAACCGATTTTGTTGTCAAAACTGCCCATAAAGTACTTACATGTAAATTAAACGTTAATCTGACTACAAATTCTGTTAAGCAAGTGCGCCTTTTATTACTTCTGGAAAATCCTTTATGATAATTTTATGCTCAATTCTACCTGTAACCGATTTAGCTTAAGTAAGTTTACGACATGCAGCTGTGTCTTGTGGTGGCTTAAAAAACCCACACAACCTATTTTACGACCTGGAACAGAACGACACGTTCAATTGCTAGCTAGCGTTTCCAAACGAGTTATACCGGAAAATGTAGAGGCTGTTATGGTGACGACATTAGAGAGCCGTGCGAAATTGCCCAGACTTGAAAGCAAAAAAGACTTCAAACAGTAATTTTTTTTATTTTCTTTTCTATTACTAAGTTAAATTAATTTTTTCATTTACATATGTTCTGACTAAATAAATTTCTAAAGAGAAAAAATAAATAAAATAATAAAAATAAATAAAATAAATAAAAAATAATAAAATAAAGTGCCAAAAATGGTGATTTTTTAAAATGTTTGTATGGGGAACCCCCCAGGGGAGTTCCAGGGGGTGTGCCACTGGCATGGGTGGATCGGCCCTCCAAAGTTAGTGGGGGTCGGTCATACATTTGGACTCGATTGGGGCACTCTAAATGGGTCAAAGTGGGATTTTTCAAAACTTGACCCTACGGGACAAAAGTCAACAGTTGAGGGGTAGTAGAATTCGTTTTAGAGGTATGGTTCCTTCGGCAAAGTTTCTTATTTTGAATACGATTTTCACTGAGCCATGGGCGATTATTAAATCGACCCGCCCTAATGTTTATGCATCTTTATGTATGTTCTGTACATTAGGGGGTCCCTTGAAATAGATTTGTCATTACACCCCCCCCCCCCCTTTATCTTTAAAATTAATTTTAAAAACAATACATTTTTGCATTTTTATCAAATTCGTAGGTCTTTTTGGATTCCAGGCTAAAGAGGGTTAATGATATCCGATAAAGTCAAAATTCCATCTGAATCATTTTGACTATATTAAATGAATAAATGAAATAAAAATTATTTTTTTTTCGAAATTTCGAATTTTGGGAATTTTTTATAATAATACACTTTTTTCCAAAATGGGCCATTTTCGTCGAACTTTTGGCACGGGTCAACGTTTAACAAAAAAAAATCTATTTCTTCCATTTGGGACCATTTCGAATAAAACTGGGGGTGTGTAACGAACGAAAATCGACAAATCGTTATTTTAAGGGACACCTTAATGTACATACATGTAGATTAGAGTTGTCCAAAAAAACATGAAAGTTGGAATTCGTGATCTCCACAATGTTGCCCATATTCCTTAATGTCTAAAAACTCTCTGTGACAAGTTTCAGCTAAATCCGCTGTTATTTAGAGGTAGCACAAAAAGTTGTCTTTTATGAATTTGGCCTGGTATCTTATGTGATATTAAACAATGATTAAGAAGAAAATCATTGTTTAGGACTTAATTACAGTAACTCATCAAATTTTAATCTCTGATTTTACTCTAAACATTGCTTAAATTTAATTACAGAAATTTCTGTGATTAAGACCTTAAACGTAGATTTTCAACCCTACAATTCATGTTAGTATTAACATTTTTTTCTAATGTTGGTAACTTTTTAAAAAGATTTACGTAGGCCGATTAATTTGTAAATAAACACCGTACAACATCTTTATTTTCCATCTAAATAATGAACATCTTTAGTAACTTGCACATATATCTTCTCTAAAAATACCAATTGGAATCAAGAAAATATTTGGGGGAAATTTTAATAATATGACATAATATTGGATTCTTACGAATTGTTTGTTAGAATCGGTCATAATTTTGATCTTTATTTAGCACAAATAAACCATGATTCGTGGAAGGAAAATTTAACCAAAAAATGTGTTTAAGGTGTCTCACAATAATTTTTTTAATTATGCCGTTTTTAATAACAAATAATTTAAATTTTCGAATTTTCTGGAAAATTATGAGCTATATAAAGATATAAGACATACTTCACGTGCTCCTGCAATATCTTAAATTGCAGTTAATGAGTATAGTTTTTTATTAAATTTTTTCTTATTTTGCTTATTTAATGAACCAATTTTTACTATTTAATAAAATTTAACCATTAAACTTAATCTACCACATTCTATTAAAAATTGTTGAAATGTCGGATAGAGTCAGTTAACAGAGGTTAAGATTTATGCATACTGCTTTAATTCTATGGTAGTTGTTTAGGAATATTTTTGGATTCATATCTTTTATTTTCCACAAAATTAAAAAATTCTAATTTTTTCAATTAACACAAATTTTCACAGACATGACTCTTTAGAAGATTTTTGCTTTTTACACAAAATTGTTGGAAGATATCTTAAAAATAGAATCAAGAAAATCAAGCGTTTAAGTTTCGCGGTTTTGTAAAAATTTACTGCTTTGGGAGATGTCACTGTATGTGTATATTAAATTTGATCAGATATATTTACCTAAACGAATAACAAATAATATAGACGCATAGTTATTTTATTTTTCCTTTGAACCTAGTTTTTTAATAAATTCTGACTTTAAAATTTGTATTGAATGTATCAAAAACATCAAAAATCATCTTGTCCTTCATAAATATTTTTATTAAACACCTTCCTGGACTAAAAACAAATTTATAATTATACACACTTACCCAATGAAAAAAATTAAGATATGCATGTAGCATGCAAAAAGACACTTCTTATTTAAGGCATTTAGCGATTGATGATTTTTAAAACAACAATTTGGGCATCTATTTTATAATTTTATGACCCCGTATCATGCGAAAAATTCAATAAAAAACTGTTATTTCGCGAGTTTCCAAACTTTTTTTATTTTCTTTTATTTCTTATTCGTATTGTCAAATGAAAATATCTAAAATTAACAAATCATTGATTAAATTTTTGTAAGTTACCGATATTATTTTAAATAAGTTTAAGGGCTAATCAATGATTTCTAAATCAATGATTAAAGTAAACTAAGCATTGGAGATAAGATACCAGCCCTTAGTAATTTATCTCTAGAGTAATTTATACAAAAAGTAGGGTTGACTTTAAATTTAATTATTTCTTAACCTGTACGATGTTATTTAACATATTTTTTTTAAATCTGGTCTTAATTAATGTGAATATAAGGAATTTGAAATCAAAACTTAAAAAAATTAAGTAACTTTTAAGTAATTCGCGGTTTTTTTTAAATTTATACAAAAAATACATATTTTAGTAAAATTTTCGAAATTTTCCGAAAAGATGTAATTAAAAATGCAACTTATTTTTACCTTGTATGCGCAAATTTCTCAAATCTGATCTTCATTTTAACGAAAATTATGAATCAGCTACGAAACTGAAAACAAATTTGTGGTTTATGAATTATTCGCGGTTTTTGAAATTTCAAAAAAACTCAAGTTTTTTGAGATATTTTCCTAATTACCTGTAAACGGTGTTATCGAAAAATGCAATTTGTTATACTTTTGCAATTTACAGATATCCTTGCAAATTAACTTAGAATTTGACATTTTTTAATATTTCGCTATTATTTAGGTTGCTATAATTTGATTGCTACCAAAAACCTTATCTCACATAATAGGACATTCCACAGATATATATTAATGCAAAAACGCAATTTTCATATTGGTAAATATAAAAACACATTCTGATCCAAGTTGATAATTTTTTGTATGAAATTTTAAAATTTCGCGAAATCCGCGACTCCGATTTCAATTTTGATTTCATATTCGTAATGTACACCTAAAAAGATATTAGATTTGATATGTCGCGATCATAATAATTATATTTAATTTTTCTCATTTTTTCCATTATTTTTAATTAATTAAAAATAATAGAACAAGTACAACCTCGAAACTTCAATTGCGATGTGCTACCTCTAAACTAAATTTTTTTGGTGATTTTTTTGATCAGACCAAACATTTTTTATCTCTAAAAAAAACAAAATAGTTCACGTACTTTATTAGTTTACGATTATTACATATTTTTTTAATTATTCGTAAATATTTTCAAAAATACTTCAATTACAGTTCCCATTGAAAAAGAGAAGGAAATAAAGATTTGGATCCTTTATCCTTTATTTGTTAAAATGAAAAAAAAAAATGAAAAAATAGTTTCCTAGTACGCTTTAATATTCTGAAAATTCTTTTACGTAATGTTTTTAAAAATTTTAATCAGAGTAGGTTACATATAACTTTTAGGCCCAGTTTTTAGGATGTAGATTATCTTTAAACTTACTGTGTTATTCAAAAACTTTTAAAATACCCTAATTACAGATTTTTAGGCTAATTTGGCAAAAAGATTATTCGCAAATGATTAATAAAGAAAAATTTATTAAACGCTTAAAGCAGGGAATAGCCTAAAATATCTGCTTGATAAAGTTTGGAAAAAGAAAACCACTGTAAAAAACTAAAAAACGTGAATTTACAATGATTAAATGAATTATTTAAGAGTCATCCAACCAATAATAGATGGAATACAACATTTTGTATCCAACCAAAACAAAAAAACTGCAAAAATTCCAACACTAAACTCCTTTTTCCGAAAATTTTCCCAAATTTGCATGACAATCAAATAAAACCAAATTCAATAAAATAGTGATGCATTTATAATAAAACCATACTCGATATTCGAATACTTTCAGTATTCGCAATATAAAAAATTCTTTAACACAATTTGTTCCCATTATTACTTCTGAGTAATGTTTAAAAATCGTTTTTTAATATGTTTTAGTTTGTAATAAAACATTTTAATTTCCAAAATTTACAAAACAATAGTGGTATTCATCTAACTGGATTTATGCCCTCGTATACCGTGTATTTTTGTAATCGCGTATATTTATAACTTTACCTGTTTATTTGAATGAACGCACCTTTTAAAACTATACACATTTCAATTTTGCATTTAGCCACCATTCGATCTTTTCATAAATTAAACACGGAATTTATTAAATTTGTATTATTTAAAAACAAATAAAACAGAAAATAAAAAACAACACACAAATAAAATTATTTTGACAATATTCAAATGTATGTATGTATAAATACGAAAAAGTTTACACACAAAAATGTAAGCGTATATTTACCAGGTCTCGTAAACTAGTTTTGACATCAATCGAGTAAACTTACAACATATACACAGTATACGAGGCGTAAATACTTTAAATGAATACCTTTAATATATTTACCTACAATTAGCGAGTCAATCGTTCACAAAATTCATGTATCACTAACAATAAAAAGAGAGAATATACAGAATGTTACCAGAATTAAAAACAAAAATAATAAACTTTTATTGTATGTTTCTGAATACAAATTTTTAATGAAGGTTTAATAAAGATAACACTATGCGCAGTCAAAATCGGGATGGGATGAAACCAACGGGAAATGTTATATCGGTCAAAAACAAGTTATACGTGTCCCGGCGTTTCGCTGGGTCACCCCTAGGAATCGAGATATATCTTTTTTTTGACATAACTCGAGAACCACTAGTCCGATTTTGCTCAAACAATTTTAAAAAAATTAAAAATTACTATTCCTTTAATCTGTTCATATAACGTTTTTCTATATACTCAACAGTTTTGCCGGTAAAAATAAATGTTTGTTACCGCTACCATAAAAATCAATACCCTTTTGTTTATTATTTTTTTTAATATTTTAAGCAAAAAATATTTTTTTCTTCATACATATATTTAGTTTGAACCCTTCCCGATCACTGACCACTACCATTTGTCTCACAGTGTAATGAATGCCTTAGCAAATTCATGTTTTAAAGCTAAATTAAGAAGTTTTTTTTTTTTGAATAACAGCGTTAGTTTATAACTTGAATACTGCTTCTAAAATGTGATCCATTTTATTTTCTTTCAATGAAGACCGAAATTCTAAACAAGAAAAAGTTGTTTAGGCAAATTTTTGTTAATAAAATTGAAATGGCTGATATAATTCGTTTTCGATTTAACTAAACAAAGTTTAACTGACATCCCAAAAACTCGGCCTTAGTGTATTAATCTTATTTAATTCAATATCGTATCTTTTTTGAATTTAAAGACTGAAGTAAACAAGTTACAAATTTATTAAAAAAAAACTGTTGAAGAAAAATTAAAAAAAATTTTGGTTTTGTCTGATTTTGACTTAATCGAATTGATTCAGATGCAAAAGGAGTGTTTCCTTAATATTGTTCTACAAATAATAATAAATTTAAGCTTTTGTTACACAATAGGTTCAGAAATGGGCTCTTATTAACATCATGTAATCACTTTTAAATTACTAACAAAATGCTTAAATTGAACTACTGACAATATGGGACATCACGTGTAAAATAAATCAGTGTTAGAGCTAAATTGTAACTACTTCACAATCAGTTGATGCTATTCGGAGTGCTTTTAAAATAACTTTTTTGTAATGACTTTTTTTGCTGGGTGCACATGTGTGGACATATGTATGTGGATTAGGGTTTGCGGATTTGTAAGAACAAAAATTTTTCGATATTGAGCCATTGATTTTTCGATAGCTTTTGGCATGAGGAAAAAAAATTCCACTACGATATATCAAAAAAGTCATTTTCGACAAAAACTCGTCTAAAAACCCAAAAAAAACATTTTTTTTCTAAAAAATTATATCGGCATCATTTTAAGCGTACAATTTTACCTTGGATAGGATATATTTAAAAAAATTTAAATCGGCGCATTTTTTTAACATACCTACTAAAAAATTAACGCGTAAAAAAGATAGATTTTTCGACAAAAACTCGTGCAAAACCTCGAGAAAAATATTTTTTGGAAAAACTGCTATCGCCATCGTTTTTAGCGGACAATTTCACCTTAAAAAGGTAATATTTAAAAAAAATTAAATCAGCCGATTTTTTAAAAAAGCTTAAAATAAAAGTTGAGAATATTTTTAAAGAAATTTTAAAATTTTGTCAATTTGTATTTAGTTTAGAATCAATTTAACCACCTCGCATAGGTCTTAAAAACTAAATTAAATAATGCAAAAAATATTACATTTTGCGTAACTTTTTCCAAATGCTGTTGCAAAAAACCTCCTTTTTATTCTCGCTTGAAAAATCTAATATCCATCTATCTAGGGTCATATCCTTTAAACTAGCAACACTGCAATAAATACATATGTACATAAAATATATTTTCATTAAATGTCTGTCACACTTCTACATGTAGAAATTCAGCCATTCAAAGAGAATAAATTTGTTTCTTGACAAATTCGTTCTACTTGTGCTTTTCGCATTGCTTGACCTAATTGTCATTATAAAAAATTTAGTTTCAATCAATTGCAACTAAATAAAAGCTTAATATCTTCCTATACATACATGACTTTTCACAGGTGACGCTGATGACAGTGAGGAAGATGATGTTACCGAATTGGCTAAATTTAATAAAAATACGCCCTTTTACAACCTCTCACAAATGTTCTTTAATAATGAACTAGATTCTGAAGCTGCTACTACAAGAACTACATTATCGTCAACTTCAGCAAGCTCTGAAAATATTAAAATTGATAACGATGATAAGTTTATAACTGCTCCGCATTACATTTTTCGCAAAAAGTGCCAACTGGAGGATGACTGGGGTACTATTGGCTTAAATTGCACTAATGATGATATTGTCATAGAGCGCGTTGTCGTCATTGGTTTTCTTGTCAATTGGATAAAAGCATTTATTCATATTAGAAGTGAGTTGGTTCTTACATGTTTATTGAATTTAATAGATGGCAATAGATACGAAGACCATACATACAGTTGCGAGCATAAAAAATGCAACGCTACGCTAAATCATCTAAGTATGCTTTGATCTCTTCTAATGGTTTTTTATTTGCGCTTATCTTTTGTTATTATATTCGTTGATGCGTAGGCTCATATTTTAAGTCGTTTGATTTGCCTTTATTTATGTGAATTAGTTTTTACGAACTTTTTTTTTGAAACTAGTGCCTATTTTGTGCGAGCAAAAAAAATCCAATGAAAGAATAATATGTATCAGGGAAGTATAAAATTTTATTTACTCACGAAATGTGAACTGAATTAACCAAAATTAACTAAATTGCTTATTCTTTACAAAAAACAACTATCAAGTGATAGCCGTGCTGCTATTATTACAGCGCTTGGGGAAGGCAAACCTTTACTTGAAATCGGAACTATGTTTCAAGGAAATAAGTCCAATGTGTCACGAATTGCAACTCGGCATTAGGCTCGCGGTTATATTCATAGGAAAATAGGAAAATAGGAAGCGGAAGACCCCGAAAAACAATTAAAAGACAGGACAAAAATATTATCTCTATTGTTAAAGCGACCCCAATAACACCGCCGTAGATATTATGCAGTATGCTTCAGAAAATGTAATAGTGCAAGAAAACTTTATACTTTTTGCAAAAAAGTTTATTAGGATCTTGGACAAATAAAAATCATTATATGTACACTCTCAGAACAATTCCGTTGTGGAAACCGAATTTTTTGCCAACCGAATCGATTCGGTTGCTGCAACCTCGTAATTCGGTTGCCTCAACCGAATTCAGTTGTGGCAACCGAATTATCGGCTGTCACAACTGAATTCGGTTGAGGCAACCGAATTACGAGGTTGCAGCAACCGAACGAATTCGGTTGAAAAAATTCTGTTGCCATAACGGAATTGTTTTGAGAGTGTATGTATAAGCAGTTCAACATGGCAGTATGGTTGCGATATTCGTTAGCGAAGTCTAATTTTTTGAATATACCATAATCTCCGTTAAAAGGGCGTTTTGGTATTTCTCCTAAACTAATGAAGATAGATAATTGAAATTTGGCATATAGCTTCATTTCAGCGGCCCTATGTTCCACCTAGGAACCAAAGGATTATATATATATATATAGCTTCATTTTATGACGAGAAGAAAACCAACCAAGGAATTTTTGGCTACTCGAATGTTTAAGGGGTAAAACGCGGCTCAGATGTTTGAAAAAATCGATTTTCGAGCGTCATTTTTGGTGGGTAGGAGGGGGAGGGGGCAAAATATGTTACATATTTTTTTCTAATTTGAGGACTCTTAACAAGAATTTGAAGTCAAAATATCGATACATCCGCAAACAAAAAGTCGATAGTGAAAGGGTTAAAGAAAGCAAACTTGTTGGCAAGACGTCCAGCAAAGGAACCCTTCATAAGTAAAGTGAATACAAAGAAGCGTCTCGAATTTGGAAAGCGTCATAGGCACTGAGCAAAAGAACAATGGGCAAAGGTTTTATTTAGTGACGAAACCAAATCAAATTTATTTGGATCAGATGTATTGAAGTTCATCCGCAGACCGCAATAATACTAGAAAAAACGCATTAAACACTACACCCTTCATGCTGTGGGGTATGAAGTCGTTGTCTTAAATATAACACACTTTTTTAAATTTTTATTTTAAGGTGCATTCTCCCGTGATGGTGTTGGATCAGAAGTCAAAATTTATGACAGAAAAAACGCAGAGGGTTACTAGAAGAGCACATGCTACCTCACATGCAGGAAAAAATGGATGTTGGGAAGCATATTCCAATACGACAATGACTCTACGCACACCAGTCGTTTAGCTAGGCAATTTCTAAGTAGCAACGGTGTGCAAGTTTTACAGTGCCCAGCACAGTCACCCGATTTAAACCCCATAGAGAATCTATTTGAGCTTGTAGACAGCGAAATACGAAAGAAAAAGCGTTCAAATTTAAGAAATTTCAAAATTGTTGCCGAACAGGTATACCTTCACAAAAATTGGTTGTGCTCCCATGCCTTCACGAATGAAAGGAGTAATTAAAAATAATCCTGAATTTTGTAACAAATAAAATCGATTAAATGTAAAATACATAAAAGTTGAATTTTTTTTGCTCACACAAAATAGGCACTAGTTTCAAAAAAAGTTCCTTAAAAGCTAATTCACAGAAATCAATGGCCCTGCAACTCTCTCAATATTTTTTATTTGAAAAAATATTAGGCGGCTTGGAACAGGAACGAACTCCGACTGGTTAATCAGGGGTGGAAAAGACTCACTTAATCGGGCTCTTATACCAAAAAATGTTAGATCGCTCTTACATATTTAAAAATGTAAGTAACTAAAAAATAGCTTCCTCTTTGGCTCGTTAAAATACATAAAAATTAAATATTTATATATTAGCAAATATTAGCACAAATTGCGAAAAAAAAACATTTGCAAAAAGCGAAATTTTTGCAACAATATATTTTCTTGCAGAATGTCGATCGCTGATTACCTGTTTTAATTCATTTTCTGTACCATAAAGCCTTTTTCGAATTCCGCCATTATTTTGCAATTTTTAAGTGCGGTTTTTTTAAATATATAACCTAGGGATTAAATTTTTGTACCATAAAGTCTTCTTTAAAATTCCGCTATTATTTTGCAATTCTTTACGCGAGTTTTTTTTAATTTATAATCTAGGGGCTATAATACACATTTCAGACAACAAACTTTGGTGGCTAGTTGCAAAAAAAAATCGCGAAAAATAAAATTTGCAAAAAGGAAAATTTTTGCATCAATATATTTGTTTGCAGAACCTAAATCGCTGATTACGTTTCCTAATTAATTTTTGTACCACAAAGTCTTTTTTCGCGTTCCGCTTTTATTTTGCAATTTTTTAAGTACGTTTCTTTTTAATTTATAATCTAGGGACTATAATACACATTTCATACAACAAAGTTTGGTGGCTAGTTGCAAAAAAAATCGCGAAAAATAAAATTTGCAAAAAGGATAAATTTTTTCATCAATATATTTGTTTGCAGAATGTAAATCGCTGATTAAGTTTTTTAATTAATTTTTTGTACCATAAAGCCTTTTTTCGCTTCCCGCGATTATTTTGCAATTTTTTAAGTGTGGTTTTTTTAAATTTATAATCTAGGAACTACAGTACCAATTATATACACAAAAGTTTGGTGCTTAGTTTGCAAAAAAAAAAAAATAAATCGCGAAAAAAATATTTGCAAAAAGAAAATTTTTGCGTCATTGTATTCATTTGCAGATTGTTAATCGCTGATTGAGTTTTTTAATTATTTTTTTCTACCACAAAGTTTTTTTTCGCGTTCCTCTATTATTTTGCAATTTTTTAAGTGCGGGTTTTTAAATTTATAATCTACGGAGTATAATGCCCATTCCATAAAACAAAGTTTAGTGGTTAGTTGCAAAAAAACGAAAATTTTGGCATCGTTTGCAGAATGTAAATTTTTTAATTAATTTTTGAACCCCAAAGCCTTTTTTCGCATTCCGATATTATTTTGCAATTTTTTACGTTTGGTTTTTTAAAATTCATAATCTAGGACTATAATACTGTTGGAATAGTATAATTCCATAGTATAGTTCCATTCTTGATTTTTATAACTAAATTATTATTTTCAATCCCTGTCCAGTCAGAAATCGCCAGTGGTACAAAAAATCAAGCACTGGTATACCACTGGGTAACCACGGTCTTAAAAATAAATGACTGGCAGAACACCCATTTGGGACGCTTTGCCAGCGTTTGCAAAAAGGGTTTTGCCAGTATTTGTTTAACAAAAATTTCGGAGGTTTATAAAAAAAAACCACTGGCAAAGAATTGGCTTAGAGTGATATGCCAAGGTTTGCAACCAGTGGTTATCCAGTGCTACCTAGCCAATGCTACCAGGCGTACAAAAATCAATTCACTGGTAGACCAATGATTTTTTAAAAATTCTGACGCTTCGTTAAAAAATGTTTATAGTCAGAAGGTTCCGAGTTCAAATCCGGTTGCAAGCAAAATAATTTTTTTTGATTTTTTTAATTTAAAATTTTTTTTGTTTTATAAAATCAAGTTTTTTGTTTGTGTGAAAGCTCCTTCAAGACCAGCTTTTTTATTTGGCCTCCCAACACTGGCATAATAGTTACATAAAATTGTTTGCCAGTACTAGCATTTTGGGTCAGCCAGTAGTTGTCTAGCTATTATCACTCATTTATGTGTTTAGCCATCAAATATTATATGTCTCGTTAGCTCAGTGGGTAGAGCAATCGTCTGCCAATCTGACGACCTGGGTTCAAATCACGGCAGGACCAAAAAAAAAAATACATATGAACTTTTTTTAAATTTTATTTTGGAAAATATATTTCCAGACCACCTATTTTTTGGTTTTGCCAGCGTTTTGCCAACGTTCAAAAATTTTGTTTCTCCAGTGCTTTTCCGGAGCTTTTTGTACAGCCGGTCCTTTTGTCTAATGATGTTATCATTTTGAGAATGGCAAAGCACTTTTTTGCCAGTACTTGAACCACCTGTTAAAGTGCTTTGCCATCGCTTTCCCGTTTGTATTTTTCTGACTGGGTGGTTATAATCGATGTTTTGAGTCATACAAAGAGCGCACATAATGACCCTGCAAACATTTAAAAGATACCTTCCAAGAAGATATTAAAGCGATATCTTCTATTTGTCATTTGAATGAAAATAATCAAGTAGTATTTACTTTGAAATTGTCTTCCTTTATCACTTGGAAGATAATTCGACGATATTTGGAAAAAAAATAATTCAAAAATTTTATCTTTTGTCACAACTTTTTATGACAATATTTAGGCAATATCATCTTTGTATCATTTGGAAGATAAAGCAAATTTGTTTGAAATCTTTTATCAATTTGGAAAAAATTAAAACTAAATTTGTACAAAAACAATCAAAAGATATATAGGAAATAAACTCGTGAAAAGTTACGATTAATTGCGCGGGAAAAATCGGCTAAGATGAAATCAAGATGATTTATATGTTGGTCAATGGATTAGTATGCAGATATTGTTTTTCAGGCGTAAATTTAATAATGAAAAAATTAAATCGTTTTTTTATTGTACCGGGAGTTTATTTAGCGATATCCCTTTTATCTTCCATATGAGTTATTGCTTTCATATTGCCTGGAAGTATTGTTTTAGTGTAACAGTTGTTTCCGACGGAGGAAACTTCCGGAATACGAAATTGATATTGCCGGCAATAAATGTTTTCTTCCTTGCGATATGTTCGGAGAATCTTCTTCGTATTGCCATGTTTGCTGGGTGATATTGGTTTGAGTATGTTCCTGTTCCAAGGCACATAATAGAACAAATGCTTTCTCAGTGATAGAGAGTCCCCCAATCTCTTTATTATGTATACTCTTTGCAGAAATAAATTCAAATCAGAGCCTACGTCAGTACCGGTATCCCGGGAATACCGGTATTCCTGGTTCTCGGTATTCCCGGGAAACGGTACCGGTTTCCGGGTTCGTCGCCTATTCCCGGGAATACCGGTATTCCCGGTACCTGAAGTGTTCCCGGTTCTAACGTTTTCCCGGCTCTTGCGGTATTTCCGGGAAAACCGGTATATCCGGTCATCACATTATGAATTTTATTTATTATTTTTTTTATTTTATATCAGTAAAATAAGATATATATGTAAATGCATATAATTTTTTAAAATTTATTTCATGTTTTTATACATATAAGCATAACTTTTTACACAGATACCGGGCCGCCATTTTCATATCTCACCTCCAAATTAGTCAATATTTCGTACACTTATTACTAATGCGTGTGAAAATATTTGTGCGAAATTTGAGTTCGCTTGGTGGAATAATGTGGAATTCTTGGTCCGGTACCGGAAAAATTAATAATTTTATTTAAAAAAAACTTCGGTACCGGACTCGTATTTCCACATGGTAGATCGGAATGAAGTCAAACTTAGTAAAGTTATTATATATTCAGCCAGGATTATTCGTGCCAAATTTCCGTTTCTTTCGTTCAACTATGTGGATATTTTTGGTCCGGTACCGGAAAAAATGAACAATTTTATTTAAAAAAACTTCGGTACCGGACTCGTATTTCCACATGGTAGCTCCGAATGAGTCCAAACTTAGTTAAGTTATTACATATACAGCCGAGCTTATTCGTGCCAAATTTCAATTCATTTGGTTCAAGTATGTGGATATTTTTGGTCCGGTACCGGACCACAGTATCCGTTAGTATATTTTTATAGGTTTTTTGCAATTACTTCTGAACAACATGCAATAAATCACTTAAGTATTGCTTCTAAAACATTCCTCTCCTATGACGACTCAATGTTAAAATCATTAGTGTTTATGTAAAAAAAAAAAGTACATCTAGATCATCTACTGCTTCGGCATCTCTTTTTTGCTGTCTATTTACAGTAAAAATTACGAAATTAAAAATCCCTTTTTAGAGGGACTTTTGGATACATTTTTGTCGTTTACAATAATTCTTGTAATAATTCGTTATGTAAATTAAACAAAATCAGCGAGAACGGTGATACGGTGTATATTGCGGAAAGTTAGGAGCGAGGTTCCTATATATGACTGGAAAACTGCTGCAGCTCCTGTGCTGAAACCACCAGGTCAACTACATTTCCAACTTCATCCTTCAAAGCGAATGAAGGATGACTCTGCAAGGAGAGATTAATTACAGAACCAATTCTTTGAACCATAAACCATTCTTGAAACGAGGAAAGAAAATCAATGACTTTATTCCAGAACTAAACCTGAAAAGAAAAAAGATTTTGGAACCCTTTTATAACACCACTTTGGGGAAAATTGAAAACATAATAATGACTTGCAATTTTATGTTTCGGTCTTGGACAACAATGAGGAGTACACTGAAAATGAAGAATTTTCTTTATCTGTTTCAAAATTCATATTTGTTCCTTAAACTTTTTAATATAAGCTTTTAATTCCTTTTCCATGAGTTTCCATAATTTTAATAAATAAATATAATTTTTAAAATATAGTGAAGTTGAATGATTAATTTTAATGGTGGGCTATAGTGTGCTACAAAACTATTTCGATCCCATATGGAATGAAGCAAAACTCGTTTGTTTCGAAAATTGGTAGCAAAACTTGTTCGTTCCAAATTTTAATACATTATTTTTATATATTTCAGTAAGTTTCGATTTTTCAACTGTTGAGTTTTTAATCAAGAATAGCACAACATTTAAGAATTTAACCAATTTGGTTAATTTAATTAGCCGCAACAAGTTTTTTGCTGCTTCCGAAAATTTGGTTAATGTGTAACGAACGAGTTTTGCATCTGAGCTACTCAATTTTATAAATTATCGGAAAGGCTTAATATTCAACGTAAATTATATCATTATTATTTTGAGTTCCAATGGAGTGCGCCAATGCAATATGGTCTTAGACTAATTTCAAAGCGCAACAATAATTTCAAGCCCGATGGTTCCAGCGCGAAATGAAAGTAAAATTCCAGAAGATGTTCCAAAGTTAGATCGGTTTTTTTATTTTATTGCCTCTTGAAATATCTGTGCGGCGTGAAAGCCCAAAAATGTTGGACATTTTTAGAGTTAGGAGTTTTCTCGCGTTCACGAATAAGTTAAATTTCAACTGTTTCTTTCGTTTCTTTTATTTTAATTGGAATCATCAAAACCATTGACATATCATAATCTTATACGGATAGAAAAAATCAGGAAAAAATAGCAAACAAACAAAAAAAGGTGCTCAAAGTTAGTTAGGGCCCTGCACAGAAAGCATTTGAAATTAGTAAATCTTTTTTGCTAAATACATATTAAAGGTGTCCTCACATTTTTACTCATAATTTATAAACCGATTTCGACATTTTCTTTACGATAGACTAACACTCAGGGGATGCTCCTACCCAGCAAAATCTTTCATTACCAAATAAGTAGTTATATAATAGAAATTCATAGCTCCGCACAACTTATTTTTTGGCATCTAAACTCAATATTTTTGATTGGCGTGGTCGTTTTTACAAGTAGTCACGCTTACCCCCTCGCTTACTAAAAAATTAAAAGTAAGTAGTTATGAGATTCTGAATAATAAGTGGTTACACAAATGGTTACGAAAAGTTGAATTATAAGTGGTTATCAGATTGATTACTTGATTCTTAAAAATAAGGAGTTACACAAATACAGAAAATACATTCAGAGAAATTAAAGTTTTTGCTAGTGTGTAATTTTAGAACTCGTCATAAAAATTTGAACACAAAACATACCCAGTCAGAAAAATACAAACAGGAAAGCGGTGGCAAAGCACTTTAACAGGTGGTACAAGTATTGGCAAAAAGTGCTTTCCCATTCCCAAAATGATAACATCATTAGACAAAAGGACCGGTTGTTCAAAAAGCGCCGGAAAAGCACTGGAGGAACAAAATTTTTAAACGTTCGCAAAACGCTGGCAAAACCAATAAATAGGTGGTCTGGAAATATATTTTCCAAAATAAAATGAAAAAAAAGTTCATATGTATTTTTTTGACCCTGCCGTGATTTGAACCCAGGCCGTCATATTGGCAGACGATTGCTCTACCCACTGAGCTAACGAGACATATAATATTTAATAGCTGGACAACTACTGGCTGTGCCAAAATGCTAGTACTGGCAAACAATTTTTAGTAACTAGTATGCCAGTGTTTGGAGGGCAAAAAGAAAGTTGGTCTTGAAGGAGCTTTCCCACAAACAAAAAAATTAATTTAATGAAACAAAAAAAATTTTAAATTAAAAAAAATCGAAAAAAATTTTTTTGCTTGCAACCGGATTTGAACTCAGAACCTTCCGACTACAAACATTTTTTAACGAAGCGTCAGCATTTTTATAAAATCATTGGTTTTCCAGTGAATTGATTTTTGTCCGCCTGGTAGCATTGGCTAGGTAACACTGGATAACCACTGGTTGCAAACCTTGGCATATCACTCTAATCCAATTCTTTGCCAGTGGTTTTTTTTATAAACCATCGAAATTTTTGTAACTAAAATACTGGTAAAACGCTTTTCGCAAACGCTGGCAAATCGTCCCAAATGAGTGTTCTGCCAGTCATTTATTTTTAATACCATGGTTACCCAGTAGTATGCCAGTGCTTGATTTTTTGTACCACTGGCGATTTCTGACTGGGTATTTACATATAATAAATAAACATGTATAAAATTTAACTTTATAAAAAGTACTTATTTAAACTATTGCGAGTAAGTCATTATTTTATATTACTAAATAATGCAAAAGGTAATGATATATCATTATTGGTAATGCAGACAGCAATGAGGTGTCATTACCAATATTTTGGTGGGTACTAATGCGAGTGCATTGTATTAGAATTAGGAAAATAGAATAGGTTTCGACAATTTTCAACACCAAACTGCTAATAACAAACAATTTGAATAAAAAGCAACTGTTAGTGCGTCTTTGTGACGAGAACGTGCTTAAAATACATGTTTCGAGAGGCCATCAAATTAAAATCAGAGCTAGATTTGCCCTTTGAGGGTTTTGTTTTAGCAACACTGTACTTTCATTTCACGTTAGAGAAACTGAGGCTGACCGCCATAATCATTTTGCAAGATCTAAAGCCGCAGAATCTATTTTTGTTAAATATACTGTGACTGACTGAATGACTGACCGACTCAACATCGCCCAGCCCAAACCGCTGAAGCTAGGAAGTTGAAATTTGGTATGTAGGTTCCTCTTTCGTCGTAGACGTCCGCTAAGACGGGATTTTTGGAAATTCCTACCGGAACGGGCAAAAAGGGGGAAAGTCTCCCCCTTGACGGCCTCCCGAAAACCATTTGGTTAGAAAGCTGAAATTTAAGATATGTGTTCCTCGGAGTAGGGGCTAACTTTTCTGGAAAGTACTTTCTAGAATTTTGGACAGGGACGTTGTAAAAATGGGGGTTAAAAAGGGGAAAAAGGAAAAAGCCTGCCCAAACCGCTGGAGGTAGGAAGTTGAAATTTGGTAGAAGGTTCTTCCACTATCGTAGACATCCACGAAGACGGGCTTTTTGGACATTTTTACAGGGAAAAAGTCTCCCCCTTGAGGGCCTGCTCAAACTGCTGGAGCTATGAAGTTGAAATTTGGTATGTAGATTCCTCGACCGGTGTAGTCGTCCGTTTACACGGCATTTTTGGAAACTCTTATCGGGAGGGGCAAAAAGGGACAAAAAAAGTACCTTTTGCCAAAAAAGTACTTTTTTTCAAAAAAAGTACGGTTTTCCAAAAAAGTACCGTTTTCCAAAAAAAGTACCTTTTTCAGAAAAAAGTATTTTTTGCAAAAAAAGTACCTTTTTCCAAAAAAAGTACCTTTTTCCAAAAAAAGTACCATTTTCCAAAAAAAAAGTACCTTTTTCTAAAAAAATTTACCTTTCCCAAAAAAAGTACCTTTTCCAAAAAAAGTACCTTTTTCCAAAAAATATACATTTTTCCAAAAAAATACCTTTTTGAAAAAAAGTACAAATAAAATACTTTGTAAGAACAAAGTATCTTTTTCCAAAAAATTTCGCTCCTTTTGCCAAAAAAGTACTTTTTTCATAAAAAGTACCGTTTTCCAAAAAAGTACCGTTTTCCAAAAAAGTACCTTTTTCAGAAAAAAGTACTTTTTTGCAAAAAATGTACCTTTTTCCAAAAAAAGTACCTTTTTCCAAATAAGTACCTTTTTCCAAAAAAGTACCTTTTTCCCAAAAAAGTACCATTTTCCAAAAAAAAGTACCTTTTTCCAAAAAAAGTACCTTTTTCCAAAAAAAGTACCCTTTTCTAAAAAAATTTACCTTTCCCAAAAAAAGTACCTTTCCCATAAAAAGTACCTTTTCCAAAAAAAGTACCTTTTTCCAAAAAATATACATTTTTCCAAAAAAAAATACCTTTTTGAAAAAAAGTACAAATAAAATACTTTTTAAAAACAAAGTATCTTTTTCCAAAAAAATTCGCTTTTTCCAAAAAGTACCATTTCAAAAAATACTATTTAAAAAAATATAATTTCAAAAAAAGTACTTTTTTTCCTCCCCCCACGGATATCTCCACTAAAACAAGGTTTCTTGATATTCGGCATAGACGTGCGCTAAGACGGGATTTTTGGAAATTCCTACCGGAACGGGCAAAAAGGGAAAAAGTCTCCCCATAAACAATCTCACAAATTGGAAAAGGGAATGCCCAAACCACTGGAGGTAAGAAGTTAAAATTTGGTATAAAGGTTCCTCTAATGTATTAGACATCGACTAAGTTTGTATTTTTGGAATTCCCTACAATATATCCCAAAAGGAAATTGGGTATGTGAATTTTTGAAATTCCTATCGGGAGGGGAAATAAGGGGAAAATTCTCCTCCTTGACGGCCGCCCAAGCCCTTTTGTCAACCTAAAATTTTAAATATGTATTCCTTGGAGTAGGACTAACTCACAACTAACGTAATTTTTTTATTTTGGAACAGGAACATGGTAAAAATGGTGGTTGAAAGGAAAAAATGTCCCCAATAACGGCCTGCCCAAACCGCTGAGGCAATAAAGTTGAAATTTGGTATGAATGTTACTCATCCATCGCAGATAGCCGCGAAGATGGAATTTTTGTAAATTCCTAAAGGGAGGGGCAAATAGAAGAAAGCCTTCCCTTGGTGGCTTGTAAAAACCCCTTCGGCTAGAAACCAGAAATTTTAAATGTGGGTCCCTGGAGTAAGGGCTAACTTATTAGAAATATACTTTTTTGAATTTTGGACAGGGTCGTTATAAAATGGGGGCCCAAGAAGGGAAAGTGGCCCCTTAACGACCAATCCAAACTGCTGGAACTAGGAAGCTGAAATTCGGTACTTAGGTTCCTAGAACCTGAAATGTAAAACATATGTTCCTTGGAGTATGGGCTCACTTATCAGGAAGGTGCTTTTTGGACTTTTGGACAGGGACATTGCAAAAATGGGGATTAATGAAGCGAAAAGTGCCCCTTAAAGGCCTGCCCAAACCGCTGGAGGTAGGAAGTTGAAATTTGGTATTAAAGTTCCTCCTCTATTGTAAACATCCGCTAAGATGAAATTTTTGGAAATTTCCACAGGTAGGGTCAAAAACAGGAAAAGTCTTCCCCTTAACGGCCTGGCCAAACGGCTGGAACTAGGGAGCTTAAATTCGGTATTTGGGTTCCTTCTCCAACGTAGACGTCCCCTAAGATGGAATTTTTGGAAATTCATACCGGGAGGGGTAAAAAGGGAAAAAACTTCCCCAAAACTGCTGGATATAAACACCTAAAATTATGTATGTAGTAGGTTCCTCCTCCAACGCAGACGTCCTCTAAGACGGAATTTTTGGAAATTCCTACCGGGAGGGGTAAAAACGGAATAATTCTCCCCCTTGATGGCCTAGATTAGATACGAATGCATACGCGCCGCGACCAATATAGATCTTTTGTGCTGCCTAGAGTTCCCTAGAGATTCAGGCTACCAATAAGGCCAATAATCCTGTTAGGAGAATTTCCCCAAACGTCCGAAGATGACACAAAGCGGTCACCCAGAAATCTGAGTCTCCTGTCGCAGAGTCTCGGACATTCGCAGAGAACATGCTCCGATGTCTCATTTTCCAGCTCACAAAACCTGCAAACATCAGTGTCTGACCGGCCCTGTTTGTGAAGCTGGTACCTGAGCCCACAGTGCCCAGTTAAGTATCCCGTCAGGGTCCTGAGGTTACCCCTGTCAAGTGACAATAGTCGCTTTGATATTCCGTTGGATAGGGAAATAAATCTTTTGGCCTGTCTTTGGCCAGTAGAAGTTTCCCAATGTTTTGCAAACTCAGTCTCTCTCCACTGCCTGAGTTTTTCCCTAGCATACCCCCTAGGTATCCCAAAGAATGGTTCCGGACCGATGAAGGGTCGTCGGGCTCCACAATTGGATAGACAATCAGCCCTTTCGTTACCCTAGTGCCCTTCATGACCAGGAATCCATCCCAGTGTAAGGCAGTTTTTCATACCAAGTTCGTTGAGAATTTCACTATCTGGTTTGGGCTAAACTTACAGAAATTGCATCAGTACTTAAAATCGTGCAGCTTACGGAAATTGGCCTAATATAAAAAAATAGGAAAAATGTATCTTTTTATGGGTTCAAGGAGCCAAAATCTGCCTTGAGTAAAAACTAAAACTAAAAATGATGACCAATATTAGAACAATTTGACACGAATTACGCACCTCTACAAAATGAAAAGTCGCTGCTGTTAGAAGCGTGATACATACTTTTAGTATTTTACTTACTGATTCCAAATCTCTATTCCTTATCTAGACCATTTTTCTGTGGTGGGCAAGAGACCCATTTATATTCGGCTCTGAATTTGCCCATTCTCAGACTCTTAGTCTTAAAAAAACATTCGAAATTATGCTAACAATTTTTTCATACAAAACAAAACTTTTAAAAATTACTCCCTCCCTTCTGATAAAATTTTCATAATTTTTAAAATTCAATAATCCTGGTAGCTTATCTTATCAATATCTCCATGTTTTTACAGAAAACTCTGAAAATTGTATCTATTTTTCTGAAGAAAACCGCGTACAAGGAATGTATTCCCAGCTATACTCTCAGATTAGTATAAAATTTGGATATTTGATAGAGAAAAGAAATCTAAGATAAACCTGTCTCATTTTTTCGTCCACCTCGGATGAAACCATTCTAAGCCCATATTTTGACTATTGTAATTACAGTGGTGACAAAAACCAGTGAGATGTTCATCTAAGAATTTTTGCTTCTACAACAATTGAAATTTCATCAAAATAGTAGTGTTTCGTTTGAAATAACTTCGTTGTTAGATTCTAAGTAAATATTTCTTTAAAAAACTATTAAATCTAAGATATTTGTCCCACCAAAAAATATTCTGGGATATTTTCCTATTAAAAATCCTTTTCCATATTCATGTAAACTGCCTTCAGATGCTTATTGAAATAACTCTGTGATTCTAATAATTTTTCTTAAAGAAAAACTCTTAGAGCCTGTTTTATAATCAGAACTAAGGTCGGTTTAATTCTTAAATATTTTTTAAGTAAGAATTTTTCAAACAACATTTCTTATTTAATAAATATTTAAGACAAAAGTCGATCTTAGTTCTTTCTATAAAACTGACGCTTTGATTCCAACAAATACACATTTTTCAAACCAAAAACACTGGACTAATTGATACTTTTGAAATTCTGGGGTGGGCAAAAAGCAGTCTAGGGTGGGCTTTGCCTAAGTCCGCCAATGCTCTTAACTCGCAAATTTTAAAAAATCGCGATTAAAAACGCGGAAAATAGCCTTTTTACCTATTTTCAAATACTAAACAAAACGCTTAAGACTTTTTGTTACGATGGTAGTAAAGAATGAACTTTGTTCACTAAAATACTATAAAATACATATAGGAAAAAATTCTTTTGAAAACCACTCTTAGAAAAACAATTATTTCATCAATTTTGGGTAACTTGCATGTAAGGATTTAGAATGTATCAAAGCTCAAACCGCTGAAAGTTTGTTGAGGTGTGTTATCAAGGATATGCAGAATTTTCATACACGTGAAGTACAATTTAATTCGTAAATATAAAAAAGCGCATAAATCACTCGCGAATTAACGAAATGTGAATCAATCATGTTTTAAATATCAAAAAAGTATGTGAGGAACCCCTGGACAACCCACAGTTTTAACTCGTAATTACAAAAAGATACACAATCATGCACAGCGATTATTTTTCTACTCACTTTTAAGTGCTGATCACACAAATTGCCTTAATTTAATAATCTATCACAAAATTTCAGCCATTTGTTTTTGTAAATTTATGCGCGAATCTTTCCGCGGTTGTCAGCATGCAACACTAATAAAAGTTCAAATAATTATATTTTATTTTATAGACTTACCAAATGGATTTAATTAAATCACCTCGCGTAGTATGCAAAAATACACAATCATTTTATACCCAGCAAAATCTCAGTAATGGGTGCTCATTACTAATATCTAAATAATAAGCAGTAGAATTAGGGTCTACTGCTTATAATTCGGTGTCAAAACTCATTATATTTGTTCGACAAGGTCGTTTTTGTAAGTACCCTACGGGAAATTTTAGCAAACTGTCACCGAACTGGCCCCTTTATATGAAATAGACTGGTCACTTTTACATGGCGTTGTCATAGGAGGGGGAAATTGACCCCTTGTGACATGTCACAAGACAAATCCTAGGACAGGTTACTGAACTCTCATAAAAAACAAAGTTCAGGGAGTCTATAAAATAAATTTTAATTAAATTAATCAACATCCCCCAGCCCAAACCGCTGAAGCTAGGAAGTTTAAATTTGGTATGTAGGTTCCTCTTTCGGCGTAGACGTCCGCTAAGACTGGATTTTTGGAAATTCCTACCGGAACGGGCAAAAAGGGGAAAGTCTCCCCCTTGGCGGCCTGCCAAAACCCCTTTGGCTAGAAAGCTGAAATTTAAGATATGTGTTCCTTGGAGTATGGGCTAACTTTTCTGGAAAGTACTTTCTGGAATTTTGGACAGGGACGTTGTAAAAATGGGGGTTAAAAAGGGGAAAAAGGCCCCCCTTGACTGCCTGCCCAAACCGCTGGAGGTAGGAAGTTGAAATTTGGTATAAAGGTTCCTCCACTATCGTAGACATCCACCAAGACGGGAGTTTTGGAAATTTTTACAGGGACGGGCAAAAAGGGGAAAAAGTCTCCCCCTTGACGGCCTGCTCAAACTGCTGGAGCTATGAAGTTGAAATTTGTTATGTAGGTTCCTCGACCGGTGTAGACGTCCGTTGAGACGGCATTTTTGGAAATCCTTATCGGGAGGGGCAAAAAGGGGACAAAAAAAGTACCTTTTCCAAAAAAGTACCTTTTTCCAAAAAAGTACCTTTTCCCAAAAAAAGTACCTTTTTCCCAAAAAAGTACCTTTTTCCAAAAAAAGTACCTTTTTCCAAAAAAAGTACCTTTTTCCAAAAAAAGTACCTTTTTCCAAAAAAAGTACCTTTTTCCAAAAATAATTCCTTTTTGCAAAAAAAGTACCTTTTTCCAAAAAAAATTACCTTTTTCCAAAATAAGTACCTTTTTCCAAAAAAAGTACCCTTTTCCAAAAAAAGTACCTTTTTCCAAAAAAAGTACCTTTTTCCAAAAAAAGTACCTTTTTCCAAAAAAAGTACCTTTTCCCGAAAAAAATAACTTTTTCCAAAAAAAGTACCTTTTTCCAAAAAAAATTCCTTTTTCCAAAAAAGTACCTTTTTCCAAAAAATGTACCTTTTTCCAAAAAAAGTACCTTTTTCCAAAAAAAGTATCTTTTTTAAAAAAAGTACCATACATAATTTTTCCAAAAAAAAATACCTTTTTCTAAAAAAAGTACCTTTTTCTAAAAAAATGTTCCTTTTCCCAAAAAACATACATTTTTTCAAAAAAATACCTTTTTCAAAAAAAGTACCTTTTGCAAAAAAAAGTACCTTTTCCCAAAAAAAATACCTTTTTCTAAAAAAATGTTCCTTTTAATAATTACCCTTACGCGATTGATGAACACCAGGCAATATCATTTTCTCCCATTATAACTTCCCAAATAGTAACCAGTTTGAAAAGCGTAAATTCATCCTTCCACAGTGGACCTGATGGTGTTCCAAGCTGTATATTAACTAACTGTGCTAATGCTTTTGCCACACCTTTATCAATAATATTTAACTTATCAATTAGATATGGCTACTTTCCTCAATTGTGGAAAGAATCTTACATAATTCCGCTATTTAAGTCTGGAAACAAATCAAATGTATCTAATTATAGAGGTATCGCTAAACTAAGTGCTATCCCTAAACTATTTGAAAAGTGCATAACTGATTGTATCTCTCATCAAGCATCTTCATTACTGTCACTTTCCAGCATGGCTTTAGAAAAGGTCGCTCAGCAACGACAAATATCTTACAACTTACCACTATTGTAAATAATGGGTTTAATAATGGTCAATTAACGGACGTTATATACACACACTTCAGTAAAGCTTTTGATAAGGTCAACCATAGTCTTCTTCTTAGTAAACTTTCACTAATGGGTTTTACTAACAACAGTCTTCGCTGGCTCGAGTCATACCTTATCTGTAGGAAACAAAGTGTTCGTTTTAATAATACCACATCCAAGGGCATCATCGTCAATTCTGGAGTACCGCAAGGAAGCCACCTTGGTCCAATCTTATTCTTACTTTTTATAAATGATTTGCCGTATGCAATACACAATTGTAATGTATTAATGTATGCCGATGATATAAAAATCTTCTTAAGCTACAAAAAACCTTCGGAAATGCTCAATCTTCAACTTGACTTGGATAACTTTTATAACTGGTGTAATATTAACCTCATGGAACTTAATTTAACAAAATGCAAGCACATGCGTTTTTCCAGAAAATGGTGCGTTTTTCCAGAAAATGGTATCTTGGTTTCTATACTTTTGGTGACAGCCAACTTGAATTAGTCAAAGAGATTTTAGATCTTGGTGTTTTACTTGATTCAAAATTAGATTTTATAAAACACATTACGTCAATGATAAACAAAGCTCGTGGAGTACTTGCTTTTATAAAGCGTTGGGCAAAGGAGTTCACTGATCCTATAATTACAAAGCAGTTATACACATCTTTGGTAAGACCAATCATCGAATATGGTTCCATTATCTGGGATCCTGATTATGATGTTCACATAAATCGAATAGAATCTGTCCAAAAACAATTTTTATTGTTCTGCTTAGGGAACTCAACTTGGAACCCTTCTGAAGCTCTTCCATCCTATTCAGTTAGGCTTGAACGAGTTAAATTGCCTACACTAGAAAGCCGAAGAAAAATGCTTAACATTACGTTTTTAGTTAATTTGCTTAATGGTAATGTTTGTTCTGAATTCCTGATTAATAATGTTAAATTTAACGTTCCGCAACGATCAACTCGCAATTTTACACCATTGTATCTTCAGGTCTTTCAAACAAATTACGCAAATTCTGATCCTTTTCGTAGAATATGCAGAGATTTTAATGAGATGTATAATTTTATTGACTTTTCTTTGAGTGTTAGTGTCATTAAACGTAGTATTATCTTGTTTTTAAATACATAGCCTTATAATATTGTTTGTAATTAAATTAAATAATATTGTTTGTAATTAATTTAAATAATATAGTATGTAAGGATTTAAAATCCATAGACTTAACTAAATAAATAAATAAATACCAAAAAACTTTGTTTGCTGGTATAAATGTAAAAAAAAGAGACTATAATACCCAATTCATAGCTGTGGCTAGTTGCAAAAAACAAATAGCGAAAAAAGTCGCGGAAAAAAGATTTGCAAAAACGCATTTTTAGCCAAATATTTACAGCAAAAGAAAATTAAAAAAAAATATATTTATATATACATATGGGTGAAATCAAAAAATGTGATAAGTTTTTGGGCCAAATTTGTGAGAAGCAAAAAGTGTTACTATTTCGGTTTTTTCTTAATGGAATCAGTAAGTTTAGTCATTATAAACCTAATTGCAAAAAATCTCTTCTACAAGTTGTCGCAATAACTTTTTTTGCACAATTTTTTTTTTAATTTTGTATTTTTGGTCCTTTTAAATGCTTTTCAAAAATATAAAATTTTTTAAAATCCAATCAGCGGTTGCGGAGTTACAAAATAATATATTAAAAACATAACATTTCGCGATCAAAAAATTCTTAAATTGTGTAAAACAAATTTAATTTGTCAGTAATGGCTCGAAATATCGATTCCAAACCAATGAAATGCAAAATCAATCGTTTTTCGCTCCAGCAGTTTAGGGTAAAAAACTGATAACTTTTTTTGATTTGGCGTAAAATTATTAGTTGAATCATCTTTTGACGGATAAATATTAGTTGAACCACCTCTGTTTATGGTTATTTTAAAATATTTTAAACATTTACATACATTTTTTTCAATGCAATCTGATGTAAACAATTTAGGTTACGGAGTTTACATTTGGATACTTTTTTCGTTTTCTTTCAGAAACGCTTTGTCAGAATTTTCTTTCCGAAACAAAATCATATGATGCCTACAAGCAGAATCCAAATATGCCATTGTTTTTCTTACTCGTTAAATAGTATGGTGTAATCTGTTATACCAGATGATTACTTACAGTCCAACGATTATTCGAGTATAAAGAACATTATACTTTTCGCATTATAAATAATAGATAACTCCAAAATTCTGGTGTATGCATTTTTATCAAAAATTATGACGAAAAATCGTTACAGAGTTGAAGTCGTGGTAGCTAAGATATACGAAAAAGTTTGTAATACGGCGTTCACATATACGTGTTTAACTCGATTTGACGTGTTTAAGCGTTAAACATGTTTAAGTGAGATGTTTTACAGTACATTTTTCCTACCCTTAAACACGCTAAATTATCGTGTTTAATTTTTAAACACGTTGTTAAATACGATAAAATTGATATCAATTGGTGTTGAATGACAAGTTTAAAGCATAAAAAGACAAAAAAATAAAAAAATTAAAATTGAATAAAATAAACTAAATTTAAATAAAAACCAGTTAAAATGTGTTTTTTTCTTATTAAATTGATAGATGAACAAAACAATTAATTAAACTTTGCTTCCGGGGAACGAAAAATCTAAAAACAGCCATGAAGTTGTCCCTTAACTAAAAATTGAAAAATCTTGTTTCCGACTGGGGCGGATAATGTTATTTCACTGTTTATAGCAATTATAACGTTGGATAATGCCGAAAATTATTAATTATTACCTCCGGCCGAAGAAAAAATAACTTTTTGGGAAATTTAGTAAAATTTTTGTATTTTTTTTTAATTGTTAAGGAACAGCTGTTCGAGATGTTTAACTTAAACACTTAATTTTTAAGTGTGAACTGATATGTTTAACTTTTACATAAACGTGTTTAACAATCGTACTGTGAACGTAGTGTAAAATATATTAATTTTTCTTAAAAACGGCACTTTTCCTCTTCACAAAAATTCTTACAGTTAGTGTTTAGCATTATTGGTTATTAAAATATAAACTATTAAAGCTAAAAAACCTTATGAGTTACTGGTTACGGAGTTTACATTTGGCCTATAAAATTGGTCACAAATTTTAAGTATTAACCAAAAATTGGCCAGATTGTTATACATTTTGTAAAACAGGTGACAATGCGGAGATATATTTTGAAATATATAACTCACATGTAATCCATGCATTAGAAATTAGGTGGTTACATAGTTTTTATCACATTTTTTGATATCACCCATATACATATTTTTTTTTTGAAATTGTTGAAACCATTTTTCTTTTTTTTTATAACACAAAAAAAGTTTATTTTTTTTGAAATTGTTGAAACCATTTTTCTTTTTTTTATAACAACACAAAAAGTTTCTTTTTTTCCATATATTTATTTATTTTTTTTTTTTTTTTTGAAAGAAAATTAAAACAGAAAAAGTTTTTTAATTTCATCATGAAGGGTATTTTTAAATAAATATTTTTTTTTTCTTTTTTTGTACGTTTGAATTTTTATTTTAATACTTTTGCGATAATTATATTTGATAAAAACCAAAAAATAAAATGTTTCCGGTCCTTGTTTTTAGTTTTTAAAAATATTTGCAAAAATATCCAATTTATTGAAAAACATGCAATAAAAATCATAAAGTATGCAAAAGTATGCAATTAAAAGCAAAATATGCAAAAATATGCATTTATAACAAAATATGCAACAACAAATCGATGCCATTTTATTGCAAATTCTTTGATTCGGAGAATTATTTGGTCAAAGTCATTTTTGGATTAATGACTACGAATATGCATTTGCATGAAAGTCGCTACCCTGATTATTATATTTAACAGTTTATTTTTGCTCTTCTAATCTTACTAATATTTAGAAAAAATCGGCAAAAAATTTTCTGCAAAGTCACTTTTAAATAATAAACCTGTAAAAATTGCTGAAAAAGCTACTAATTGTTTTGATACTTTTACAGTTTTATTTCTATGAGTGTGGAATAAAATTTTATTGTGTCCAACTGCTTTACCAAATTTAAATGCTTCAAGGGCAATTCTGAAAAGTAGATTTTAGAGATCCTTACGAGGTCCGTAGTACAGCTCTGAACATTTCCTAAAATGAAAGGTTTTTTTTAATTCAAAATCATAAAAAAATAAGAGACTCATAAATACTTCTACGTCATATTGAGCCATAAAGTATTTTCCCAGGCTTAATGTTTAAATAAAGAAGAAGGAATTTTTCAGTTAATATAGGAAGTCTGTGCAAAAAAGTCGATATTTGTTGATCGGTGTAATGTTTTTGAGGCCCCATTGGATGTTTATTTTTTTATTGCTGTTTTCTGTATTATGTATATTTTTAAATTCAGGCTTAAATTTTTTAATTAAATTTTTTTTTAATTTTGTTAAAAATTACATTTTTTTTATTGTTTTAAAATGAATGAAGGGCCGCATAGTGGGTTCGATGACACCCAAACTGGCGATTAATTCAAGGAAGAGGTTTATTGACAAGATATTATTTTTTTGGATTAACTATGTGTAGATTAGTTTAAAAAAATAAACTTTTATATTTTTCGTTGAGAACTTTTTTTATTAAAAAAAAAAAAAAAAATTTTAAGTATTAGGAGAATCCATGAAAAAACGCGCAGCAGTTGGTTTTATCGATTCCGATTTGAATGAAATTCACAATTAATATTACAAGATATCGGAATTCATAAGATCAGAAACTTTCCGATCCGAAAACATTTCGGTTTCTAAAATATGATGATTTGAAAATTGGATAAACATTAAAAAATTTAAAAAGTGTTTTTACAAAGTCACTCGTATCTATTAAATTTTACATCTGAAAACTTTAATTTTGGTTCTACTTTAAAGACGACAATATTATCTTTCAAATAATATGCATATCTTGAAATATATAGAATGAAACTAAGAAAAATGAGCACAAAAACTAAATTTTAGACTCAACCGTTTTTAATTATTTTAAAACTGTTTTAATGTATTCTCCTAAATAATTTTGCTTCTATTAAAATGCTTATAGATTCGTCTGCAGTCAATTGTTGTGGTTTAACCTGCTTAAAGATTTTTCTGTACCTTGAAGCTCTTGTTGGTGTCGACGTCGTTATTTCTTTAACCAGTTTTGACGATTCGATTTTTCCGGAAGCTCTTAAACCCATTTGTGTGGCATGAGCTAATAAAGTTAATGGCGTATATCTCTTATGCTATTAGAGTAATAGCTGTGGTTTTCTCATTACTTTCTACAAATTAAAGTTCTTTACGTCCTCGATTTTTTGTTGGGGGGACAAACGAGATAGAAGCATTTAACCACTGTGTAATTTCGGGTTAGGGGGGGAATAAAACACAACGAGTTTTCGAGTTCAACGTTATAAATTTTATTTTTTATTAATATTAACTAAATTAAATTGAAGGCTTTTAGAGTTTATATTTTAGAATACAGTTTTAAAATATTTTAGTTTTAGTTTTAACAGATTTTATTTCCACTTGTTTTAGCACTGTATGTATTATTTTTGGGTTTATTGCCAAAAGAAATTTTGTTTGTTGTGTCAGTGTTCGCGCTATATATAAAAACTGTCAACTAGCATCAAAGTAAAGTTGGCTGCAGTTGCGCATGCCAACAGCTGATGTTACTGACGTCTAGGGGGCGTTGGTAGGTTAGGGTTACCATTGTTCACTGGCGTGAACATCCTCCCGGGCCAGGCAAACCTGTGAATGAAAAAAAAACAATTATTTTCATATGTTCAGGTGAAGGGTAAACAGTGTGGGGTAGTGTTGAATAAAAATTCGGATGCGCCATTTGACATGGGTAATATTTCCCATAAATTCGAGTATCCGACCCCATTTTGCACTTATGAAAATGCCAAATATTCTCGGATGAGGGTAAATTGGGCAAAAAAAAGTGGAAGTAAGTCTAAATATTAGACTGATGGGTGGGAAAGACCACAACCTTGCGTTGTAAGTCGAGTAAAAGTTCCTCTTGATGAACAAAATCCAACGGCAATCTTTCATCCATCTGAAGCACTGAACTTTGCGTTTCCACTTGCGTCCTGGGTATGTAAATGTACCAAAACCAAATTGACCTTGGGTAAAAGGGTTGATGAAATTATACATAATAGTTGTGCCAAAGTTTATAAATTGCTTGTGGTTTTTTATCTCAACTCTGAACGGTCCTCTCCAGAATAGTTCCATATGTAGAATGAGCTTTTCCTCCAATATATTCTGTGTAGATTCACACAGATCTATATAATATCTTAGGGGTTTCTGCCGCGGTTTTGTAATTCCCTCAGGAAATTTAGCGGCAGGACATCCCCGCCCCGAAAAAAATCGAGGAACCATATAACGGGTGTGTTGGTACAATTTGGGAATCCTGTAGAAAAATGAATTTTCCTTCGCCATTTGACGAATTCCAGAAATATACTCTTCAGGAGGGGTATTTTGATCCGTAATTAATACGCGATCATCGGGTAAGTTGGTACATTTAGCTTCGCTATGGGTAGGCGAGCTAGCCGAAATATCCTCAACGTACTTAACATTTCCCAAAGTTTGGGTAGTGATCGGGTGGGTGATCTGTACGGAGGTTGGGTTAGGGTTTGTGGGTTCAACTGCAACATAAGTTCCAGTTTTGTGTTCATTTTCACAAGGTCCATTCAAGATTCCAACAAACTGGGTATCTTGACTCAAAACATTGTTCAAATTTTCATTTTGAACCTCAGATTTTAAAATCTGAATATCATCCAAATCTTGGATTACCTCAATCTTAAAATGTGGGGTGGGTGAGGTTTGGGTAAGGGTAGTGGACCCGTGAACTTCGGCTTCATTAGGTTTTGTGGACAAATTTGATTCGCAGTATTGCCCATCGTACTCAATTACATCTGCAACTGGGTATATCGAATCATTAAAATCACTCTCGGGAACCGCAGCGGGTAATTGGGTGGGTACCATCATAGCATTAATCGGGTAGTATGATTCAAAAATATTTTCTTCCGAAATATCTGTGGGTAAAAGGGTGGGGTTTCGAGTGGGTGTTTGGGTGGGTGGGGTAAACAAATTCTTGGGATTCTTAGCAGCCTCATGCGCCTCCTCCAACTGGACCATTTTACGCATATAAAAGCTTTTGGCTCCAAAATATTCCCGGTCGAGTTCATTAAGATTCATGGCCTTATATTCCTCTGGGTCTTCCAGGAGTGTAGATTGGTAAATCTTATCAAAAAGGGTGGATATTCTGGACCATATATCTTTAAGCTCCCGAATTTGAAGTTTAATAACTGCTGGACGACCTTCTCCAAATTCCTTAAAGTCCTCATCTAACAGTTCCAAATCCTCATGGATATAGCTGCGGATTGCGTCGACCCAAGCTTTCAATTGCGACATTCTATTGCAAAAAATACGCGTAATTTATAATAAAATTGGATTTACGTGTTAAAAATCCACTTTCCAGATGAAAAGATTTGACTTTAGGGTGAAAATACAATTTATTGCACGGCTTTTGGGTAAAAAAGGGTTAATGAACAACTCAATGCACGGGTAATGGGTGAAATAGGGTAACCGGCACAAAATGGGTTAATTGTGCGTAAATTTGCGGTAAACTAACGGGTTAAAGTGTTAATTGTGCGTAAAATATAAATTTTTTATAAAATGCGGGTAAATTCAGGTTACGGCACAAAAAGGGTTAATTGGGTTTCTGGGTAAAAATGGGTTATACCACGAGTTTGCGGGCTTATGCGGGTTAAAAACGGGTTTCAAAGACGTAAAATTTGGTAAAATACAATTTTCCAAATAACAATTGGGTAAGAACGAAAAAAATTAATAGCCAACAAAATTTCCTATTGGGTATTTTACTCTTAATGATATGCGCTACACAATGTAATAGTCAATATCAGTTATGCGATCGCAATCTCAAAAAAAGTTTTCAATAAAACTGCGAAAAGGGTGGGTGGGTTAAAAGAACAAACTTTTTTATCTTGATTGCGATGAATTATGGGTTAAAAGTGCAAAATTTTTGGGTTAAATGGGTTTGAGGAAATTTTTTAGTAAATTACAAACATATTTACTAACCTTGTTTGCTGGGTATAGGGTGTACAAACCTTCACAAGAGTAGCTTACTAGTACTCTTGTGTTTTTTCGTCTCCTCTTTGTTTTTTGTCTTCCCGCTAGTGGAGCTGCAGTGTGTTGTAATGGGTACTTGTTGTTTTTGTTGTAAAATAAGTTGCACTTGTTTTTTGTGCTATTTCTAAATGTCTTTGCGTATAGGTATTTAAGAAGAAATGTTTTCTAATGTTTTTTTTTTTTTTTCAAAAAATATTTTTTTTATTAAGGGTGGGTTTTAATTTAATTAACTTTTCTTAAAAATATTTTTTTTCAAAAATACACTCAAGCACTGTGTTTAGTGTTATTGTAATTGTTTACTTTTTTACAAGATCACTTTGTTTTTTTGCTGTCATTGTTAATTTCTCTTGTGATAAGATTATAAACTTGGGTGGGTAATTTTTATGTTTGTGAATTTTGTGAAATTGTTATTGTTCGTGGACTGTATTGTTTGTTGTAAGGGTTATATTTATATATATTTTATTAGATTTTTATCCATTTTCACTAGAACATATCGCGGTTCGATTGGACCATGTGTATTTTCGGGTTAGGGGGGGAATAAAACACAACGAGTTTTCGAGTTCAACGTTATAAATTTTATTTTTTATTAATATTAACTAAATTAAATTGAAGGCTTTTAGAGTTTATATTTTAGAATACAGTTTTAAAATATTTTAGTTTTAGTTTTAACAGATTTTATTTCCACTTGTTTTAGCACTGTATGTATTATTTTTGGGTTTATTGCCAAAAGAAATTTTGTTTGTTGTGTCAGTGTTCGCGCTATATATAAAAACTGTCAACTAGCATCAAAGTAAAGTTGGCTGCAGTTGCGCATGCCAACAGCTGATGTTACTGACGTCTAGGGGGCGTTGGTAGGTTAGGGTTACCATTGTTCACTGGCGTGAACAACCACTCTTTATTAACACTCAAAAAACGTTCATTATTCCTCCGACTTTTATTATAACGAAATTCGATAATGAATGTGCTAAATCTTTTTTCAAAATCATTTACATATATTGGACGGGATAATGCGTTTAATGATTTTCATTTCTAAAATACTGATTTTATCTTTTCATTCATTTACATCAGTATTTTTCTTGAAATTATAAAGTTCTCATCGAGGCATAAAAATTGTGTTGGGGCTAGTTCCTAAAAAGAGTATATTTATTTTTTTAAAGAAACGAAAGTTTCAATCATTTACCCATTTAGCAAATACCGAATACTAAATACTTCATTTAATACTTTACGCATTTTAAAAACACTTCACATTTTAAAACAACAAACAATAGCGGAATTTATATAACGCGTTCTACTGCTTGGTAAACTGTGTATAAATACACAATGTGTAAATGTATAAATATCCGTAGTATATTTTAAAATTGCTGGCGTATTTGGAATATTGTTCTTCCGGTTCTTCCTAAATTCCTTAGTAATTTATTTTAGAAAATATATTATTTAACAACCCTATAAACATTATATACTCTAGCAAAAGGGAAACAAAAATTTAAATTTGAAATATTTTTGTTAAAAAAACAAGTGCTAGAATTTGAAATATACTTTACTTCAAGCAAAATTTAAAGCACTTGAATTTTTAAAACCTATGTGCTTATTGGGAAATTTAATATTTATTCAATAAACAATCACAACCCTATAAACAATTTCACTGGAATACAAGTTGAAAACAAGTTCAATTCCAGCTCTGTTTTCCAGTTTCAATGCTTGAATACAACTTTAATTACATTTTGTTTCAATATCATACTCCAGCAAAAGGGAAACAAATATTCAAGTTTCAAATATTTTTGTTAAATATACAATTGCTAGAATTTGAACTGTACTTTACTTCAACCAAAATTTAAAGCACTTGAATTTTTAAAACCTATGTGCTTATTGGGAACAAATTACAAATATTTTTTATTTTGATATTTTTCAAATGTTCAAACAAAAATAATAATAAATTGTAGAATAAATTTATCAGGGTGCGTAT
Organism: Leucophora obtusa; assembly: GCA_949987735.1. Classification (NCBI taxonomy): domain Eukaryota; kingdom Metazoa; phylum Arthropoda; class Insecta; order Diptera; family Anthomyiidae; genus Leucophora; species Leucophora obtusa. The sequence goes on along the minus strand of OX465295.1, from coordinate 268,641,258 downwards.
ATACAAGTAGTTTTTGAAATAAATGATATAACTTTACCAGGCTTACACTATCGTACATTTTATATGAATGCCCCTAATATCACAGTAATACGAAACAAACAAAAAAACAATTGCAATAGAGATGAGCGCGTGACACAATTTTTTTACAAATTAATCTTTGTCATATAAATAATAAAAAATCAAATATGGTGTGTTACTGTTATTTCAAAAATATGACTAAAATCTTACTGATGTTCCACTTTTATTAGACGTTCGTAAATATGGGTAAACAAATTCGTGGGTGGTCATAGTTTTTCATAACAACAATTTTGGTACGTGGGTGTGCTTAGGTGAGCGTAAGTGAAACATTCGTTGTAGTGTCTTTAAATATAAAAAACAACCCAAAATTAGTCAATTTTTAAAAAAATAATTAAAAATATTTACACAAAATTATTTTTAACAAAAAGGTATTAACTACCCAGCAAAATTTTTTTGAACTGGTTGCCTTTGAATCTGTTCTAGAATAGGTGTTTTTGACACCGGTTCCGTGGAACAGGTTCTAGAACTGATTCCTGGAAGTCAAAATGGAAGGCGTCACTGTCGCAGAACCAGTTCTACAACCGGTTCCAAAGCAACCTGTTCTAGTTTGGAGGAACAGAACCTGTTGCTTTTGGGACAAACTCAAACAAAATTCACCGATGATACAACATAAATTGGAACAGGTTGCATGCAAGTACAAGTTGTTCTACAACCAGTTCTTTGGATCCGACAATTTTGCTGGGTATATACTTAAATACCTGAAGTTGAAGGTTCCATCACAAAAAATTAATTTTTGAAAGGTTAAATAGAAAAAATTAAGACTTGAATCGTATCATTTTTCAAATTTTGCCACTGTATGCGAAAACACTAATAATTCTCTAACTTTGAGAGCCTACTGTAGAATAAGTAAACAACATAGACGATTGATTGTGGCAACTAGTGATGCAGAATTTTATAAAATTTTACCTGATACCAAAAATTATTTTAAAAAATTGATTCTAAAATTTCAATTAATCGCTACTTTGGCATCATTTGAACCCAATGTGGGCCGCACGAAATTTGTTGACGGACCACATTTGCCCATGTATGTTATATACGGTTGGAAAGAAAATTTTATATTCTTTTCAGATTTATAAGAATATTTTAACCAAATTAGCATTGTTAGGTCACTTTTGTTAAAATAATAAAACAAGTAAAAATGGAGAACTTTCCGCACATACTAATTACACTATAACTTAAATATCTCGAGATCGGTAAGATCTAAGTATACCAATAATTTTTTAACACATAGTTAAACAATATAAGTATGGAAATTCTAAAATACTGAACGTATTTATCTGAAAATTGAAATGATTGTAGCGGAGGAGTTAAGTTTTCAGAATCACATCTTATTAGGTCTGTAGCTGAACAACGGACGGAGCTAAAGGGGGCGAAAGTTAACTATCTCGGGTATGAGAAACTTTGTGCTGCTAGTTACTTTCTTGAATGCTAACCGATTTTAATGATTTTTACCTTCTTGGATTCTGCTAAACAAGGCAAAAAAATGATCGCATAAGTATTTTGGTATCTCTTACAGTTGTGAGAGATTATAAAAAAATAAATGTACTTGCTAATATAGTATAAAAATACTTTTTTAAAACTGCTGCAAGCACAAGAGTATAAAAACTGAAGCTACTTTGAAAATATAAAATAATCGTTGTAGAAGAGAAAAGGTAGACATGTTATATACCAGTGTTGGGGTCAGTACGTGGGGTGGCCGTCACTTTGGGGCTACGGTGTGGCTGTTGGATGTCGCAGACTCCTTACCCTTTTTTGTTTTAACTTATTTTTATTATTTAAAACACTGTAACGACAGAAGTCGCCCCGCTCGTTTCTGTCTACACACCTTGCGAATTTTTCAGGCTACAACTACTAAATTATAACGAACTCAGCTGCCAAAAAGGGTATAAAAGGCAGCACATCAACGAAATCTGGATCAGTTGGCTGTGGTCGTGAACGACTGAACAAGGTAAGCTCCAGATAATAATAACCTCCTCTCCTCTAGATCCTGTGTTGGAAGCATGCCGTCCTAGGTAGCTCCTATATCCTTGAAGGTCCTTGCAGTTATCCTTGAAGGTCTTTGCAGTTATCCTTGAAGGTCCTTGCAAATATCCTGGAAGGTCCTTGCAAATATCCTTGAAGGTCCTTGCAGTTATCCTTGAAGGTCCTTGCACATATCCTGGAAGGTCCTTGCAAATATCCTGGAAGGTCCTTGCGAATATCCTTGAATGTCCTTGCAGTTATCCTTGAAGGTCCTTGCAAATATCCTTGAAGGTCCTTGCAGTTATCCTTGAAGGTCCTTGCACATATCCTTGAAGGTCCTTGCAAGTATCCTGGAAGGTCCTTGCAAATATCCTGGAAGGTCCTTGCAGTTATCCTTGAAGGTCCTTGCAAATACCCTCCTTAAATCGAAGTTCAACAGAGGAAACGTGCCGTCCCCGGTCGTTGTCCTCCTTAAATCGAAGTTCAACAGAGGAAGCGTGCCGTCCCCGGTCGCTGTCCTCACCCAGACGTAGCTCAACAGAGGAAACGTGCCGTCCCCGGTCGTTGTCCTCCTTAAATCGAAGTTCAACAGAGGAAGCGTGCCGGCCCCGGTCGCTGTCCTCATCCAGACGTAGCTCAACAGAGGAAACGTGCCGTCCCCGGTCGTTGTCCTCCTTAAATCGAAGTTCAACAGAGGAAGCGTGCCGTCCCCGGTCGCTGTCCTCACCCAGACGTAGCTCACCAGAGGAAACGTGCCGTCCCCGGTCGTTGTCCTCCTTAATTCGAAGTGCAACAGAGGAAGCGTGCCGTCCCCGGTCGCTGTCCTCCTTAAATCGAAGTTCAACAGAGGAGGCGTGCCATCCCCGGTCGCTGTCCTCACCCAGACGTAGCTCAACAGAGGAAACGTGCCGTCCCCGGTCGTTGTCCTCCATAAATCGAAGTTCAACAGAGGAAGCGTGCCGTCCCCGGTCGCTGTCCTCACCCAGACGTAGCTCAACAGAGGAAACGTGCCGTCCCCGGTCGTTGTCCTCCTTAAATCGAAGTTCAACAGAGGAAGCGTGCCGTCCCCGGTCGCTGTCCTCCCCCAGGGGTGCTTAACAGAGGAAACGTGCCGTCCCCGGTCGTTGTCCTCCTTAAATCGAAGTTCAACAGAGGAAGCGTGCCGTCCCCGGTCGCTGTCCTCACCCAGACGTAGCTCAACAGAGGAAACGTGCCGTCCCCGGTCGTTGTCCTCCTTAAATCGAAGTTCAACAGAGGAAGCGTGCCGTCCCCGGTCGCTGTCCTCACCCAGACGTAGCTCAACAGAGGAAACGTGCCGTCCCCGGTCGTTGTCCTCCTTAAATCGAAGTTCAACAGAGGAAGCGTGCCGTCCCCGGTCGCTGTCCTCACCCAGACGTAGCTCACCAGAGGAAACGTGCCGTCCCCGGTCGTTGTCCTCCTTAAATCGAAGTGCAACAGAGGAAGCGTGCCGTCCCCGGTCGCTGTCCTCCTTAAATCGAAGTTCAACAGAGGAGGCGTGCCGTCCCCGGTCGCTGTCCTCACCCAGACGTAGCTCAACAGAGGAAACGTGCCATCCCCGGTCATTGTCCTCCTTAAATCGAAGTTCAACAGAGGAAGCGTGCCGTCCCCGGTCGCTGTCCTCACCCAGACGTAGCTCAACAGAGGAAACGTGCCGTCCCCGGTCGTTGTCCTCCTTAAATCGAAGTTCAACAGAGGAAGCGTGCCGTCCCCGGTCGCTGTCCTCACCCAGACGTAGCTCACCAGAGGAAACGTGCCGTCCCCGGTCGTTGTCCTCCTTAAATCGAAGTGCAACAGAGGAAGCGTGCCGTCCCCGGTCGCTGTCCTCACCCAGACGTAGCTCAACAGAGGAAACGTGCCGTCCCCGGTCGTTGTCCTCCTTAAATCGAAGTTCAACAGAGGAAGCGTGCCGTCCCCGGTCGCTGTCCTCACCCAGACGTAGCTCAACAGAGGAAACGTGCCGTCCCCGGTCGTTGTCCTCCTTAAATCGAAGTTCAACAGAGGAAGCGTTCCGTCCCCGCTCGCTGTCCTCATCCAGACGTAGCTCAACAGAGGAAACGTGCCGTCCCCGGTCGTTGTCCTCCTTAAATCGAAGTTCAACAGAGGAAGCGTGCCGTCCCCGGTCGCTGTCCTCACCCCGACGTAGCTCACCAGAGGAAACGTGCCGTCCCCGGTCGTTGTCCTCCTTAAATCGAAGTGCAACATAGGAAGCGTGCCGTCCCCGGTCGCTGTCCTCCTTAAATCGAAGTTCAACAGAGGAGGCGTGCCGTCCCCGGTCGCTGTCCTCACCCAGACGTAGCTCAACAGAGGAAACGTGCCGTCCCCGGTCGTTGTCCTCCATAAATCGAAGTTCAACAGAGGAAGCGTGCCGTCCCCGGTCGCTGTCCTCACCCAGACGTAGCTCAACAGAGGAAACGTGCCGTCCCCGGTCGTTGTCCTCCTTAAATCGAAGTTCAACAGAGGAAGCGTGCCGTCCCCGGTCGCTGTCCTCACACAGACGTAGCTCACCAGAGGAAACGTGCCGTCCCCGGTCGTTGTCCTCCTTAAATCGAAGTGCAACAGAGGAAGCGTGCCTTCCCCGGTCGCTGTCCTCCTTAAATCGAAGTTCAACAGAGGAGGCGTGCCGTCCCCGGTCGCTGTCCTCACCCAGACGTAGCTCAACAGAGGAAACGTGCCGTCCCCGGTCGTTGTCCTCCATAAATCGAAGTTCAACAGAGGAAGCGTGCCGTCCCCGGTCGCTGTCCTCACCCAGACGTAGCTCAACAGAGGAAACGTGCCGTCCTCGGTCGTTGTCCTCCTTAAATCGAAGTTCAACAGAGGAAGCGTGCCGTCCCCGGTCGCTGTCCTCCCCCAGGGGTGCTTAACAGAGGAAACGTGCCGTCCCCGGTCGTTGTCCTCCTTAAATCGAAGTTCAACAGAGGAAACGTGCCGTCCCCGGTCGCTGTCCTCACCCAGACGTAGCTCAACAGAGGAAACGTGTCGTCCCCGGTCGTTGTCCTCCTTAAATCGAAGTTCAACAGAGGAAGCGTGCCGTCCCCGGTCGCTGTCCTCACCCAGACGTAGCTCAACAGAGGAAACGTGCCGTCCCCGGTCGTTGTCCTCCTTAAATCGAAGTTCAACAGAGGAAGCGTGCCGTCCCCGGTCGCTGTCCTCACCCAGACGTAGCTCACCAGAGGAAACGTGCCGTCCCCGGTCGTTGTCCTCCTTAAATCGAAGTGCAACAGAGGAAGCGTGCCGTCCCCGGTCGCTGTCCTCCTTAAATCGAAGTTCAACAGAGGAGGCGTGCCGTCCCCGGTCGCTGTCCTCACCCAGACGTAGCTCAACAGAGGAAACGTGCCGTCCCCGGTCGTTGTCCTCCTTAAATCGAAGTTCAACAGAGGAAGCGTGCCGTCCCCGGTCGCTGTCCTCACCCAGACGTAGCTCAACAGAGGAAACGTGCCGTCCCCGGTCGTTGTCCTCCTTAAATCGAAGTTCAACAGAGGAAGCGTGCCGTCCCCGGTCGCTGTCCTCACCCAGACGTAGCTCACCAGAGGAAACGTGCCGTCCCCGGTCGTTGTCCTCCTTAAATCGAAGTGCAACAGAGGAAGCGTGCCGTCCCCGGTCGCTGTCCTCCTTAAATCGAAGTTCAACAGAGGAGGCGAGCCGTCCCCGGTCGCTGTCCTCACCCAGAAGTAGCTCAGCAGAGGAAACGTGCCGTCCCCGGTCGTTGTCCTCCTTAAATCGAAGTTCAACAGAGGAAGCGTGCCGTCCCCGGTCGCTGTCCTCACCCAAACGTAGCTCAACAGAGGAAACGTGCCGTCCCCGGTCGTTGTCCTCCTTAAATCGCAGTTCAACAGAGGGAGCGTGCCGTCCCCGATCGCTGCCACTGGAAAATCCCGCGTGTGACCCGCCTCGGAACCTCTCTCGTATCTCTTTCTCTGTTCCCACTGGTCTGTCTCCTATTTATATTTAGATTTAGTTTGATGATAAATAAATCAACTTTCATAACGTCTTAAACCACGACTTTTTCTCTCGGTCACGAACCCTACCCTACCCTACCCCCGCGAGCTTATCCCAGCAACCGGAGGTAACTCGTCGTTACAACACTTCTTTTCTTTTTTGGTTTATAGGTTGGTTTTATTAAATATATAAGTATGTTTTTCTTTTTCTTTCATATATTTTATTTTGCTTTTCTTTACAATTTTTCACTTAGTTTCTATTTAGTTTCAAACCTTTTTTTTTTTCTTTTTATAAAAATTACAATTTTGTTTTCTTTAGTTTCACAGTCTCTTATCTATTTACTTTAATTTTTCTTAAACTTGGTTCTTTTTCCTTCACTTTTATTATATTTCAATTTTTGTCTGTTTTCTTCACTTAGCAAATTTTATATTTTAATTTTACAGCTTCAGTTCTGTTTTTCTTTCCTTTTTTCGCTTTTCAGTTAATTAATTTTTCACTTTTATTTTGCTGCTGCTGCCGGCCGATCACGATCACGAAAACAATAATAATAAAAAGGATAGTGCCCTGAAGATGTGGAGTACCGGGTTTTTCATGCGAATACCCAGTACCCACACCTTCAGTGCACGATCACAACGGACATTAGGGCCAAACCACATAAGCAGTGGCGGCGGCATTTTACCGCCACGCGACCTTCGCGCGTTATGTGGTTTGGGCCCTAACTCCTGTGTTTATCAAAAAAAAGAAATTTAAAGGGCCGACGTAAACATACCCAGGAAAATTTTCTGTTCCAAAGAATCGGTTGTACAATAGCTACTTTTCATTCACAACCCCTTCTACTGTCGATTCTAACACCGATTCTTTTTGTTTGAAATTGTTCCAAAAGCAACCCCTTCTATGGCTCCAAAGTGGAACCGGTTGCTCTAGAATCAGTTCTGGAACTATTTCTGGAACTGATTCTACGTCACCCACACCTTACATATAGGATCCCAGGAACTGGTTCTGGAACCAGTTCCATGGAATCGATTGCAGTGGAACCACTTGTAGAATGGGTGTGGTTGGCTACCGATTGTAAAAAATTTTCCTGGGTACCGCCGCCCTTGCACCAACAGTGCAACAGAGCAGTGTATTGACCACAGCAGCAGCAAAAGGTGAGCAAAGGAAAGAAAAGGGAGAAAAAAAAAGTATTACAAATTCAATTAAATACATTTATAAAAGGCAATGATTTTAAAATTAATATGTGCTCGATGAGCAAAAAAAAAAACAAAAAAGAATTATTACAATCAATAAAAGACGTTAATTCAAAAATATGTGCTCTATGACCAAAAAAAAAAGTGAAAATATACAATTAAAATTGAGTTTTAAGAAACAATTCAAATAGAAAAATTAAATATATACATGTTTGTTTTAACTTGGGCCCCGCATCTTCTTCCTCGCACTAATAATCAAGGTAGTCCGGATCGGTTTCATACACACCTTCGCCAAAATAAGCATCGCAAAAATTCGTGTTTTGTATATAAGTTTATCAGGGTTTGCCCTCAGCGGCCCGTTCAAGCTCCTTGGGCAACTGGTTGAGGCAACGTGTTATGATTCTGACGGCAATGTTTGCAGCAAACAAGGCTTCGGCAATCTCGAAGCAAATGGGACTGGGCCGAGCAACTAACAGAAAGGCGCTTTCGGCTTCAAAAAAACGTATACCTCGGCGCATGGCGTGCAATCGAGTGCATATGGGTCAACCATAATTCGTGTTGAACCACCTAATATCGCTCATATTGTGCTGCAAGTGAATATAAATGTTAAATTATAACGAAAAAATGATGCAAGGAAAAACGTGGAGCAAGGGAACTTAGTTTTCAGGACAACGTGGCAATAAAACCAATTTATGAATTGGCCGTTTGACAACTCCATTCTGAGTTTTAATATCGACAACTCGCACTCGGTCATCTGAGCCGGGATAAACTTTAACTATACGACCTAAACGCCAATCAGTGGGGCAAAGTGGTTCATTTCGAAGCACCACAAGGTCGTTTTCTTGCAGATCCATTTGGGGTGTTTTCCATTTGCTGCGTTTATGCAATTCTTTCAGATACTCGTCCTTCCAGCGCCGACATATTTCATGTTGCATTGCCTTTATTTTTCGCCAACGATTAAAAAGACTAACTGCGGGCGTGAGTTCCTCCGGTTCAGCCGGAGTGAGCATCGCAGAACCAATTAAAAAATGACCTGGAGTGAGCGCAGACAAATCTTCAACGTTTTCAGATAAAGGGCCAAGTGGACGAGAGTTAAGGCACGATTCTATCGTAGCTAACAAGGTAGAAAACTCCTCAAAGGTGTATTTTAGTTGACCAGCCATTTTTTTGAAATGCTTCTTAAAACTTTTGACTCCTGCTTCCCAGAGTCCGCCCATATGCGGAGCTGCAGCGGGAATAAAGTGCCACAATAAACGCTGAGGTTCATATTTTAAAACGGCGTGATCGCGAAGCTCTTTTACGAATTTTTCGAAGTTCGAATCAATCTCCTTTGCTGCGCCAACAAAATTTCGGCCGTTGTCCGAGTAAACACAATTTGGGCAACCGCGATGGGCTACAAAACGAGCGAAAGCTGCTAAAAATGCTGGAGTTGATAAATCGCTGACTGCTTCGAGGTGGATTGCCTTTGTAGCGAAAAAAACAAAGAGACACACGTAACCTTTACTTATTCTTGAGTAACGACCGGTAAAACTTTTTATTTCAAAGGGGCCAGCGAAATCGACGCCTGTGTTTGCAAATGGGCGACTCAAAGTTGTTCTTTCGTCGGGCAAAGCAGCCATGATTTGTCCTTGGCGCGTTTTTTTGCATAGAAAGCATTCTTTGCAGTTATTTACGCAGGTTTTAATTAGATTTTTGACTTTAATAATCCAGCACTCGTGTCGAATCACACTATGGACCAACCGTAAACTGCCATGATGAGTCATTTTGTGGGCAAAATCGACGTACAGGCGAGCTAATCTGCTGCGATAGGCCAAAATTATGGGATATTTTTCAGAGTACGAGAGACTGGATGCTGAAGTAAGACGACCATTGGCACGAATAATTTTATTTTCATCTAAAAAGGGCGTAAGCGTCAACAAAGGGCTACTAGATTCAATTTTCCTATTTTCAGCCAAGCAATTATAATCTTTAGGAAAATATATCTGCTGGGACAACGAAAAAAGACGATTCCTTACAAATCTTAACTCCTCAGCAGAGAGCCTTACAGAATGAATAGTTTTGCGAGTTTTTAAACGAGCATTATTAAAAAAGCGAAAAATTACGTGAATAGCTTTGGGCAAACTGGAAAAGCGATCTAAAATGTCTTCATTTTCAGACGATCTAGCAACATGAACCTGGATACCTTTCATTTCCTCTGTCGTTTCATAATCAGAGGGCAACGCCGGCCACGCAGATTTTTGTAATTTGAACCACTCAGGACCATGCCACCACAGCTTGCAAGATTTTAACTCCGATGGGATCAGCCCCCGGGTTGCTAGATCGGCGGGATTATCCTGAGAAATTACATGGGCCCATTTTTTATTACCAACTTTTTCCAAAATTGTGGCAGCTCTGTTAGCCACAAAGGTTTTCCAACTACATGGAGGTTTTTTCAGCCATGCTAAAACAATCGTTGAATCAGACCAAAAATACAGCGAAGATTCTTTCAAATTGAATTGTGGCATAATACTGTCAACCAGTTTTGCTAAAAGCACAGCACCACACAATTCTAAGCGAGGGATCGACGGTTTTTTAATTGGGGCGACTTTTGATTTTGAAGTCAACAGATTTGAAAAAATTTTTTCACCAATTTGAACCCTTGCGTATAAAGCAGCAGCATACGCCAATTCCGATGCGTCACAAAAGCCATGAAATTCAATATTAGCATTTGGAGAATATTGAATCCAAGGTGGAATTGTAATTGTATCAATATCGTTGTATTGAGAAACAAAAGACTGCCAATTTTGTAAAGCCGCTGGTTTAATTTTCTCATCCCAGTCAATTTTATCGAGCCACATTTGCTGCATCAAAATTTTTGCGGTGATAATTACTGGAGCTAACCAACCAGCGGGATCAAAAAGTCTTGCAATTATATAAAGAACTTCCCTCTTAGTATAAGCAGAATTGAGCGGAATTTTCTCCGTCGTAAAATAAAAATAATCAGCTGATGCATTCCAGCGAACTCCCAGAGTTTTTGCGTTGCTTTCCTCGTCAAAATATAAGAAATTTTCATTTAACAAATGATTCGCGGGCAACCCATCTAAAATTTCTTTTGAATTTGAAGTCCATTTTCGTAAATCAAATCCAGCTGATTTTAATATTTCAATTAGCTGATTACGGGCCCTTAAAATGACTTCTAAACTGTGCGCACCTACTAAAGCGTCACCTACATACATGCACTCTCGTAGAATTTTAGCACCACATGGAAAATTACGTTCCTCATCATCAGTCAGCTGCAACAACGTTCTGAGAGCCAAATAAGGAGCGCAATTAACGCCAAAGGTAACAGTTTTCAACTGATAATCCTGCACTTCTTCGTCAGGAGATCCACGGAAAATAATTCGTTGAAAACGAGCGTGTTCAGGGTTAATTAAAATTTGCCGGTACATTTTCGAAATGTCCGCATTAAAAACGAATTCATAAAATCGCCATTTTAAAATCAGAAAAACTAAATCTTTTTGAAACACGGGGCCAACGTGCAAAATGTCATTCAGACTTGTCCCACTGGAAGTAATGCTTGAAGCATTAAAGACCACTCTCAATTTTGTTGTGGTACTTTCAGGCTTAAAAACGCCATAATGTGGCAAATAATAACTCGGGCCAACTACAGGATTTTCAATTTTTTCCATACGTGCCAAAGTTAAATATTCTTTTACAACCTCATCATACAGAGCCTTATTTTCAGGCTTTTTCAGCAAAGATTTTTTGTTTCTAAGAAACTGACTTAGAGCTATGTGTCTATTCGGGCCAAGAGATGAAAAATCAGCTTTGAAAGGTAAATCAACTATGTATCTCCCTTCTGTATTTCTCAAAGTAGTGGACCGAAAAATCTCCTCACATAACTTATCTCCTTCCGAGATTACAGGCTTACGAGAGACTTCTTCAAGCTCCCAAAATTTTGACAATTGATCATCAATCGCAACTTTAGTGAAAAAAGATCTCCTAACTGGACGCAGCGGTTTCGTAGGGCCAGTTACAATCCAGCCAAATATTGTTTCCTGAGCTATTAACGAATTAAAAATACCATGCTGAACTCCCTTACACAAAATCGCTGGATATGATTCACCGCCTAAAAGCATATCAATGGGACCGCTTTCGTAAAACTTCGGATCAGCAAATTTCAAATTTGGTAGATTCATCATTGCAGTAGGATTAAAACTTTGCGTTGGGGTATCTATAGTTACTTGAGGTACCACTAACGCATCAATTTCAATAGAAAGGTTTGGATTTACTACTGAAAACATAGAAAAAGTTGTCATTTTTTTAATCTTACTGACAACTTCACATCCCAGACCTGTAACATCAGCTGACACAGGCACGGTTGGCAGTTTTAATAATTTCTGAATTTTTCGTGATATAAAACTTTCTTCAGAACATGGGTCAATTAAGGCTCTTACTTTACAACTTGCACCTTTATAAACAATATTAACCCACGCAGTACCAAGCATAACTTTTTTGGCCACAGAGTGATAATGACTTTGAACAACATTAGACGAACTTGTATTCGAAATGGACTGTATTCTAGATTGAGCAGAAGTCGACGGAATGTTATCACGAGCCGCATTATTTCCCTGAGACACATTATTCGATTGGTTTCTTTGGCCTCCCTTTTTTATGAATTCTTTGTGTAAAAGAGTGTGGTGTTTTCTACTGCATTTTGAGCAACCAGTAGAATTCGGACAATCAGCAAACATATGACCAGTTTTTAAACAATTAAAACAATAATTAAATTTTCTCAATGTTTCAGCACGATTTTTATTATCCATATTTAAAAATTTACGGCATTTGCTTATAGCATGATTTTCCTTACATAATTTTCATTGAGCAATATCAACTTTAGTGTGATGTGTTCTAAATTGTTTGGGTTTATTGGCACTTGTATTATTTATTTGACCAAAAGTTTGGGAACTACTGGCACGCATTTTACCAACACTTTCAAGAGCTTGATATCTGTCGGTCAAAAATTCATTAAATTCACTCCATTTAGGAATTTCCTTTTTATTTTTCACGGATTGTTCCCAAAGATTTAAAGACAACACCGGGAGCCTAATATAATTTCAAAATTGACATTATATTGTTCACCCCTCTTTGGAGCCCTTTTATTTCAGTCGCGGACTCGCTCTGGCATGGAGGCAACGCGTATAACGCTGTCATCTGTTCATTAAATAATACGCGCCTATTTTCATACTGGGTTCTTAAATTTTCCCAGGCAACTTCAAAATTTTCTGCAGTAATGCTAATATTTGCATTTACTGCACGGGCATCACCAGTTGTCTTTTGGAAAAGGCAGCATAATTTAGCCACAGGATCTAAACGCTCATTATTTATATAAATTGCGGTAAACAAGTCTCTAAAGGTGGGCCATTGTGAACAAGTACCATCGAAAACCTCAACTTCACATGCTTGTACTGGTAGTGAATACCCCCGTTTGGGAACCACTGTGTTCGACTCTGAAGATTCTTCCCTAGTTAGCTTTCGTTTTGCTTTTGCTATATAATTTATACATTTAACGTTGATTTTATAGATTAAATTATATTTAGTGTGAACCGCCACCATTTCCTTTTTCTTTTCCAGTGGGTTCACTTGAACAACTGTCATATAAACCTTTAAATTTTGTCCACAATTTAGTTAACTCTGTCTTTTCAAAATCTAGGGCCTCTAATGTGTATGAAGAAAAATCTTCATCATTTTGTTGACTTTTTTATTTAAATTGTAATGAAATTGCGACAAAAAATTGATAAAATCGCTCAAAATTCAAAACTTGGTAAAGATGCGCAAATTTCGTTAAAAAACCAATCTTCAGTATAAGAGCAACAAACTTGGTTAAATGATGAAAGTTTTCATCAGCAAGCGAAGTTGTATAAAAAAACAGGAAAAAAAAACTTGGTAAAATGTTGAAAAACGTAGTAAAAATTTATTGTGCAATTGAAAATTGGTAAAATTGTTGAAAACCCAGCATACTCGATGCAAAATAAATGCCAAGGACAAAATTGCACCGCAAATTAGTCCAAGAACCACAAATCCAGGAGCAAAGTTTCAAAAAAAATCGGTGGGAAAAATCGATGAGTGGCTTTAAATGGCGTTAAACTTGTGAAAAGTTTGATAATTTTCACCAAAATATTCAAAATGTTTTACAAAAAACAATAGAAAGGCTTCCAGCATACGTATTTTCAAATCAATGTTAGATTAAAGCAGCAACAAAATAAAATTATATTTCCAAAAATTGTACCCCAAGTAAAGCAGCTTAAGACTCGCTGACAAATTTTGTATTCCAAAATAACTAGAGAGCAGCAAAAATTTAAAAGTGTTCTCCACAAATTTGATGAATTGTTTTAATATTTTCAAAAACCAATGCGTTGAAACGAGAATTATTGACTTTCATATGTTCGCAATAAATCCAATAAAATTCCAAATTTTTATTTCAAAGACTCAATCAGAGCAACAAATCTTGATGGGTGGGCAAAATTTACCAAAAAAGACGAAGATCCAATATGAATTTTAAAGGATTGTAAAAATTTTAACTGGGCAAAAAAATTTGAAACAACATTGTTTAATTACAAATCAATAATTTGTCTCTTTATGACTTTTTGGGCACTTTTGCCATTGATGGGTTAATTTTCACTAGAATCTAACTTTTACTCCCCTTTTTGTACAACTTTGTTGGGACTTTTTATACAGATTCTAGCGAGTACTTAAACGTTGTTGTTCACCGCCTTAAGAATTCTTATTCGTTGTCCTTACTACATACGATCAACATCAATTTACCGACGGTAATTTAATAATTATATAAATAAATTGAGAATCCTTTTTTCTCACCAAAAATTGAAATTTTATTGTTTTTATTTATTTACATATTTTGCCTTCACGCAAACATTTGATCCTCCGAGCCGGATCTTGGCCTACATTTGGAAAGATTGGTTTAATTGTAAAAATTTATTTATTTAACAGCCTCCATCTTGGTGCAACAACAAAAACAATTTTTTTCAACAAATTATTTTAATTTTTTTTAAGGTACGTATAGATCAGTTTTTATGTGAGCTTTTTAAGTGAAAGAGAAAAAGGAATAAATATTGCAAAAGTGCAAAAATTAAGAATTAATTAATTAATTGTGTTAAACTTGCATATACAACATAAAAAAGTATATTTTTTATACCTTTATGTTGTTTTAAAGATCGTTTTACAACCCTTATCTAATACAGTGCTTTTTCTCATTTCTCATTTTTATAAATTTTGTTGCTTTTTTTCGCGACCGTGTAGTTGTTTACGTGGACGGGCAGAATTATTTTTTTTCTTAAAATTTTTAAAATAATAGTGTTTTTAATTACCTTAAAATTAATAACTTATTAAGTGGTGAAATAAAGTAAAATTAGTTTTTGTTTTTTATTGTAAAAAAAGCCGGGTTGTTTTCAGAGTGATAAGTGAGTTTTTTTATATTAAAGTTTACATACAAACCTTTAATTTATTAAGGAACATACATACCTACGTACGTACATACAAGTGTTTTCTATTTTTTTGTGTGTTCTCCTTTGTGCTATATTCTTTAAATTTAACTTAAAAGCATTAAAATCTGTATTGTTTACAATTTGAAATTAACTCGCGTACAAACACTGTATTGTTGGTAGTGTTTCATTTAACTACGTATATGCACCCTACAGTCCAGTATAGTAGCGACTTATAACGTTTGTGTCTTACATTGGAAAATATTATCCTTTTAATATTTTTTTGTAGAATTTATTGAGAATTTTAATTAAATTTCACTAATTTAATATTTCTTTAGTAAAATTTTTCGTAGTTTGTAAATTTTCGTATTTTTTAAATTTTTTCCATCGAATATACACAAAATGTCTAGTAACGCTTTAGATATTTTTATTAGAGAGTCCGACGCTCTTATTAAATTTGAGGCAAAGTTCAATGAACTTTGCGAGAACGTACATACGGTGTTTACACTTGAAATTCGCGGAAAAGAACTAAGTGTTTTGTGGGAAAGCGTTAAATCATCCTACAAATCGTGTTTAGGTTTTTTGGAAAAGGCGGAAAACGCGGAACCAGCTGATGTGGACGCGGCCGAGGCGAAATACGACGCGAGTTTTAACGCATATGTTAGTTGTTTGGCAGCAATTAATGAAAAATTGCATAACTTGGAACCGCGAAACAATGCTAACGCGAAGGCAAACGAAGATTCTCCGGTCGTACCGGTTATGACGGATGATTTTGGTCATAATTTTAACATTCCGCCGTGCAACATACCAGTTTTCGATAGCGAAGTTATTTCTTGGCCCACTTTTCGGGATCTTTTCACCGCGGTTTACATAAATAACTCGCGTATTAGTCCAATTGTGCGATTATTTGCTTTATTAGAGAAAACTCGTGGTGACGCACGTGATATAGTTTCAAAAGCGCCGCTAACGAACAGAGGCTTCGACATTGCCTGGAAAAGTTTAACGGATAAATACGAAAATTTGCGTCGATTGGTAAACCACCAGATCATTACGCTTTTCGATCTTCCCTTCCTTGACAAGGAAACGGATGAGGGTTTGAAAAAGTTACAGCGCGGTATAAATAGTTGTCTTTCAGCCTTATCTGCTTTGGACATTTCCGCGAACGGTGATTTAAGTTCACATATAATCGTTTTTATGTGTATCCAACGGTTACCTGCCATCACCGTGAATCTTTGGGAGCAGTCCGTTAGGGATAAAAAAGCTTTGTCACTTTGGAGTGATTTAGATCGCTTTCTGACGGAAAGAATCGACACTTTAGAGTGTTCTCGTGATCTTAGGGGTTCTCACCTGTCAAAAAGATCCGCGGAATTGAAAGTAAAAGCACACCGTATTGCGGCCTCCACGTCTGCGAGCACTTCGTGCGTTTTGTGTAAAAATCAGGTGCATTTTTTGCGCTCTTGCCCACGCTTCAAAAGTCTATCGGTTGCTGATAGGTATTTGAATGTGAAGAAGTTTCATTGTTGTGTCAATTGTCTTTCAAGGACCCTTGAGGCTAAAAACTGTACAAGTACACATAATTGTTCAATGTGCGGTAAACGTCACCACACTTTGTTGCATCGCGATTTAGCTGCTGGTATAATAATTTTACAAATTTGACTGCAGGTTCGGGTACAGCTCCTCGTCTTCCCAACTCTGCGTTAGTTGATCCAAATATACAGTCCACTTCTAGTGGTGGCAATCTCACATTGCCATCGAATCGACAGGTATTTCACGCATCGGTGAATAGGAATGTGTTTTTAGGAACGGCTATGGTTAACATCGTTCACCAGGGTATTACGTACCCAGCTCGTGCGCTTATTGATCCCGCCTCCGAAAGTTCGTTTATTTCGGAACGTTTAGTAAATCGTTTGAAACTTCCTACACTTTCTACGAAAGTCGGCGTTTCAGGTGTGGAATTGATCTCGACTTCGTCGAAAAAGCTTTGTTCGGTTAAAGTTGGCTCTCCTATTGATTCTGCGTTTTCAATAGAGGCCTTACTTCTTGTGTTGACCAAGGTTTCTGGAAATCTGCCATCTTTTGAAGTACCTTCGGATATAAAGGGAAATTTGCCAAATCTTCGTTTGGCTGATTCTAATTTCTACGACAGTAGACCTGTCGATCTTTTGCTCGGTTCTGAACTATATCCCAGAATCATTGTTGCGGACCTTCCTCGGCATATTTTGGGTTCTTTGATTGCTCAAAACACTGCGTTTGGTTGGATTATTTCTGGTCCTCTCTTGCAACCTCGGGTTCAAGTATATTCTACTCATGTAGAATTTTCAGAAGAAGATTGCCTTAATAAAAATCTTCTCGTCGCTCCCCTGATGGTAGATATATTGTATCTCTACCTTTTAAACCAGAATTTCCTGAATCTCTTTCGCTAGGATCGTCTAGGTTGAGTGTCATGGGACAGTATCTTAGGACGGAATCTTCTCTTCAGCGGAAACCTGAGATTAAGGAGATGTATGATAATGTCGTTAGGGAGTATATAGATCTCGGTCATATGCATCCAGTTTCGAACCCTACCTTGGATCCTAATTTTTCGTGCTACCTGCCTCATCACCCGGTCATTAAGCCTGAAAGGAAGACTACAAAATTGCGAGTTGTTTTCAATGCTTCAAATAAGACTTCAAATGGAAATAGTCTTAACGATTGTCTTTACGTTGGGCCAACACTGCAGGCAGACTTAGTCCTCTTAATTCTTCGATGGCGTCTTTTTAGATTTGTTTTCAACTGTGACATTACTCAGATGTATCGACAAATTCTGGTCCATTCTTCTCATACCCCATTTCAGCGTATTTTGTTTAGAAGTTCTCCGACGGAGGACGTTAAGGAATACGAGTTACAGACTGTGACTTTTGGCGTCAATTGCGCTCCATATCTTGCGATTCGGACTTTACTACAGTTAGCGGACGATTCTGAAGCTGAGTTTCCTATGGCATCACACATTTTACGAAAGTGTATGTACGTTGACGACATTTTAACGGGAACTCACGACGTTTCAACTGCTTTGATTGCTTATGATCAGCTTATCGCAGCCTTATCTTCTGCTAAGTTTGAACTTAGAAAGTGGACTTCAAACGAACATACAATTTTGGACGGATTTCCTTCGGAACATTTAGTTGACGCTAAATTACTGACTTTTGTAGAATCCAGTAGCTCAAAGACCTTGGGAATCCAATGGAATGCTCAGCTGGACTCTTTCTATTTTAATGCGACTCCTATAGCACATAAGTCAGGTTATACAAAGAGGGAAGTTTTATCTACACTCTAATAAATTTTTGTTCAAATCTACTCCATTAAAAGGAGGTAACTTGATACCTACTATAAATTGGGCAAAAATAGGCACAATGTGTAAATAAAAATATATAGACACATAGTGTTTAAAAGTAATAAACACAATGTGTCTAAAAATATGTTTTTAATTGTAACAAAAGGTTTAGTAACATTTGAGATTTGTTTAAATTTTAATTTTTTGTGTCTAAGAAAGCTGTAAAAAATGCTTGAACTGACATTTAAAATGTCTAGAAACACGCCTAATAATGCGCATATATACAATTAAAATGTTTTTTATTAACTAGTGCACCTTATACTTCCTAAAGAAAACAAAATGCAATTTTCGAATATGAAGGCTTTATTAACAAGGTTTTATTAGTATGATATTATTATTATTATCATAATAAAAAAAAGGCAATGCAGTTAAAATAAAAATTTAAATAACAACAATAATAATTAATATTGAATTATAAATATTACTTAAACGTCAGCCGAAAGGGAATAGATCTGGAATTTTTTCATATAGAAAACCAGCATTAATTTTCTGTGTATTTTTCTATATGAAAAAGTGCTTAGAACCTCAGGGACTCTGACTTATATTAAGAAATTTTCAGAATTTACAGGATTTTATATAAAAGAAAATCCATTGAATCTGGTAGATTTCTACAACAAAAAGTCGTTAGAATCTGAAGATTTGACTATAAAAAGTAATTCTAGGAAAAAGTCCTAAAAATCAGACCTTTTCATTATAAAAAAAAAAATCACTGAAGAACTTTTTCTAACGAAAACCCCTTAGTTTCTATATTATATTGAGAAAATTTTCTTATAATAAACACTTAGAATCTGAGAAGTCCGTACTGTAGAAAAAGCCATTAGATTCTGAAGAAGTTTACCTAAAGAAAAAAACTCAGACTTCCAGAAATTCTTCTTTTAAAAACATTTAGAAACTCAATTTTAATAAGAAAAAATTTTTCAGAATCTGAGGATAATTCTATGGGAAGAAGTCTTCAGAATTTGAAAGTTTTACTATAGTATCACTCTAAACTAAATGTAAGAAAATATTGTAGTTTTAATATGTTGACTCCCAATCAAAGTATTTTAATAAATGCGAAAAAAAAACATGGAAAAAATTCGGGTGAGCTAACACCCATATCATAACCAATTATAATTTTCTCCCAAAATCTCCTACGTCATCGGTCTCACAAGAACGAAGGTGCGCCATTTTGAAATATGAACTCAGTTTAACATTATCCTAACAATTTTGCAGATGCTCGAATTTTGACACATAACCTTTTAGCGGTAAATATAGAAAATACTTTGTTCATCTAATCCCGGGTGGTAGACGGCTCTATTTCGAAATTAGAAAAGGGTGCTCTTAGCAGCAGCTAATGGTGAGATTCACTTAATTTTAAAATATTGGCAATATAGGATTTGCAAATATAATTAGATTACATTAACATATTTATATCCGGGTAGAGTACGGCTCTAATTTTTAAGTAAGGTATCACCAACTTAACAAAAAATTCCTGATGTTCTTTCATTAAAAGATCTTCATGACCTCATTTACTCCTTTCTTGCATCCCTTTTCAATTAAATTCTAAAAAAATTCAAGTTCTTAAAAATATTTACAATACTCCAAAAATAAAATTACTTACCGTACCAATATTGATTGCTAAATCCTCTAAAAAGTCTTCTTTATAATTGGTTTTAAATAGAAATTTTGATATTTCATTTGAGAAAAAAAGTGAATGACAAATTCAAATTACACACAATGTGTCTAAAAAATGTATACAATATTTTGATTGCTACTATAAATGTGTAATTTGTTTATACAAATGCGTACAATATGAAAAAATGTTTATCAACATACAAAATACTATATTTTGTGTGTGATATTCTAACAAAAATGCCTAAATAGATTTAATACACATTTTGTACATAAATTTAGGCATTTTGATTATTTTTAAATAAAAATTTACACACTTAAAGCAGTATGTTTACATACAATTTTTAGAGTGTACCATAGCAAAATTGTCGATCCTGTAGGTTGGTTAAGTCCTGTTATTGTTGTCGCGAAAATTATCATGCAAAGGATTTGGCTTGATAATATCAATTGGGATGATTTGCTTCCGCTTTCTACGGAAAATGACTGGCGTAAATTTGTTGCATCCTATCATGAAGTTAATTATATTAAGATTCCACGGTGGGTTCATTATACCCCAGAAACTTCGGCGGAACTCCATGTCCTTTCTGATGCCTCGGAAAAGGCATACGCGGGGGTGATTTATATTCGTATTGAGACCTCTACCGGAGATGTTCACACCCATTTGCTTGCATCGAAGACAAAAGTGGCTCCCATTAAATCAATTTCTTTACCGCGACTTGAACTGTGCGGTGCAGTACTTGCGTCTGACCTTTTGAGAACAGTGCTAAGCGAAATTGATATTGGACTGAATCAAGTTTATTGTTGGACTGATTCCACTATAGTCCTTTCTTGGTTGAAAAGGGCACCCTGTTCTTGGACCACGTTTGTGGCAAATAGAGTTTGTCGTATTCAGGAGAATGTGGGAAATCATAATTGGTACCATGTCCGATCTGAGGACAATCCTGCAGATTTAGGTAGTCGGGGAACCTCTCCCTCTGAGTTGGCAACTAGTGAAATTTGGTGGCACGGCCCACAATGGCTTCGTCAGGAGAAAACTAAGTGGATTGTTTCCGATATTTCTCGCCTTAATACGGACATTGAGTGTCGAGCAGTTCGAACTCATGCTTCGTTTTTTACCGATGCCAGAGGCGCTGACGTATATGAGGATATTCTCACGAATTATTCGAGTCTTGATCGGGCACTTCGTGTTCTATCGTATGTCTTCAGATTCATTGAGAATACTCACCAGGCTCATAAATTAGGTCGTAATATATACGAGAATAAGACTCTTTCTAGTCTTGAGGTGAAAAGAACTAAGTTGCGTTTGGCCATTATGGCTCAGAAATACTATTTTGCTGAGGAATATAAATGCCTTCTGGAGAGAAAACCTTTGCGTTCGAAAAGTTCTCTCCTCCCTTTAAATCCTTTTCTTGATAAGGATGGGGTCATTCGACTGAATGGTCGTTTGACTAAATCGCCTTCTCTTTCTTATACAGAGAGGCATCCTATAATTTTGCCGTATTCCAGTAGATTTACGCTACTTTTGACGGAATATACTCATTTGATTTCTATTCACGGTGGAAATCAGTTAATGTTGCGAATACTTCGCATAGAATATTGGATACCACGATTTAAATCTAAGATTCGCGGAGTTATTAGTCGTTGTAAACGGTGTATCATTGACCGGAAAAGGTCTTGTAGTCAGATTATGGCAGCTCTTCCTCCCGAACGGAGCACTCTCGATAGGCCTTTCACTACAACTGGCGTGGACTTTGCAGGCCCCTTTGATATTAAGAGTTTTACTGGTAGGGCTTGTAAGATTACTAAAGGCTGTTTTTGTTTGCTTTTCTACAAAGGCAATTCATTTGGAAGCAACCTCTGACTTGTCTACGCCGACCTTTTTAGCGGCTTTTCATAGATTTATTTCGAGAAGAGGTTGTCCGAATACAATATTCTCTGACAATGGGACAAATTTTGTCGGTGCTTCGCGTGAAATAGAGAGGGATTTTAAAGCTTTTATTAAGGAAAGTCATACAACTCTGTGTTCCGCTTATCGCATTCAGGGTCTCTCGTGGCGGTTTATCCCAGCTGGGGCTCTACACATGGGTGGTCTTTGGGAAGCCGGTGTCAAGAGTTTTAAACTCCATTTTAGGAAAGAGGCACAAGCTTTTAAATATACATTTGAGGAGTTCTCTACAGTTCTTTCTCGAATTGAAGCTTGTTTGAATTCGCGTCCTCTTTGTCCTATGACGGACAATCCCCAGGACCCGGTTGCCCTGACTCCTGGTCATTTTTTGATTGGCTCTCCAATTCTGGCCCCTCCGGAGCCTATAGTACACGAGTCCCCTTTAAGTTTAATTAATCGATATCGGAAAATGAAAGCTATCGCACAACTCTTCTGCCGTCGCTGGAAGGAAGACTATTTGGCGAGTTTGCATAAACGATATAAATGGAAAAATCCGGAACGCGATCTTCAGGTAAATGACTTAGTCGTGGTAAGACATGAACAATTACCTCTGACTTCGTGGCGACTAGGAAGGGTTATTAAAGTTTATCCTGGAAGCGACGGACATGTAAGGGTCGCTGATATACGTACAGCAAACGGGGTTGTAAAACGACCGATCACAAAACTGGTCATTCTGACCACCTAAATTTATTTACTCGGTCCTTACTGGCCGCTTCGGGGTCCCTACTGATCCACTATTGTTTTTTTTTATAACCGACGGGGTCCCTACTGGCCCATTCAGACCATGAACTTTGTATGAATTTTCTACGGGGTCCCTACTGCCCCAATTAGTTTTAAGTGTTATTTGAAAATAAATTATTTGAATTCAAGCTCACATAATTTTATGTGTAAACTGAACTATACATTTTTTTTAAATATAGCCTAGATATAAGATTTTGGTTGCAACACACCTGGATGTTGCAAGGTGGCCGGCAATGTTTAATTACAAATCAATAATTTGTCTCTTTATGACTTTTTGGGCACTTTTGCCATTGATGGGTTAATTTTCACTAGAATCTAACTTTTACTCCCCTTTTTGTACAACTTTGTTGGGACTTTTTATACAGATTCTAGCGAGTACTTAAACGTTGTTGTTCACCGCCTTAAGAATTCTTATTCGTTGTCCTTACTACATACGATCAACATCAATTTACCGACGGTAATTTAATAATTATATAAATAAATTAAGAATCCTTTTTTCTCACCAAAAATTGAAATTTTATTGTTTTTATTTATTTACATATTTTGCCTTCACGCAAACAAACATAAACAATTGAAAAGGTCGTAAATATGGCTGCAATTTTTTTTGTTGAATTGTGAAGAAAACGTAAAAAAAAGATGGCTCCTTGATATTTGCGCCAGTAGAATCGTGAAAAAAGATGGCTGCTAAAGAGCAATGAAAGGCTTAAGGCGCGAATTTTTATTAAAACAAAAGGGTTGCAAAAAATGGCGGTGTGATTAAAAATGTCGCGTCGCAATTGATGTAACCTCAAACTGAGCCACCATATCGTAGATATTTTCCAAATATAAATAAAATTTCACGTACGTACCTCGTTTTAGCTTTCAATTTATGTTGTTCCTTACCGGGAGATGGACCAAATGTTGGGGTCAGTACGTGGGGTGGCCGTCGCTTTGGGGCTACGGTGTGGCTGTTGGATGTCGCAGACTCCTTACCCTTTTTTGTTTTAACTTATTTTTATTATTTAAAACACTTCTTTTCTTTTTTGGTTTATAGGTTGGTTTTATTAAATATATAAGTATGTTTTTCTTTTTCTTTCATATATTTTATTTTGCCTTTCTTTACAATTTTTCACTTAGTTTCTATTTAGTTTCAAACCTTTTTTTTTCTTTTTATAAAAATTACAATTTTGTTTTCTTTAGTTTCACAGTCTCTTATCTCTTTACTTTAATTTTTCTTAAACTTGGTTCTTTTTCCTTCACTTTTATTATATTTAAATTTTTGTCTGTTTTCTTCACTTAGCAAATTTTATATTTTAATTTTACAGCTTCAGTTCTGTTTTTCTTTCCTTTTTTTCGCTTTTCAGTTAATTAATTTTTCACTTTTATTTTGCTGCTGCTGCCGGCCGATTACGATCACGAAAACAATAATAATAAAAAGGATAGTGCCCTGAAGATGTGGAGTACCGGGTTTTTCATGCGAATACCCAGTACCCACACCTTCAGTACACGATCACAACGGACATTAGGGCCAAACCGCATTAGCAGTGGCGGCGGCATTTTACCGCCACGCGACCTTCGCGCGTTATGTGGTTTGGGCCCTAACTCCTGTGTTTATCAAAAAAAAGAAATTTAAAGGGCCGACGTAAACAACCAGGTATGGGCACATAAATGGCTTGAAGGGCCAAATTTGAGATTTCACAAACTTACGATGGGCCGCACCAATTAATTACTCGACAAAAATTATTTTTTTTGTACAGCCTTCTGCCAAAACCTTTTTTTTGAGTATTTTGGTTTCCCAAGCCCGGATCTAAAGTCAAAAAAGTTCCACTGAATAGCCTTCGAATTGTGGGTTTTTCTTTTTTTTTCCCTCACCCAGGAAAATACTTTATGAGTCAATATTGCGGAGAAGTACATCAAAATCTTTTATATTTTTATAATTTTTGATCTAAACATATACAATTTTCGTGTAGACCATTTTCGTGATGCATAAACCAGGGCTAATTCTTAAATTTTAAAATTTCAATCACAAGACTCATAACCTAGCCTAAATAGTTGGATACTTTTATGAGGGTTGTTATTCTGTAAATCAAGATTTATTCAAAAAAGCACATATTTTTAAAATTTTAAATTTGTTTGTCATAATCATAAAATCATAAAAGGCACAAACAGTTGAGGTAAATTTTTAAATCCAAAGGTGATTAAATCCAAAGGTGATTTTTAAATCAAAAGTTTAATAATATATTTTTAGCACTTTTCTGATTAATTTTTGGGCTTGTTTGCTAGCTGGAAACTCTCGAAAAAATAAATTATGAAAACTTTGTTCAAAAGTTGAATAACATATTAAAAAATTGGGATAAGGCGAAAATGTTTGCTTTAAAAACGGGATAAAAATTCAAGGCGGCACAAGCCTTTAGAAAGCGATATAATCCCGTCAAAAGCCGATTGGTTGGTCAAGTTAAGTACACTAATAGAAAAAAGCCTGAAAAAATTTTGTTAAAGCTGCTAGAAAATAGTTAAAAATTACCTAGCATAAAAAACTGCAGAAAGAACCAGATTTTCTTTGCTAAATATTAATGAGATAAAAATAGCAAAAACAAAGCTGTTAAATATACAGAATTTTAGTTGTATTTCAGTTAAATTTTAGTTAATTGAAATAAAAAAATTTCTCTGCTAGAATAATCAACAAATTTTGTAATATATTTGTATAATTATCAAACTCAAAAAAATTTTAAATTGTTTTGAGAGGATAATAAAATCTGTTTTTTTGAAATCAGCAATCTACTATTTTTCATCATACATTTCTGTAAATTTTAGCTGGATGATTATTATTATATTTAACAGTTTATTTTTGTTCTTCTAATCTTACTCATATTTAGCAAAAATCGTCAAAAAAAAAAAATGCCTGCAAAGACATCTTTAAATAATAAACCTGTAAACATAGCAGAAAAAGCTATTAATTGTTGTGCTATTTTCACAGGTATATTTCTATGAGTGTATGAATAAAATTTTATTGTGTCTAACTGTTTTACCAAATTTAAGTGCTTCAAGGACTATTCTCAAAAGTAGATTTCAGAGATTATTACGAGGTCCGTGGAACAGCCTTAAACAGTTCCTCAAATGAAAGGTAGTTTTTTGAATTCAAACTCATAAAAAATAAGAGACTTCTAAGTACTTCTATGTCATATTGAGCCATAAAGTATTTTCCCAGGTTTAAGAGTTAAATAAAGAGGATGACATTTTTCACTAAATATTCGTATGTAGGAGGCGAAAATACTTTAAAAAGTTTTAGAGGAAGTCTGTGCAAAAAAGTCGATATCTGTTGATCGGTGTAATTTTTCTGAGGCTCCATTTAATATTTATTCTGCTATCGCTGTCTTCTATATTCTGTATTTTTTTAAATTCTGATTTTAATTTTTTTTTAATTTTGTTTAAAATTTAAAAAAAAATTTTTTGATTGTTTTAAAATTAGTGAAGGGCCGCACGAAATTGGTTGACCGCATTTGCCCATGTATACAGTTGGAAAGAGAATTTTATATTCTCTTATATCTTATATATAAATTATAAGATCTATATCAATAATTTTTTAACACGTAGTTAAACAATATATTTAGAATTTATAATACAAATTTCAGAAAAAAAAAACAATTTTTAGTTAATTTTTTTAATAGTATACAAATTTTCTTTCCGAAATTTGAGTTTTTTTTACTAATTTTGACCTAGCGCCCACATTTATAACCAGGATGTCTAAATTTAAAGCAAGAGCAATGCTAACCATCTGTCTTATAAAATGTAATTCATGGATTTTTAACAAACCCTGTGCAAAGTTTTTACAGGCCTATAAACTGAAAAATTATTTTGAAAATTGATGACTATCGACCACTGCCAAATGTAGGGTGCATGTCCAAAATGAGAAAAACTGAGCGCTACACACGTCCTTAAAGGATGGCCTTTTACTATGCAAAAATAAAAAAATAACATTTCTAACAAAATTTTTTACAAATTTAAAAATAATGCAGGCACTTTTTTACAAAAATTAACGATTTTTTGGTTAAAATTCAGTTTTGAATTTAGACCTTTTTTACGACTTAACGGAATAATATATTTCAAAGGTTTTTTCTTTATATTTACCTAGAATATTGTCACTTAAAATCGAACTAGTATTAAAAAAGTTATACGCAAAAAATGAAAAGGAGTCGAGTAAAAAAATTAAAACTTTTATTTTTTCGAAGTGAAATATCTCTTAAACTGTAAGAGATAACAAAAGTTTAATTCTTGGTGTACCCCTAAAAAAATATGACACCCTCTGGAATTAAAAACGAAAATTGTTTTTCTATATGGTGTTAAGGAACCGGGGCCCCCGGGACCCGCTAGCTCCGAAAACCCGAAACACGCCCAAAATGGAACGTGTGACGACTCAAATTAAAGGAAATTTTCTCAAGATGCTAAATATACATTTTGTTTTAAGATCCGGAATAGGTGAATTTTGGTAATTTTAGGTGTTAAAAAAATACTATTCTGTAGTTGCTGTCGTTGGTACATAGCTTACACAAGCTTTATTTTGTAAAAAATTAAAATTGAATGAATCTTTGGGGGTTTTTTGTGTATTGTAGAACATAGCGCCGCAGGGAAATTTTTTTTTTGTTACATAGCAAACATGAGCTTTATTTTGGTAAAAGTTAGTGTTTTTTTTTTTTGGAAAAAATTAAAATTTAATGAATGTTTGGGGATTTTTTGTGTATTGTAGACTTGGGCATCTAGTTCGATTTGTTTTACAGAACTAGTTCGCTCTTCTTCTTTGACAATTTCGTTCAATCGTTAAGAAAAGAATTTTTTCGATCGTTGGTTTGGCAATTTTGAATAGGTAGCTAATTCATATAACTCGTCTTTTAGTTAGGATATAAAATATCAGACAAATTAAGTATTTTAAGAAAAAAAAAGAAAAATGTTTCGTGGAGAAAATATTTTTAATTAATAAAAAGAAACAAAATTATCCCGGCCAATGGTAATAAAATGAACGATTAAACTAGAAGAGCGATTAGAAGTGAACTAGATCTTTCGATCAATTGAGCGACTAGTTCAATTGAACTAGTTCGTTCACAAACTACATAAGTCTAGTGTATTGTGGGACACCGCCGAAGAGATACAAAAACACTTACGCAAACATTTTTTTGTCTTGTTTAGCAGAATCCAAAATGAAAATCATTAAAAACGGTTAGTATTTAAGAAAGTTACCAGCAGCACAAAGTTTTTCATACCCGAGGTAGTTAACTTTCGCCACCTGTATCTCCGTCCCTGGTTCAGCTACAGACTTAATAAGATGTCATTCTGAAAATTTAGCTCCTCCCCTACAACCGTTTCAATTTTCAGACAAAAGCGTTTAGAAGTTAGAAGTTCCAAACTTATTACCATTTTTTTTTATAATTTTTGTAAATATTCTTTTAAATAAAGGAATAAAATTAAAAAAATAATAAAGGTTTATTCTTCTTATTAACCTCAAACATACTAATTTAAAATTGCAAAAATGTATATTAATTACAATATTAATTTCAGCTGTCTATATGACGTTAGAACAACATTGCACTAAAAATACATTATGAATTGCCCCGTGGCAACCCGTCTCCAATATATGCAAGTTGGCTACTTTTGAACGTAAAAATCATACGTCAGTGTGGCAACATTTGCTAAAAAAAGGAGACACGGAGGAGATTGGAAGATAAACAGAAATCTAAAAATATAATGTTTGTATGTGTCTGTGTTTGATCACTTCTGAGTAAGAGGCAATAACAGAAAGCTGAATAGGAAAGAAAACAATGAATTAGTTGCATTGCATTCAAGGCCTTACTTGGGTAAGATGGCAAAGTTGCCGTAGCACTTCATTATAGTTACGTTTGTAATATGGGGACATGTTTTTGAATCCTACAGCCGACGGGTTATTGAAAAAATTATCATATAGAGACAATCTGACAATAAATATGTAAACAATTAACAATTTCATGGAAAATCACTGATGAAGCCTGTCCATACAAAAAGGCAGAAACTAGATCTAGTCTGATTTAAAAATTAATGTTTATAATTTTTAGCGAAAAAGGTTTATTCTTGTTCTTAACGTCAAACCTACTAAATTAAATAATGTTAATTAAATTTTTGACAACCCTTCAAATATGCTTTTTAAATGCTGCTGTTACAGTATTTTCCCTCCTAATTAAGTTCTGGTGTTGTTATTAATAAACTATAAAAGCTACAAAAAACCGAACAGTTCGGCCGGAAAATATATTTTGTCGGTATTTGGTATGTTCAAGGATTATGGACAAATTTTACTTATGAAACAATGTTTATTGGGCCGATTAGAATGCATTTTGAGGGTCAAACTTAAGGAAAAGTCACTGTCCAGCCCCCGAAAGTTCGGCCAAAGTGATAAAAGTTCGGCGGCCGAACAGCTAAACTATGGAGTTTTCCTTAAATTTAACACTCAAAATCAGGCGCGGATCCAGGATTCGCTCAAGGAGGGGGGGGGGGGGCTAAACAATTTTTATATCTTATACGGTAGTTATATCTATATATATTTTATGAACTAGAAGTAGAAGTTTTAATACATGTTTTAGTATATTTTTGTGAAGTTGTTCCAAAAAGTACCAAACAAGGGTTCGGGAAAATCTGTTTAACCTATTTCGACATTTTTTGAATGTTCAGTTAGTTTTTTGTCAGTAAAAATCTGATTCATTATTGTGGTCCTCTATCCTCGTTAACGATTTTATCAATATAGCTTCTAACTTAAGACAACTGTCGGTTGAGTCAAAGTAAAGCTTATTCTGTAATTTTTAATAAGAACCAAAAAAATTGATTTGAATTTTAATTGTTTTGAAAATGTAAAATTTAAACAAACAAATTGTTTACATAAACTTAGAAAATTTGCTATTGCAATAAGTTAACGATATATTGTTCTATATTCAAAAAATTTTTTCCTTAACTATCGAATTTTGTCATAAATATGTTAAGAAATCGCAGTATCCCAGTGTAGAAAATCATTACCAGATATGTGGTTATGTAACTACATACTTGGTAATAGTAACTAGTTACTTTTGTTATTACATTTCTTATTACCTTTATATGGCGATGTCGCGAAAAATAATGAGTTGTCGTTACACACCAGCATACGAAAAATCAAAAAAATATATCGTTACCTATGTTCTTACCAGTACTGACAAAAATAATGAGTCTAAGAATAGATTTTCTAAAAAATAAATTATATAAAAAAAAATATTTTTTATTGTATTTTTTTTTTTTAATAAAATTTGCTGGTGCGGGAATCGAACCTGGGTCTACAGATTGCCAGTCAACAGCTCTACCATCTGAGCTATATCGACATGTAATATTTAATAGATAAAAACACAATTGACCTGCTGCACACAAGTAAGCTTACTCGCCAACATACAAAAAATCAAAAAATATGTGGTTACATATATCCTTACCAGTGTTTAAAAAATATTGAGTATAAAAATAGATTTCAAAAAATTTTAAAAAAAATATAAAAAATTATTTTCTATTTGAAATAATGATAAAAATAAGTAATTATCAGTAACTCATTATTATATGTTTTAAAATAATACAGAAGGTAAGTGCGTGCCATTACTGGTAGTCCAAAAAATAATGATATGTCATTACCGTTTCTACACTGGGATAGAATCCAAAATATTTTTAGAGAAATTATCTCTAAAATCGCAAACTTAATACGTGTAAAAATCATTTAAAAATTAAATTAAAAATTAAATAATATTTTCATAGGAAACACAATGGAGATTCTGATATGAAAAAATTCTCCGAATATGATAATAGGAATATGCCGTAAATTTTAAAAATTGTTGCAAGGTCTGTGATTTTTTTGTAAGAAAAATTACTCCAAATCCTACAACTTTCATATCAAACCTAGAATATTACAAATGTTCCAGTGTGAAAGAGTTTTTCAAATACAACAATGTTTCCTAATCTAATAGGTTTTTTATAGAAGAAGTGTCTAACGGGCCGTTTTATAGTCAAAACTAGCATTTTTGAAAATTTCTTTTTAAGAAATATTTAAGAAACACAAAATTTCTTACTTAAAAATATATAAGAAAAAATCAGCCTTTGTTCTGACTATGAAAATGGCCCTAATTATTACAACTTTTGAATAAAAAAACATTTTAGAAGAATGACCTAAAATTTGAAAGGTTTTCAATACGAAAAGTTTGGATACAAAACTTTTAAATTAAAAAACAAAATAAACAACTAACGATCAAACTATCCTGATGGGTTCCTTTCGATCTTAATGAAATTCGGATATGTGATAGAGTTCTGCGTCAAAAGTTTCCAAATATCCAAATCTCAATAAAACCTTCTATTATTACCCGGTAACAAGTTTTGTAAGAAGAAGTCAAGGTACGTAAACTCCTAATTTTCTATTATAAAATGTATAACTTTAGCAAGGACATATCGATTGAGGTAACTCCCTACAAATGGCTCATTTACCCTACACAGAGATAGTTTTGCTCGACGAGTTTTAATGGAATTTTTCATCTTCTTATCAAAATCAATAAAAATAATTCTTAAGATTGATATATTTTATGAAACTTTATATAAATACTTTTAATAAATAAAAGAAAAATTTTTCCCAACATTTTATGAAAAATTGCATTAATTCAATGAAAATTTCCAATGGAACTTCATTGGTTTTATGCAAAAGCTTATTAATATCCTGCAGATAATTCTCTCAGTGTAGGTTAAAAGTAATGAGTTTTTTTCACATTAAATATTTTTTATATTGTGTATTAAATTAAAATTAACAAATTTTTAATATTACTTACATTTACACTTAATGAAAAACTAACAGTTTATGAAAACTGCTTGTATTTACTTGTCAAATTCAATACAATTTTTTAATCAATAACTAAAAGCC
Organism: Leucophora obtusa; assembly: GCA_949987735.1. Lineage (NCBI taxonomy): Eukaryota > Metazoa > Arthropoda > Insecta > Diptera > Anthomyiidae > Leucophora > Leucophora obtusa. The sequence goes on along the minus strand of OX465295.1, from coordinate 268,610,021 downwards.
TTTAAAAATGCCAGTTATTTTCGTATAAAACAAAATTATAAAACACTAGAAAATATGCAATGATATTCAATTTGTGTACAATTTCTTTTTTATAAAAATATGACTCCAAATCTGATACATTTAATTTAATATCTTAGAATTAACAATTTCTTCTAATGTAAGATTTTCCTCCGGTATGAGGAGTGAAATTTTGTTCGTTGATTTAATGATTTTAAGTGAAGTTTTGTTCGGTGATTTTAAGAATTTAAGGTATGTCTGAGCATTACTTACGGATAAGATGGTCATCCTAAGACCATTAAATTTAAAAAAAAGTTATTTAAGAAGTTCAATTAAGGAGGTTTTAGTAGTGCACTTAAGTTAAAAAAAATTAAATTGTAGTGCTCACATTAAAATATAAAGGTCAATTTTATAGTCAGAATTAAGCACCATTCTTTTCTTAAATGTATCCAAGTAAGTAATTTCGTAACAAATCAATCTTTGTTCTGACAATAAAACTGGCGCTAAATATTAATTTTTCAGTAAAATGTCTCAAAACATTCGTTTAATTGCAAAAACTGGTTAAAGGTTTCATATTAATTCTGTAAAAAAGCTCATTATAAATTTCTTTTTCAATAGTAGCTCTTGAAAAATATATAATCTGTCAGGTTTCCTGAACAAAAGAAATTTTTGAATCCGCCCAGGTAGAAATTGCCGACGTTGCAACAAAAATTGTACTGGGAGAGCACTGTTTTTTACGAAATGGCAGTACTACTTAAAACGTGCTTTGCCAGTACTGTTTTCTGAAAATTAACGAGGTTTTTTTAATTTATTAAAATTAACCATTTTATAAATTTTATGTATTTTTGCATCTAATATTACATAATTATTTATGTAAGAGAGACAAACCCATACTTTTCTTGTGAAGTTTCGACAGAATGCATTAAAACTGTGTGATGTACACTAAAAGGACAGTAAAGTACTAGCAAACTACTAAAATTGTTATTAAATGCACTGGGATAATACCAAAAAAATACCCAGCAGAAATTACTGCTTGCTTGTAAGCAGTTTCTGCATATTTTTCCGTGAAGAAAAAATGCCTCTTATTTTTAGTAAAACCTCTTATTTTCATTAAAATGACATTTTTCCGCATTTTAAAAAATTTTGATAAAAGAACCGCAAAAATATTTAAACAATCAAAATGTATTGCTCATTTCATGCCTTTTTGAAAAGCACAGTAGAAAGCGATGTAAACAATTAATCAACTTAGGCCTTTCGTTAGTGCTGTTTACGAAGCTATACATTTTTAGAAGCGCTAAAAGTAGAATTAAGGAAGCAGTCAACGTTTTTACTGCTTCCACATTTTTGCTGGGTAAAATCCCAAGCCTGCGCCAACGTTGGGAAATAACTATGGCCAAGCGTTTATTGGTGTTATCATTTCGACAACATGCCAGTACAGTGAATGTTGAAAATCCGACGCATTGCCAGTACATGTACTACCATCTCCAATACCGGGCCGACATTGTGCCGTTTGTATTTTTCTACCTGGGCGAGAATCTACACAAAATCTCAAAATTAAAAATGCTTGTTTTATGTAAATTTCTAAAATGTCTGTTTCCAAAATTAATCATGTTTTCCATTATAGCATTATTTGCACAAATTTTAGTCCCGAAGGGGGGCTTCAGCCCCCATAGCCCCCCCCCCCTTGTACCCGCGCCTGCTCAAAATCGAATTAAATCGGCCCAACAAACATTTAAGCAGTATGAACATTTCTCCACATGGCTTTCAAATCACAGAAAATAGACCAAATGTCACTTTTTGGCCGAACTGTTCGGTCGGATACTTCAAAAAATGGATAATTTTTACGAAAAAATAATAAAATAAATTTGTTACTCGAGTAATGTTTACCCTCCTTTTATACCATACCATTTGAAGATCAGCAAAAATATTCACATTCACTTCCACAATATAGAAAATGGGCATCTAGAAGGCCTACCAATTTGAATTTTAGGAGACAACAAAATTTTGAAAATATTTGCAAATCAAGTAAATTTGAAATAAATACAATAGGTAGATGTATAAGTTATCGAAGAAATTAATTTCTTTGTTTTGGGAAATAAAATTGGAAAACTAAAAGCAAATTTGTAACCGCAAAAGAAAATCCACAGGTATGTGCTAACTTTTTTGCATAAGTTAAATCATATACATACATATCTTTTATAACACTTTTCTAATGTCTTTACAGATCGCAATCATGTCGTTGTTTTAATGGACTAACTGAACCGTATTTGTCGTAAGACACAAAAAATCCAACATTTCAAATACCCTCTAAGATTGTTTTGCAACAGGCGTTTCAAACAATATCTTTTTGGAATAAATACAAAGATATGTATTAATCCTTATAACATTCGATTGATCGTGTCCGGGCCGTTTTATGTGACACAAAATTCACAAATTGCGAGTGGTTTATCTCAAATTGAATGTCAATTTTATGTTTTTGTGTAATGTGTGATATGTTTTTTATACGCAGAAGAAATTTTTCTGGACGAGTTTTATTGAAATTTTTTTAGTAAAGTAATAAAGTTTCTTAAATTTGATGAAAAAGCTTCACATATGAATCTAGTTTTAATGAAACTTTTTCATTGAGTGCATGCAATTTTAAGAACTAAAATGAAAATTTTCACAACATTTTATGAAAAATTCCATTAATTCAACGAAAAGTTTCAACGGGTTCCAGTGTAACTTTATTGGTGTTATGCAAAAATTTATTAATATTATGCAGATAATTCTCTCAATGTATGCACGAATTTCCTATATAAATTTAATGAAATAAAAATGCAGTTTTAATTCACCTAATTAAAATTTTTATTATAAAGCGAATATGGAGGATACAATATCTTTTTTAATTCATTTTGTGAAGGAAAGGAGCGTTCAATTAAACAAAATCCCTAATGAATTTGTTCATAATATCCTAGCAAAACCTTTCATTACCATGTAATGAGTTTTAGGTATTGAAATCTTAAGTGTTCACTAGTTACCTTTTAATTACTGAACTGCTTATTTTAAAATGGTGATGTCATTGGAGGAAAATCGTTACACTGATGTTACCTGTAAGTAGTTTATCAACTGTTCTATAAATCATAGCTGCAATCTTAAATTACTTTTATTTGAATTTTACATAAAAAATTAAATAATTTTTAATTTTTATTTGTTTCAAAAAAATTAAAATTATTTTTAAATTAATTGATCGTTTTCAAATAAAAATATTAATAACCTTAATATTTATTTGGTATGAGAAATAAATATTTTTTTAATTGTTATTTTTATTTGAGCAGAACTCAAATACTTTTTTTTTAATTGAAACATCTCTTCATCAAATTTCAATTAAAATTTATTTCTTTAAAAATTTTATTATTATATTAAAATATTTTAATTTGTAAAAATATAAAACAAAATTTTCTAATAAATATTTCATTTGCCTAAAAACAAAATAAAAATATATTTTATTCAAATCTAATTCGATTAAAATATTTCGAAATTTTATTTGAACCAAAATCTAATAAAATAAAAAAATATTTTCCTCAAATTTTGTTCAAATAAAATTTTATTTTGCTAACGAAATGTATCAAATAAAAATTTATTTCAACATAAAATGTATCAATTAAAAATTTTGCTCAACTTTTTTAAATTAGAAATGTTTCAATTAGATCTGTTGTTAAGTTTTTTTAAATCTAAAAAAATGTTTTAGAAAGTATAGCTTTTTGCTGTAATGTACATACAGGGTGCCCCAAAAGTAATATCATAATGTGAATGTGCTTTAATTTTTGCAAATGGCGTCAAATATAATAGTGCTTTGACATCTATGTTGTAGACATATAGGGAATTATTTGACAACAAGGAATGGAGCTATACTAGGGATGCCAAACGGGAAATCCCAAAATCCCGGGATTTTCGGGATTGGCAAAATCCCGAATCCCGGGATTATTTCTCAAAAATCCCGGGATTTTCTTATTTTTTAATATTAATATAAACGCAAATAAACAAAGTGAGCAATTTTAGATTACCTACGTTTTTTCTTGAATTTTCTCATATTGACAAGAAATTGATGCCAAGATATTGTTAAAATTATAAATTAAGTAGATTGATTATTCGAGTAAACTATGCAAAGACTTTGCAGAAAAATTTGAAATTTTGGTAAACAATATTAAGTTTTTGAGTAATACATGCGAAAAACCAAGTTTGTTTGTTATTTTACCGATTTGTTCTTCCAAGCGAAAATCGATTTCTGAAACTGGGACTGTAAGTTTTGGCTGGGACTGTAAGTTTGAATTCTTCCATGAAAACATTTGATAACGATAACTTTGTTGCTGTAATTACACGATTTAGTGAGCAAGGTTGTCGCAACGAATCTGTTTTAAAATCTGCTTAAAAAATATTTAAAGTGTAGTGTACTTAATGACAGGCCTTCATATATTATCCCAGCCAGCAAAATACAAACGGAAATGCGATGTAAAGGTATTTTAACAGGTGGTACAAGTACTGACAAAAATTGCTTTCCCATTTCCAATATGATAACGTCAATAGACAAAAGGACCGGCAAAAAGCGCCGGAAAAGTACTGGAGAAACAAAAATTTGAACTTTGGCAAAACTCTGCCAAAACCAATAAATAGGTGGTTTGGAATTATATTTTCCAAAATAAAATTTAAAAAAAGTTCATATGTATCTTTTTTTTGCCCTGCCTTGATGTTTTGTAAAACAAATACTGGCAAAACGATTTTTGCAAACGCTGGCAAAGCATCCCAAATGAGTGTTTTGCCAGTCATTTTTAACATCGCGGTTACCCAGTGGTATGCAAATACTTGATTTTTTGTACCACTGTCAATTTCTGACTGAGATGTTTCAATATTCATAAAATGTACCACATTATTAATTAACAACTATTAAATAATTATAAAACGCTTTATTCTATAAAAAAATTAGTTACATAACACAAAAATTTTTAGAAATAAAGAAAAATTTAAATCCCGAAATCCCGTAAAATCCCGGGATCCCGAAAAATCCCGTAGTCTCGGGATCCCGGGATTTCATACAAAATCCCGAATTCCGGGATTTTCAAATATCAATCCCGATTGGCATTCCTAAGCGATACACACCTGAAAAACGTTGAATTATTTTTGCTGTTTATTTGACCAATTTTGGGTATGTTTTAACCATTGTTTAAATATAAAGGTCAGAATAAACGACTCAAATGCACGCAAAATTTTTGTAGTATTAATATATTTAAAAAATTGTTAACATATTAATTAAAATGTTGATACCCATATTTCCCTGTTTACACTTTACCACAAATCAAATTTCTGGTAAAACGCGAATTTCAAAAAAAATCTGAAAAATGTATTCTCTTAAATAGACTAGAGGTTAAGATGTGTTAATTTGACATTAAAATTACAAACCTATTCATACGAAAAACTTAGAAATTCCTTTTTTTTATAGAATATCACCTTACAGGCGGTACACCTTCAAATATAAAGTATTTTTGCAAGGCAATTTAAAATTTTTTTATATTTTTTTTACCGAACGGAATTTACAGTCGGATTAAAAAGTGTGATATATCGATTTTTTGCCTCCAGGAGGCCAGTGTGTTGCTATAAAAGCAAAATCCAATGAAAAAAAAAGTCCGTTAAAAAATTAGTTAAAACTACTAAAAATTAGTTAAAAATGATGCTGCAGAAAAAACTGCTAAATTAGCAGATTATTTTTGCTATACATTAGTAGTATAGGAACAGCAAAAATAAAACTGTTAAATATACAGAATTTTAGTTATATTTGAGCTAAATTTTTGTAAATGGAGAATAGCAAATTAACCTGCAAAAAATGTTGCTAAATAATTAGTACCCTAAAAAAACACCAAAAAATTTAAAATTTTATAAGTTTTTTTTCGATTTTTTTTTTAATGCAAATGAAAACCGTGCCTTTTGAAAACAGCAGTTTACAATTTTTTAGCAAATATTTTTGCTGATTTGAGCATAATAGACTGCTATTTGCATTCAACTAAATCTAGCTTAAAAATAGCAAAAATTTTGTAGATTTAACAGTTTATTTTTGCTATTTTTAGTCTACAAATATTTAGCAAAATTTTCTGCAGATTTTGCAGTACAATTTGCTATTTTCAATTAACTAAAAGTTATCCTAAATATAACTAAAATTCTGTAAATTTAACAGTTTTAATTTTGCTGTTCTCATTTTACTAGTATTTACACTGATAGAATTTTGTACATAGTATTAATGAATTTGTTCATTAATACAATGAATTTTTTCATTGAAAAGTCCCCAAAGAATGGTTTCATTGGATTAATGAAACATGTTTCATTAAATAAATTTTAATGAATGGATTCATTTATCTAATGAAAGTTTCATAGAATATATGAATTTTTTTCATTAATTTCACGAAAAACATTATGAAAGATTCGTGTGTTTTTTTTTTTTGGTATTAAATTAAAATTTTTGGTATTAAATAAAATCAGGTCGACTTTACCTAACATTAAATTATTTTATTTAATTTTTTACTCAAATGCTTTTAACTTTTAAATTCATTTTTCTGAAAGTGCGGCTATAGTTATGAAACACTAGTAAAAATAATAAAAATGGCGATTTAAATTAACCTACGATAAAAAAAATATTTTGTTTTGTGGAAATAAATGTCTTTTAGATGTAACTTTCAGTTATAAGGTCTTTTATATGACTAAATTATTTAGAACCTCACATATCAGCTGTTTTATAGTGCGGCTATAGTTATGAAATGGAGTGTATGTATAGGGAAAACCAAAAAGAGGTAAATTTGTAAATGAAATCAATTTTATAAGCTAATTTTTTTCTTTATGAAATTTTCATTAATTTAGTGAAATTTTTTAATGCAATTATGAAAAAATAAGAAAAAAATCGAACGAAAAAATTCATAACAACAATGAATTTTCATTCAGTTAATGAATTTTTTCATTAAATCAATGAATCCATTTTAATGAAATCGATTCATTAATGCTATGAACGAAAATTCTATCAGTGTAGTAAAAAAATCTGCTAATTTTAGCAGTATTTTCTGCAGCATCATTTTTAACTAATTTTTAGTAACTTTACGTTCGCCAACAAAAAAAAATAAAAAAAATTTCTGCTGGATTTATCGAAAAAAGTTTAATTAGGGTCGTACATTAGGGTGGTCGCTTATTTTTTGGCGTCTAAACTCATTATTTTTGTTTGGCGTGGTCGTTTTTATAAGTAGTCACGCTTACCCGCTCGCTTACGAAAAAATGAGAAATAAGTAGTTATAAAATTTTGAATAATAAGTGGTTACACACATGCTTACAAAAAGTTTAATTATAAGTGGTTATCCGATTGCTTACTTGATTCTTAAAAATAAGGAGTTAGGCAAATACTATTAGCCTAAGGAAATACATTCAGAAAAATTTAAGTTTTCTCTACACCTTTTGCAACTGTAATTCAGAAAATATCAATTGAAATTCAGAATTTCCATTTGAAATTCAGAAAATATCAATTGAAATTCAGAATTTCCATTTGAAATTCAGAAAACATCAATTGAAATTCAGACGTTCCATTTGAAATTCAGAAAACATCAATTGAAATTCAGATTTTCCATTTGAAATTCAGAAAATATCAATTGAAATTCAGAAAATATCATTTGAAATTCAGAAAATATCAATTGAAATTCAGAAAATATCATTTGAAATTCAGAAAATATCATTTGAAATTCAGAAAATATCAATTATTATTCAGAAAACATCAAATGAAATTCAGAAAATATCAATTGAAATTCAGAAAATATCAATTGAAATTCAGAAATCGTCATTTGAAATTCAGAAAATATCAATTGAAATTCAGAAACCGTCATTTGAAATTCAGAAAATATCAATTGAAATTCAGAAATAATCATTTGAAATTCAGAAAATGTCAATTGAAATTCAGAAAATATCATTTGAAATTCAGAAAATATCATTTGAAATTCAGAAAATGTCATTTGAAATTCAGAAAATATCAATTGATATTCAGAAAACATCAATTGAAATTCAGAAAATGTCAATTGAAATTCTATTGATATTTTCTGAATTTCAAATGACGATTTCTGAATTTCAATTGATATTTTCTGAATTTCAATTGATGTTTTCTGAATTTCAATTGATATTTTCTGAATTTCAAATGATATTTTCTGAATTTCAAATGATATTTTCTGAATTTCAATTGACATTTTCTGAATTTCAAATGATATTTTCTAAATTTCAATTGATATTTTCTGAATTTCAAATGACGGTTTCTGAATTTCAATTGATATTTTCTGAATTTCAAATGACGATTTCTGAATTTCAATTGATATTTTCTGAATTTCAGTTGATATTTTCTGAATTTCAATTGATGTTTTCTGAATAATAATTGATATTTTCTGAATTTCAAATGATATTTTCTGAATTTCAAATGATATTTTCTGAATTTCAGTTGATATTTTCTGAATTTCAAATGATATTTTCTGAATTTCAATTGATATTTTCTGAATTTCAAATGGAAAATCTGAATTTCAATTGATGTTTTCTGAATTTCAAATGGAAATTCTGAATTTCAATTGATGTTTTCTGAATTTCAAATGGAAATTCTGAATTTCAATTGATATTTTCTGAATTTCAATTGATATTTTCTGAATTACAATTGCAAAAGGTGTAGTGTGTAATTTTAGGACTCGCCATAAAAATTTAAACATATTTACATATAATAAAAAAATTTAACTGTGTAAAAAGTACTTATTTAAACTATTATGAGTAAGTCATTATTTTATATTTAGAAACAATGCATTTATATTATAAAATAATGCAAAAGGTAAGTCCGTAAAAATAGCAGAAAAAGTTACTAAAAATTAGTTAAAAATGATGCTGCAGAAAAAACTGCTAATATTAGCAGAATCAGTTTGCTAAATATTAATAAAATGAAAACAGCAAAAAAAACTGTTAAATTTACAGAATTTTAGTAATATTTGAGCTAAATTTTTGTTAAATACAAATCACAATTTAACTTGCTGAAATTAGCAAAAAAAAAATTGCTAAATAATAGTAGAATGAAAATAGCAAAAAAAACTGTTAAATCTACAAAATTTTTGCTAAAATTTTCTGAAATCAACAAAACTTTTGCAGATTACTAGTGGACTGGAAAAAGGTAAAAAAAGGAGCAAATGAAATGAAAATTAATAAATAAAAAATAAATGTGTATTTAAAAACATACTTGGGACCAGTTTATTGAATGTGTCAATTTTGAAATTTTTTCAATTGGCATTGTTCAAAGCCTAAATGCCCATTTATAATTGATGAAAGAAGTATGGTTTCATGATTTAATAAAAGAAAAAATTAAGAAAAAAAATTAAAAATTCGCGTATTTCTTATATTTTTTTTATATTACTTTTTCTCTTTTTCTTCAATTATGTGTACATTTCATTACCATTGTTTTCATCAATGCAAATTGAAAAAAATTTCATTGGCATTGAATGGTAATGAAATTTGTTGGCATTGACATTGAGATAAAGTAATGCCAATTATATTTCAATGCCAATGAAAATTTCCCAAGAATGATTTTTTGTAAAAGTGGTAATATTTATAGACAATAATATGTTAACCATAACAAAATGTATTTCAGAGACCCTTCTTTTGATTTTCATTGTTTGCTGATCGGATATGTACTTCCGAATTTATTTGAGTTTTCATTTTTACCTCTAAAGCTCCACCCACAGGAAAGAGGTGTGGTCGATTAAAAATATCGTATTCTTTAAATAAGCTTAAAAAGTACAATATTGGGGGGAAAAATTAGGGTCATCCCTGTAAACTCAACTTGCTCCCCAGAGATACTTTTAATCACAATTTTCATATTAAAATGGTTCGTTCAAAATAAACCTTAATCTTTGAAAATTAATGTATTACGATAAATAGAAACTTTTCTCATAAATTTTAATAATTTAGATATTTTATGAGTAGGACAAATTTTCAACCATTTCAATTTAGCTTTATTTAAAAACTTTTTGCATTATTTTTGGCGAGTTAAAAATATGCAGTAATTTTTATGAGTCATTTAACATTCTGTTTATAAGCGCTCCAAAATTGGTGGTTTAGTTTACAAAAAATTTGTAAAATTAGCAAATCTTCTGTTAAAAATTCGTAACTAAAATTCAGCAAAATACTGTAAAGTTAGCAAATTTATTGTTAAAAATTAGTAACTAAATTCAGCAAAAAAAAAAATAGCAAAAAAATTTGTAAGTTAGTAATGTTGAGGTAGCAAAACAATTAACTAAAAATTAAATTTTAACTAAAAATTAGTTAAAAAATTGTTAAGTTGAAGTACCAACAGTTTTACTAACCTTTCTACAAACTTTTTTCTATGAGTGTAATGATATATCATTTTTGGTAATGCAGATAGTAATGAGGTGTCCTTACCAATATTTTGCTGGGACGTTAAAATCCGACTGTAAATGCCAAAGATATAACGAAAAATGTAAAAAGCCCTAAGTTCGGCAAAAAAAAAATTTTTTTTTTTGAAAACTCCTTGCAAAAATCATTTATATTGGACGGTGTATGGCGAACTTTTGTTTTGAGGTACGGTCCAGTGGACAATATTGGCCATGTTGCATATACCGTTAGAGGCGCCTTGAAAAAATCTTTCATATGATATCCATATTGTGTATTTATCTATGAAAATCCTTCCAAAAACTAAAAAAATACCTTTTTTAAAAACGGTACAGCTCGTGAGATCTCACCGGTATATTTTGGGAATCATCATAAAACAAACCAGGGTATACAGGGTCCGCCATCTAACGTTTTTTTTTCAACTAGTGAATGGTAACACTTAGCTCATGTCTGATTTGACAGATAACTAGTTTTATCCTTCCGCTGAACAAATATAGTTGTGTATACGCTTGAACAACGCTGGGAAATATTGCGACATTACTTTGAAAATCATGGTAATGTTGCAGAATGTGTGCGATCAGAAATGGCGATTGTTATCGGGCCATGTTGAACGAATTTTTGTTCACAAAAATTGAAGAGGAGGATATTGGCAACATTTGGTTTCAACAGGACGGCGCTATGTGCCACACAGCTGAAGCTACACTCGATGTTTTGCGCCCTGTTTTTGAAGATCGCATTATCAGCGTAGAGCTGATGTCGTTTGGCCACCTCGGAGCTGCGAATTGACACCGTTGGACTATTATTTGTGGGGTGCCGTCAAAGATAAGTGTTACGCCGACAAGCCAGAGACAATTGACGCTTTAAAGGACAATATTCGTGAAGCCATTGCTGAAACACAGCTGCACACAATCGATAATGTGCTTAAAAATTGGGCCGATCGTGTAGGCTACTGCATGGCCAGCCGAGGCAGCCATATGAATGAAATTATTTTCCATTATTAACCGGAAGGATTGTACTTTCAAATAAAAAAAGAAATTTGAGAAAATATTCAGTAGTTTTTTTTTATAGCATTTTCAAAAAAAGTTATTTGGCGGACCCTGTATTTTGAGATGGGCACTTTTTTTTACTTTTTTTGTCCATATAAGGTGAGTCGCTTTAATATATATATATATATATATACATATTAGAGTATACCACCTTACAGGCAAAAAAAAAAAAGTTCGCCGTTCACCCTCCAATATGAAGTATTTTTGCAAGGAGGTTTCAAAAAAAAAAATTTTTTTTTTTGCCGAACGTAGGGGTCGCCATTTTACATTTTTCGTTATATCTTTGGCATTTACAGTCGGATCTTAAACTATGATACATTGATGTTTTTCTCTCGAGGGCCATTGACCTCAAGTATCTCGTTCTAGTAGTTAGCCACCAGATTTCAGTTGATACAACCCTAATGTACCACCCTAATGTCAGAAAATTAAAGCTCGCACAAAATCATTAAACTTTTTCAGGTACAAATAAAAATTAAAAAAAAAAATTTTTATTTTTAGGAAACCCAAATAAATAATTTAATTTATTATATTTTAGCAGGTTTGAGGTTAAGAAGAAGAATAAACCTTCCTCAAAATTTATAAACACATTAAATTTGCAAATCAGACTAGAACTAGTTTCTGCCTTTTTATGGACATGCTTCATCAGTGATCTTCCATTAAATTGTATTATTGTTTATATTTTTATTGTCAGATTGTCTCTATATGAAAAATTTCAGAAGTGATCAAACAGACATATACAAACATTCTACTTCAGATTTTCTGTTTATCTTCTTATTTCCTCCGTGTCACCTTTTCACAAATATTGCCACATTGACGTATGGTTTGTACGTACAAGTGCAGGCAATTTGTGTATATTGGAGACGGACAGCCAACAGGGCATTTTTATTTATTATAGTAGTGTTGTTTTTTCAAACGCGTCGTATAGACCAAATACAATTAATATTGTCATTAATATGTATTTTTATTAATTCTAATTTAGCAGGTTTGAGGTTAAGAAGAAGAACAAACCTTCCTCAAAAGTTATAAACACATTAAATTTGCAAATCAGACTAGATCTAGTTTCTGCCTTTTTATGGACAGGCTTCATCAGTGATCTTCCATTAAATTGTATTATTTGGCCTTTTTTTTAATCACTGAATTTATTTTTGGATTTATTTTATTTTGTTAAAAAATCCACATTTTGCTTTTTAATTTTTAAAATATTATATTTTTATCCAAATCTAACACTTGTTCCCTAATATAATGTGAAAGAAAAAATTTAAATTTTGCGAAAATGAAATTTATGGAAAAAAATTAAGCTAAATCCAAAACGGATTTATTTATTTTTTAAATCCATTTTGGATTTAGCTTATTTCAATTCCTGTGTTCACATTTTTAAAAAATTTAATGATTTTCTTGCACAATTTATTGGCGAATAAGTATTAGATTTTAATAAAAATTATAAATTTTGAAAATTAAAAACCAAAATATGGATTTTTTAACAAAATAAAATAAATCCATAATTACAAAAAAATTTATTTTTAATTGATATTTTTATTTCAAATAAACAGCTATGCTATAAATAGATGTTGAATATAAATTTAAAAAAGTATAAAATTTAAAAACCAATAGGAGCTGACACGACTTGATCAGCGTACCTCATGGTTGTCAGGCACACACTCTAACCATTACACTACGACATCGCTACGATTTTTAATGCTTTAACGTACACATTTATTGTGGTAGCTGTTATATGTCTATTTTTCACAAAACTTGTTCTTATTTAATACTGCTTAATCAACATCAATATTTCTATAAATAGATGTTTAATATAAATAACAAAAAAAAAAAAAAAAACAATGGAAGCAGGCACGAATTGATCAGCAAACCTTATGTCTGTCAGGCAGAAACGCTAACTATGGTTTTTAGTGTTTTAGAACACATATTATTTATTTCAGCTATTGTGAAATAGTAATGTGTGGGGTATAATTATCGATAACTCATTACATTCAGTTTGAAAGTAATTCAAAGGGTAAGGAGATATGAGATCTAAGTAATGCCTGTAGTAATGACCAGTAATTACCAAGTTTTTGCTGGGATAGATTAACAAATTCCCACTTTTTATGAAAAAGGTTTGGGGGAAAAATGTATTGGAGAATGCATATAGATTTATTATATATATGAATTATTTTTTCTAAATGTCGCGCAGTTTGTCTCACACACAGACATTTTTTGTTTGCTAACTATATTTTTATAGCAAGCACTTATTATTTAGTTTGTTTTCATTTTAAATATTTTTTTTCTTTACAGAGAATCAGGAGCAATTCTATCTTTATTTAATAATCTCTGTCGCTGTTGGGATGTTACTATGTCTGACACTCGTTATTGGTCGACTTACCCTGCAGCGAAGGCGTTCATGTCGTAAAAATAGCCTTTCTAGTTGTAGTAACAATGAGAAAAATAACAGTGATAAAATGGGCAGCAGTGGTGGTGGTGCTGGTGATAATAGTAAATTTCAACATGAGCTAACTGCACGTGAGACAGAATTAAATGCCTCCTTTGGTGATGATATATCTGACATTGATGCAGACATTGACTTAACAAGTCCAATGCCAGTGCCAAGTCTTTCGACAAGAAATGAGGTAAACATGAATTTAGTTAAACAATTACGGTGGGTCTCATACTGCAGGTTTAAACATTAATTAATAGTTAACCCAAAAATTTGTTGTTGTTTTGTGTAAATTTTTTTGACATTTCCTTTTGTTTATAGTTAAGTTAAAGTTAAACCTACAGTATGGGACCCACCGTTAGTACTTAATTATATATCGCCTTTCCGCAAACATTTTAAAAAAATTTTAAATTATATTTTTGTAAAAATAAATCTAATAGTACGTTCTCACTTGTCAATTCAATGAGTTTTGGTCATTCGAAAACACTTTAAAAACTCCCATTACAAAATTTGACACTTAATAAGTTTTCGAGAATCATCAACTTGAATTTTTGACAATCTTCCATTACCTCTCATTCTTAAGGCTCAGCGTTGAAAAAATTGTAGTATTAAAATATTTATAAGTTTTCGATTGTATTTTCGTCGAAAACACATTTTTATCGTATTTTCATTACCCTACCCAAGTAAAAAATAATGGGATAGTTTAAATGAAATCTGCAATTTAATCCGAAAATCAGTAGAAAACATTGTATTATTTTGTCTAATTATAATTAAACGTACCAATATAGCGCTCCATAATGGCTATATTTAGATAATCACGTAAAACTTTTTAAATACTTAAAGAAAATATGCGGTCATATGCTCGGGTTAATTTTTAAAAATTCATAATTTCATCACATGACTCATTTCATCAGTGTAAAGACAATATGCTAATGGATTCATTCATATGGTAACTTAGAAAGTTTCGCCGATTAAGTACTTTTAAAGTGCAATCTTATAATACTTGGAGAAATAGCATTGATGCATTTAGTTTGTTCACAAGGGATGTGCTATCTGTTGTATCGTCCTAACAAAACACAGAGTTGTTAAATTTTTTTATTTGTTAGCACACTTAAACATACACTCATACAAATAAGTCCGTAAAAATAGCAGAAAAAGTTACTAAAAATTAGTTAAAAATGATGCTGCAGAAAAAACTGCTAATATTAGCAGAATCAGTTTGCTAAATATTAATAAAATGAAAACAGCAAAAAAAACTGTTAAATTTACAGAATTTTAGTAATATTTGGGCTAAATTTTTGTTAATTGCAAATAACAATTTAACTTGCTGAAATCAGCAAAAAAATTGCTAAATAATAGTAAAATGAAAATAGCAAAAAAACAACTGTTAAATCTACAAAATTTTTGCTAAAATTTTATGAAATCAACAAAACATTTGCAGATTACTAGTGGACTGGAAAAAGGTAAAAAAGGAGCAAATGAAATGAAAATTAATAAATAATAAATAAATGTGTATTTAATGTGTCAATTAATTGAAATTTTTTTCAATTGGCATTATTCAATGCCTAAATGCCCATTTATAATTGATGAAAGAAGTATTTGTTTTCATGTTTTAATAAAAGAATAAATTAAGAAAAAAAATTAAAAATTCGTGTATTTCTTATATTTTTTTTATATTACAATGCTTTTTCTTCAATTATGTGTACATTTCATTACCATTGTTTTCATCAATGCAAATTGAAAAAAATTTCATTGGCATTGAATGGTGATGAAATTGTTTGGCATTGACATTGAGATAAAGTAATGCCAATTATATTTCAATGCCAATGAAAATTTCCCAAGAATGATTTTTTGTAAAAGTGGTAATATTTATAGACAATAATATGTTAACCCATGATACAACCATACTAGGTAGATGCATTAGAACAACAAACAACAACAAAAAATGTAATCGGCTACTTTTGATACATAGCGAAAGCATATGAAAAAAATCCCTGAACTGTCATAATAAAACCCTGAACTGTCAAACTCTCCCTAATGCATCTACCTAGTATGGTTGTATCATGATGTTAACCATAACAAAATGTATTTCAGAGACCCTTCTTTTGATTTTCATTGTTTGCTGATCGGATATGTACTTCCGAATTTTTTTGAGTTTCCATTTTCACCTCTAAAGCTCCACCCATAGGAAAGAAGGTGTCGCCGATTAAAAATATTGTATTCTTTAAATAAGCTTAAAAGTACAATATTGGGGGAAAAAATTAGGGTCTTCCCCGAAACTCCACTTGCTCCCCAGAGATACTGTTAACCACAATTTTCATATTAAAATGGTTCGTCCAAAATAAACCTTGATCTTTGAAAATTGATGTATTACGATAAATAGAAACTTTTCTCATAAATTTTAATAATTTAGATATTTTATGAGTAGGACAAATTTTCAACCATTTCAATTTAGCTTTATTTAAAAACTTTTTGCATTATTTTTGGCGAGTTAAAAATATGCAGTAATTTTTATGAGTCATTTAACATTATGTTCATAAGCGCTCTAAAATTGGTGGTTTAGTTAAAAAAAATTGTAAAATTAGCAACTCTTCTTTTAAAAATTAGCAAAATACTGTAAAGTTAGCAAATTTATTGTTAAAAATTAGTAACTAAATTCAGCAAAAAAAAATAGCAAAAAAGTTTGTAAGTTAGTAATGTGGAGGTAGCAGAAAAATTAACTAAAAATTAAATTTTATCTAAAAATTAGTTAAAAGTTTGTTAAGTTGAAGTACTAACAGTTTTACTAACTTCTCTACAAACTTTTTTCTATGAGTGTAGGACATTAAACATACGTAAAAATATTATATCGTACTATTTTAAAATGTCGTATTTTTTCAATTTGTTGTATTTTTTCAAATTTTAACAACTCTCTTTTACACCCCTTGTAATATAAGTTATATAAAACAAAACATTCTCAATCATTTAATCCCAAGTATGGATATTTAATATGTGATTTAAAAATAACATACTTAAAATTCCAGCAAAACTTCAGTAATGGGTGCGATATACTTACCCATTACCTTGTAATGATAACTCCTTACCTGCATTATTTTAAAGAGAAAAATAATGATTTACCGATCACTGATTATTTATGTATTGTATGATTTATAAACGCAAAGTAAAAATTAAAATCTATTTTTAGATACATTACTTTGTGTTTTTTTGCAAGCATGGGGGTGAGGTGTATAATTTTCGACATCATGAAAAACAATTCATTTACTTTTAAAGCAATCAAATGAAAAATTTCTTAAATTTGATCAAAAAGCTTCATATGTTTTATGAATCTAGTTTTAAAGAAACTTTTTCATTGAGTGCATGAAATTTTTAATAAATAAAATGAAATTTTTCACAACATCTTATAAAAAATTCCATTAATTCAACGAAAAGTTTCAATTTCAGGTTTGAATCCCATCGTGACCTCGTTTATATATTAAATAAAAAAATATTTGTAATACATTTCTTCTAACCGAAATATTTTTTTTATGGAAACCTATTTTACACACATTACTTTTTCCATCGTCCTAACCACATAAGTAACCAATTGCTTTATCATCTCTTCCCCATACATTACTTTGGTGCTCATCGCCTGTAAAATTCATCAGTGAAGTAAGGTATTAAGTAATGCATCGAACCCGATGGCTACACATTACTTTATACATTATTTGGTAATGTGTAGTTTTGCTGAGTTCTTACGGGTGAAATACAAAAATGTGATAAGTTTTTGGGCCAAATTTGTGAGAAGCAAACAGTGTTAATATTTCGGTTTTTCCTTATGGAGTCAGTAAGTTTAGTCCAGGCATCGGCAAACATAAACAACCTTATTTTGTGCTTGTGTGAGTGAGTTGCAGTCTCTCTCTCTCAATGCACTGACAAAAAACGTTTGTATAATAATCTCAAAATTTTAACTGTGTTATTCAAAAACTTTTAAAATAGCCTAATTACAGATTTTTAATCTGATTTGGCAAAAAGAATATTCACACACTTGGTTGGCAAACACTAACCGTAAAATACCGTTAACGATTCAAAACCCTTTCAACGAACTATTTTCAACCCTAAAATACCACTAACGAAATAACTTAAAATACCGTTAACCTTAAAATACCCTAACGAAATAAATTAAAATATCCATAACCTTAAAATACCCTAACGCTATAACTTAAAATACCGTTAACCCTAAAATACCCTAACGAAATAGAATTACGTTAGGTTTTTTTTTCTCTAAAAGACATAAAGTTTGTATGAGTTTATTTTGATTAATTACAAATGGTATTATTAACTATACGTACGGTCGTAATATTAAGTTTGTTCGACGTAATTTTGGATAAAGTCTGGTAAAATGAGAGTAAACAAATAATTATCTCAAAAAATGGTAAAAATGCTCATTATAGCAGGAACGCACAAAACCAACCAGCAAAACCTTGGTAATGGGTTAGACCTTTTTTACGCATTGCCTGGCAAAAGTTACCTTGGTTTTACTTATAAACCTAAAGTAATACATTACTAATATTGTGATACATCAAATACTTCTGTGGGAGGTATGAAATAATGAGTTACCGATATAGAGATATATCACTACTTATTTGGAGGCTTTAAAATAATATATTACTGATATTGTGTTATATAATAATTATTAATAAGGGTAAAAATAATAATCTGATATCTTTAGAATATCCCAGTGTAGAAAATCATTACCAGATATGTGGTTATGTAACTACATACTTGGTAATGGTAACTAGTTACTTTTGTTATTACATTTCTTATTACCTTTATATAGCGATGTCGCGAAAAATAATTAGTTATGGGTACACAAAAGCATACGAAAAATCAAAAAATATATCGTTACCTATGTGCTTACCAGTACTGACAAAAGTAATGAGTCTAAAATTAGATTTTCAAAAAAATAAATTACATAAAAAAAAATATTTTTTATTGTATTTTTTTTTTTAAATAAAATTTGCTGGTGCGGGAATCGAACCTGGGTCTAAAGATTGTCAGTCAATGGCTCTACCATCTGAGCTATATCGACATGTAATATTTAATAGATAAAAACATAATTGACCTGCTGCACACAAGTAAGCTTACTCGCCAACATACAAAAAATCAAAAAATATGTGGGTACATTATCCTTACCAGTTTTTAAAAAATATTGAGTCTAAAAATAGATTTAAAAAATTGTTCAAAAAAGTCTCGAAAATTATTTTCTATTTGAAATAATGATACAAATAAGTCATCATCAGTAACTCATTATTATATGTTTTAAAATAATGCAGAAGGTAAGTGGGTGTCATTACTGGTAGTCCAAAAAAAATGATATGTCATTACCTTTTCTACACTGGGATACTACGAAATAATGTAAAATACTGATAACCTTAAAATACACTAACGAAATTATCCAAAATACCGATAACCTTAAAATACCCTAACGAAATAACTTAAAATACCGTTAACCCTAAAATAACCTAACGCCATAACTTAAAATACCGATAACCTTAAAATAACCTAACGAAATACTGTTGAAATAACGTTATCACTTATCACTAACTTTATGAAACTGTTGCCAACCCTGTTCACAAATGATTGATAAAGAAAAATTTATAAAACGCCCAGCAAAAATATGTTCGGATATTCTTTAGTCCATCTGCAATTGTATTTAATCAATCCCGGCTAAAAATGTTCATATATGATCATATATGACAACATATATTAGCGCATATATGATTCCATATATGATTCCATGTATGGCTCCATATATGTTCGGATCCGTAAATTGAGGGTATATGGACATATATGCTCATATATGGACATTAGGGTGGTCGTTATTTTTCAACTTGTGATTTTCGATCGTAACTCCCCCTAGAAATATTCGTTTTAATATAAAAAAATGGTGTGCAAAAAATTATGGTGATCGGATAACAGGAAGACGTGGCACATCGCCCTTGAAATTCTGACTCTAGGTCAAAATGGGAAAAATTAAAAAAAAAGTTTTTTTTACAATTTTACAATTAAAAAAATATTTTTTTTTTAGGTTTGGCCCTAATTACTCAGATATGAAATTTAATCTTAATAGAAAATCGTTAACCCATTTCTAACTTGCGATCTAAATTAGACAATACGTAGACCATCTAATAGGAACTTTTTCAAAATTTACAAATTTTATTAAATAAAATTAAAAAAAAACAATATTGTTCAATACATCTTAAAAATAAAAAAAATACAAATATTAACCAGATTTTTATTCTGGAGCTATGAAAATTAGTTTTTATTCACAAAAAAAATCATATCTTGAATGAACTTTACATTACAATATTTTCCCAGAACTTTTTTCATTTAGTTTATGAATTTGATCATACATATTACAAAAAGTTCATGATGATCATGAAAAAATTGTTATGAAAAATTCATCCAAGATATTAGATTTTTTTTCTGTGTTTTAACATATTTATATGAAGTTTCTGTTTAAATTATAGGCAATTTAATAGCTGTAATAAAGTTGTAATTGTATACATTATTGGGGTTTTTGTATGTTAATTTATTTATGTTTTAATGTAATAAAGTAGATTTGTTTGCATTAGGGTAGATCTTCCGATAATCTGCCACAATTTGCAATATCAATTGCTTTTCCTCTTCGTTTTTTGACAGGACTGGATTGAAGTCCTCCATTAGCTTAACTGCCCGTTCTGCTGAGTCATTAACAACATTTAGTTTGCTGATAATATTCAGACCAACATTAAAAGAAGGATCGTTGTTCCATTCTTCTGGATCTTTTATAAGGAAGTCCGTTGGAATACCAAACCTTTGAAAAAAATTACGTGATTTCTGCGAGATAAAATATTCCATGTTTTTGTCAAGGTAGTGGGTTATAGTATGAGGAAATACTGTAAATTTTTTTTCATCACTATCACTTGGAAAATCCAAAGCTGCAACCATGCGCTTTTTCGATTCAAAGGTAACTTTTGGATCAAAAAATGACAACGATGCTGTTTCTGGTGTTAAATACCATAAATGGTTACACAATTTTCGCAGTGATGCACGACTTATGTGTTCATCAACTCCATTGTAAGCATATAAATCTTTCAATAAAGTTAAATCCTGCATAGGGGCTTCTGCAGCATTTGGCGCTTGTATCCATACTTTTAAATATACCCTTACAACAAAGATACAAATATCTCGGATACCATTCACCTCACATTTTGTCAGTACGAATGCACCCGGTATTCGGAAACAAAACTCCGGAACAGTCCCACCAAGAAAAATTATAGCCAATTGAAGTAGTTCTTTATAATCGTCACGTGGCTGCTTTACTAGCAGATTTTGTGATGCAAATTCTATTATATCAGATGTATTACTAACTGTATCCTTTACATTCCGATCCTCAATTCCAGTTTTAAAGTTAGTTTTATTAATTTTATTCCACGCCTCCCTAAATCTGCTAAATATTTGGACACTAGGACCAGACGATTTTTCCATTTTTTCATCAAAAACACTCCGTAAAATGATTTCGAGAATATGATGACGGCATGGTAAATATAAAAGATCTTTACCAATTGTTTGCTCTAAAACTACGCAAGCGCCTTGCAATCGGCCCAAATTGGATGCTGTAGTATCGCAGCATAGCGCTTCTACCTTTTCAACGAGGTCCCATTCTTTCAGTAAGCCATATATGGCTATAGCCTGTTGCTTTCCTGAGCCAGAAGAAATCGCCGGGATTCCAAGTAACTGTTCATTGCCATTAAATGATATGACAACAGGAAGCCGATCGACACGTTCTTTACCCATTAACGATGGTAACATTTTCCCATCCCAATGAATAGTTACACCATTAATCTGTTTTTCTTTAAATGTATCACGAATTCTTTGACCAGTTTCGACTCGAAGTTGTGTGCGAATTTCGCGGATAGAAGTTTTATTTATTACTAAATCATTTACTTCATGTTCAAGAGCTTGGGCAGTTGCTATAAGTATCCGCACAGCGTCACGGTCGCTTATTTTGCATTTGTCCAAAACTGACACAAGTTTTGGCGTTATAAAATTTATTTGACCTCGTTTCTTCTTTGGATTGCTTGGTCCCGGTTCATCTTCCGGTTCCTCCATAATCTCCAGTTCATCATGCTTAAATATTTCATCTTCACTTTCAGTTGCCTCGGATTCCAAATCATCGTAATCTTCTGGAAGAAATTTGAATGAAAAGTTCGTAGTGAGACATTCACGCCGATTACACTAGTTTACAGCCATATGTTTCACAAAGTGCGACTATTTTGTTTTTATGTATTTGGCTTGCTCTATGGTCCTTTTTTTAAAAGAATTTGTTTTGTTTTTTGTTATTAATGTAATGGAACGCAGTGCAATATGACACCAAAATGGAAATCCAAAAAATTCGGACAGATCGGAAAAATATAAACCAAAATGCAAAGTTATGGAAATATTTAATGCGTGATGGCTGCAGTTTTTAGAAGAAAAATCTACCGATAAATAGAAAACCGCGATTTTGCAAAAAACGCTTAATTTTAAAGTCGCGATTTTCATAAAAATGGCCATAACTTTGAACCCATAAATTTTCTTAAAAAATATTTAATTTTCTTTGTTAAAGTTCAGGCACCGAGCAAACAACTTTTTTACGATTTACCTGCCCGATTTCTATTTTTCCGGTGAGACCCAATTAGTCAAATTAAAAAAAAAAAAAATGTTTTCACCTACCACTGCACGTGAATTACTGAATCGATTGAAAACAGTGTTTCTTAATTTTGTTTGCTTATTTGATTAATGCCGTTTTCTTTTCTGTAAAAATTTTTGCCTTTTTCTGCCCTCTTTTACAAAGTGCATTTTTGTGCACAGAGTTTAACAGACATTGTTAATATATTAGGTATCAAAACAATGGGGTTTTCACGGACTATCTAACGGTGATTTTATCGAGTCGAAACATTATAAAAATATTTTGTAAAACATCAAAATATCACAAAAATGTTGAGGTTTTAGTGTATGGCACAAAAATTTAAGCTTGTTTAAACGTGTATTTTATATATTTAGGTCCAAATACCTTTAATTTGATACCCAATATGTCTATACCTTCTGTTCACTTCTGTGCACAAAAAGGCATTCTGTAAAAAAGGGCTAACTGCAACATTTTTTTTAGAAAAGAAAACGACATAGCTCTTCTTTGATATTTTTTGTGTCAAAAATGCTTGTTTCTACCTCGAGCGATGATCCCAATATTGAAATAATTTACAAAAAAAAAAAAAATAAAAAAATTATTAAAAAAAAAATTAATCCTAAAAAAAAATTTTATCCGATTTTCGAGTTTAGAAGGCCTGAATACATTAAAAAACTAGCCGCACTTAGTACACACATTTTTTTTTAATTTTAAACTAGTGTTATTTAAGGCAAATTTGTGTTGTTTTTTGACACAAAAAGCTTAAATTGTTTTTTAGAAAAAATGTTCACACGCTTATGAATTAATTGAGACACTTACCTTGCAAACTGGCTTCATATCTCTCACGCCTACGTTCCTCTTTTTCTTGTCGAAGGTTTTTCCTCTTTTCTTTTTCGAAAAGGACGCAGTCACCACCTACCATTGAACCAGGACGTCCTTTTTTCCTTTGATTTATGAGAAACAATTTATCTTCATCAATGTTTATCTTATTCAAAGCATCAGCATGAGCAATATCAAATAAATCTTCAAATTTGTCTGTAAATTCCTTTTCGCGTTTCTCTTGCAGCAATGATCGGCGTTTGCAGGTCTTCTGCAAAGTCTTCCATTTGTTGTATAAGGCCTCGACTTTTAAAACACATTTATCAACACCCTTAATTGGAATTCGTGCCTTATTCCACATAACCTCTAATTCCTTTACGACAAGGAAAGCACTTAATCGAAGATTTAATTTTACTTTGTGCAAGTTGTAAAATAATACACGCAAAACTTGGACGTTTGATGGTAACTTGGCACCGATAATTTGACTTTCATCATGGTCAATCAAAAATAACTTTCGTCGTACTCTTGTATTCATATTTTTCTTTTTGTTTCCTTTTTCTTTTCGATACTATTTATAATAACTATTTTTCTTTCTGAGTAACAACAACTACTTATCTAAACGAAACACTCTTCATCTACTTCCACATTTTAGACTGACATGTTGAGGGAAAACCCCCATTTAGTTTTTAAACTATGTTGACACTTGTCAGCAGTGATGCCACGAGATTTTTTTAAAAATCCCTACGTTCATGTAAAAAAATCCCTTTTTATCCCTACACCTACAAATTTTAGACCTGCATTTATCCCTATGCCATTTTTTTAAATTGAGTGTTTTTTATTGAACAAAATATATTTCCATTCACTTTATTAATAAAGTGGAAACCACGACAACCCTGGTGGACTTAATTTTTTACAAGTAATTTTTCAATATAATGTAATAATGTGTCTTATAAAAAAAAATTTTTTTAAAAATTAATTGAAAAAATTTAAATTTTTAAATTTTGTCTATTTTGATCATAGGACTGAATTTCAAGGGCGATGTGCCACGCCTTTTTATTATCCGATCACCCTAATTTTTTGCATACTGTATTTTTATACTAAGAGGAATATTTCTAGGGGGAGTTACGGTCCATAACTTCGAAAAAATTTTGGCTCATGTAACTAACGACCACCCTAATGGACATATATGAAATTCATATATGCTCACATATAAATATTTTTTGTGTATGCTGGTACAGTAGACGCTCGCAAATTAGAACCACTTTGTTTTTGAGGCAATTCTAATTTCTGAATTATTCTAATTTCTGGACGTTTTTTTTCGTTTCGTTTCCAATGATAAAGTGTTTTTTTTACGTTTATTTAAGATTTTAAATGATACACTTTCACTATTTAATAGAGACTGCCAAATAATATGTACACGCGTATCAAATTTCACAAATAAACTAGCCAAAAATGTACATAAATGCGACAAAAAAAAAACAAATAGGGAAACACATATATAATTTGGTGATTCCCCTTTTTAGTTTTACTTTATTCAAACAGAATAAAAATAAATTGGGGATTTCCTGTGTATTCAAATAACCAAAAAAAAAACAAAAACGCTCAGAAATTAGAATTTTAAATTCGAATTTCAGAGCGTTTAATGTATTGCAAACATTGATTCTAATTTCTGGACGTTCGAATTACTGAAAGCTCTAATTTGCGAGCGTCTACTGTACATTAAAAAACGTGTTTTTTATTATTTTTTAAGAAAAACAAAGGTATTCCCAATTTGTCCTATAAAAGAGTACTTTGCCTTGTATTTTAGTAAAAAGTACTTAGAAAAAACAAATTCAAAATACAAGTAATTTGTTGTTGTTTTGAATAGAAGTACTTTTATACCGCAATTCCAGACCGTGTACTAGGCAGATTGTGAATACCACAATTGCTTATTTTATTAAACTAAATTAATATATATTTAAGTGAAATGAAGAAATATATCGATAGCTTTATTGAAGAAAGGCCCCATCTTAATTATACATTTCTTTAGCGAAGGACAAAACTTTATTAAATTTTAAAAGCTTTAGATATACAATTTCTTTAAATTAAATTTTTAATAAATTTTGACAATGAAAAAAACAACTGCACTTAAAGAATTTTATGTATGAATATAATTTTGGTAGGACCCTTATATGGGCACTAGGTCTAAACATGGACCGATGTTTACCAAAATCAATAGGCGTCGTCCTTGGGCCGACATAAATCGGTGTACCAAGTTTCATCAAAATATCTTAATATTTGCGACCTGTAGAGTGCGCACAAAAATGCATGGACAGAGAGACAGACGGACGGACAGACATCGTTAAATCGAAATAAAAAAAAATTCTGAGCCGATCGGTATACTATAAGGTGGGTCTAGGACCAATATTTTTTGGTGTTACAAACATCAGCACAAACTTATAATACCCTGACCACATAGTGGTGTAGGGTATAAAAATTATGACAAAATATAAAATTTTTGAATTATATTTTTTCAATTATCGCCGAACTATCTTCCAAATGATAAAAGGAAGACAATTTCAACTAAATACTACTTGATTATTTCAATTCAAATCACAAATAGAAGATATCGCTTTAATATCTTCTTGGAAGATATCTTCCAAATGTTTGCAGGGTCAATATGTGCGCTCTTTGTATGACTCAAAACATCGATTGTAACCAGGGATGGAAACTATTCCAACAGTATTATAGCCCTAGATTATGAATTTTAAAAAACCATACGTAAAAAATTGCAAAATAATGTCGGAATGCGAAAAATAGCTTTGGGGTTCAAAAAATTAATTAAAAGACTTAATAAGCGATTTACATTCGGCAAACGATGCCAAAATTTTCTTTTTTTGCAACTAACCACCAAACTTTGTTTTATGAAATGCGCATTATACCGCACTTAAAAAATTGCAAAATAATACCGGAACGCGAAAAAAAGAATTTGTGGTAGAAAAAAATAATTAAAAAACTCAATGAGCGATTAACAATCTGCAAATGAATATAATGATGCAAACATTTTCCTTTATGCAAATATTTTTTTAGCGATATTTTTTTTTGCAAACTAAGCACCAAACTTTAGTGTATAAAATTGGTATGTACTATAGTCCCTAGGTTAGAAATTTTAAAAAACAATTTGTTTGTTTATACAAAATGTTTAATTTTGTATGGAAATTTCCGGGTGTTCTCACATTTTTACTCACAATTTCTAAACTTATTTCGGTTATAAATTTAATACAAAACTGCTAATAACAAACAATTTGCATAAAAATAAGCAACTGATAGTTCGTCTTTGTGACGTGAACGTGATTAAAATAGACCAATGTTTAAAGAGGCCATCAAACTGAAATCCGAGCAAGATTTGCAAAACCCTTTAAGGGATAAATCTTTATTGGTACAAATCCGAATTTATACATGAATTTAATTTACAGTCACTTGCAGAATAAATTCCTTGTTCCTCCTAAAGTACGCTTTTCCATGGTCGTGTAGTCAGCTACTTAATTTTTTTGAAAACGACAGCAACATGTAAACAGATAATCCTAAATATTTGACGTTTTGATGAATATTAATCTTTTTTGGTTTGTGCTTCTAAAATAATGGCTGAGGAATATTTTGTTAATTTTGTAAGATCCATTTTTTTTTACAAAACATCACTATAAAATTATTTACAAATATAAATTAATGAAACCTTCAAACAATTGTAAAATATAAACAGCTGTTTCTTCAGTCTTCCCAAATCGGTGATTTTCTAGTCAGAACTAGCGATTTTATTTCGCCTGTACCGGGAAAAATTGTCCTGTTTTACATATTTTGTTATATTGTCAACACTATTTTTGTTTTGTAGCCAACAAAAATAGAAATTATCCTAAGTTGACTACAGCGGCAAAAGTAGTCGTGTAGCCGTGTAGCTGTGTTGGTGTCAAAATAATCGTTTTTATATAAACGTGTGTATTTTATTTTTGACAGGCTGTAGTGGTGTAGCTGCAGTCGTCTATGTGTTTAATGCATAATGCTTAACTTAGGGTGGAAACAAAATTGTAAAATGTCGAAGTATATCCAATTATCACCCTATTGTAATAGCTTGTCCGTACGAGCAGGAAACAGGTTATTTTTAAGGAAAACCAAAAATTAATTTATCAATTTTATGTTTAAATTATAATAAATATGACGAAAACTATTAGTAGTTACAATAAAAAAAATAGCCTCTTATCAATTAAAAGGTGGGAAAAAATTTAAGCTTCCTATTTGCAGCCACATTTTACAAATTTTTTGCCAGTAAATCATAATTTTTTTCAAGTATAAATTCGTCTTTATTTGCACTACTTATTTACATACATATTCACATTTTTAGAGATTTTATCTATAGATATTACAACGACTTATATTTATAATCACAGATCTTGTATATTATTATGTTATATCTCAATATTTTTAAAGGAAAAATAGAAAAACCTTTATAAGACAAAAATAAAAAAAAATCCTAATATCATTAGAAAATATATATGTATACTGTTGAATTATCCGCAAGTAATAATACATTATATATGTACATATCATTTTCAATTTTGGGATGTGTGCAGTGTTACCACTTTTTGAATAATTATTCAAAAACGGGACTGTTTACACATTCGTTGGATAATTTTTGAATAATGACATTTTTGTGTAGTTTTTGTGTAATTTCACTTTTTATGGAAATTTCCGTAAATTTTTAAAAGTCCAAGAGCTTTTTAAAAAATTAATAAAAATTAGTCGATATTTAGACGAAACGAGTTTGTCAGTGAAACATTTACCACAAATCTCCTTTTTCTGGTGAATTTCTTTTGTAAATTTTTTCAACACTAAACCCAATTTAGCAGAAATCTAAAATGGTGATATGTATTTTTTTGTTTTGTTTAAAGCACCGCCTTTTATTTATTTTTTGCGAAAATAATTGTCAAGTTTGCAAGAACATTTAAAAATTCAGCGAAAGAGTGGGAAAGTTTAAGTTTGTTGTGATTGTGATTTCTGATGTCTGAAAATTTTTTGCTATAGTTATCATGATACTGGGCTTTGACCAGACAAAAATTTTGTTAACGCAGCAAGGTGGAGAAGAATCAGAATATTTTAGAATTCTGTAAATCCAACATGTTTCAGATTTCAACAGAATCGTATGAAATTTTTGAAAAATGGTTTATGCCATCACATTACGGACGACTTGGAGGATCTACTCCAGTTTTTTTTTTAAATTCCAGTTTTGCACTCAGAGAAAAATTGGTTTAATTTAAATATAAACGGTTAAATTTTGAGGAGTATGGGAGAGAATAATTGGCAAATAAGTAATATTTTTGCATGCAATGCATCTGAATGAAGTAGCCTTTCTGAAAAACATAAACCCTTTGTTCTGAAAGAAACTTTTAATATGGATAAAATAGCATTTTTTATATTCAAACTTAAAAGCACGCTATTTTAATCCTAAAAAAGATATTGCATTAAAATTCCCTATAGTTAATAGAATAATTTGTTATAATATTTTCAGGGAAATAGGCCTGGATTTGCTTCTGCAGAAGGCAAAAACACGGAACATGTTGTAGCAAAAATGCTAAATTTTAGTTTTAAAATTCAAATAACTTTTGCACTTTGTAAATAATAGAAATGTTACGTCTTTAAAAATCGGTTTGTAAATAGTAAAAAATGGCAAAACTTTGGAGGCGAATATAAAAGCTCCCGCAGTTTCGGCCATCCAAAACTTACAGTGTGAAAATTCATATGATTAGGTACGAAATGGCGAAATACTTCCCAAAATATTTGTATGCTTCTCCACTGTGCCCAGGAGAGTTTATTTTGAAATAATATGAAAAATATATTTTTTGTGTAATTTCATATGGTTTTGGATAATTTTTGACCTAGAGCTCTGTAATTTTTTGTTTTACTGGTGGCAACACTGGATGTGTGTTTAAAAGCTGCACTCTTCTTATCAGCTGATAAGAAGAGTTTTCTATGTTGTCCTAATGCTTAATATTAATTCTCTTTATAAAGTGGTATATTCGCTCATAACCGGTTTCGATGTGAAGACGATGTGTAGAGCAGGGATGATAAATGGGATTTTCAAAATAGTACCAACCTGCTTAAAAAATAGTACTTTTTCGACCTCCATAGTACCAAAAAGTATTTTCTGTACTCTAGACCACTCTATGGGTGTATTGGTGTATTGAGTTGGTGTTAATGATGTCGGTTCGTCTGTCTTTATAAAATGAATGATCGTTATAATAAAACTATAATTAGTTCGCATTTTAAAAGATAATTTGACGAAATTTGGTACATAATTTTGTACCAAAATTATGGCTAAAATCGATCCATGTTTTGACCTAGTAAACATGAAGAGGTCCTATCTGATATTGAATGCATTGGTATTTAATGGTATAACCAAATCAAAGCATTTTTTTACGATTTCTTCCACGGGACCTAAATAATTTTATTCGTTAATGAGGTAGTGATCCTTCCGGGCAAAGACCCAGGCTCAAGTTTGGCTCCTGGCTCTTTTTTACAGCGTTTTCTACTCGAAAAAGATCGAAAATATACGAATATTTTATTTCTTTATCGTCTTTTTTTATTCTTTGCTATTTATTCGCAAGAATATATCCCAACCGAATGATTGGGATATGTTTCGGTTGTCGCAACCATATTTCGGTTGCCACAACCCTATTTCAGTTGGAACAACAGATGTAAAGTTAAAAAAAATAAAAAAACCCGAAAAACTCCAGATCATCATTTCGGCTTTATCTCGCAAACTGTCGGGCCGATATTTACAATTCAGAAACTAGAATATCAGACATAATAGGTAGCATAAGCACGGAACTACGTTCCCTTCCACTATCGGAAAAATCGATGTTTGAACTTGTTAAACTTGTTTCTATGTAATTATACCATGAATTATATGGTATGGAATATAATTGCTTCGTGCTGACGTTTGATTTAGATTTTTATTTGAATGAAGTTGAAAGCCCTATTCAATTTTGTTTGAAAGCGAAAATAATTTTAAAGGCAATTAATCAAGTTAGCTCGTTTAATTTATTCAACTATTAAATTAGGTACCATCTCAATTAATATAACCCTCGATGAACGCAACTTCCTAGTTATCACAACAATTTAAAGTTGCGATTATTAACCCTTTGGCGAGTGGCGTACATTATAATGTACGTCGACTTCATCAACTCGTCACTGATTTGAATTTTAACCAAAGCGCTATTCATTTACTGTTATCGGTTCGTTATTTTGTTCTTATTAAAATTTTATGCAGGCTGTGAAATTTCAAAACAACATGAGGGCAGTAGAGTGCGTTTTGTCTTGTAATCATCAACACTGCTGAGAATGCGTTAAAATTTAAAAGTTCAAAAAAGGCTAAAGTTTAGTCTCAAAAATTGTGTGATGAATAAAAATCAAAAATTCAAAAGGTTTTATGTAGAGATTAGTATTAGGAAAAATATAAAAATAAAATTTTAAAAAAAATTTTAACCGTCTCGGAGTCGGCAGCATGTTAATGTTTGAACTTTGATTTCAAATATCTCCGCTAGGGGGCACTGCAAAGTCATAAAAGTAATAAACAATATTTCTTGGGCATAGATCTACATTTTCACGAAGTTTGGTCGGAAAATTCCTAGCCATTAAAATTCCCGTGTCAAAGGGTTAAGGATTTTCTAAGTAGAAAATACTAAATTTTCTAAAAATTTAAATTCGCCTTATTTTTGATATTTTTGTGTATATATTTTAATAATTTGATTCACAGAATTAAGTTTCCATAAATTTTAAAATCTTTTACTTGGGTTTTTCAACACTTTTTTATTTTAAACTCCGATAGTTAATTTCTTCATTTTAGACACAATATTTGGTATGAAAATTAAAAAAAAAAAAATATGAAAATGTGTAAATAGTACTAAATGAGTCATAGGAGTACTATAGTACTTTTGAGGTTCTAATAGCACCATAGAAAGTACTGTAGTACTAACTTTATCATCCCTGGTGTAGAGTGTCTCCAGTGTTTGTTGTTTATGATCTTAAGGCATTTGTATTGTATTATCTGAAGTTTCTTTAGATGAGTTTTAGCAGCTTTATACCAAATTGGACTAGCATATGTCAATGTTGTCCTTAATACACTTTTAAATATTAACCCCTCAATTCATAAACGCTTTGTAAAGTTAAAGGAGGTTTACAAAACGAAATTTTCATACAAAATTAGTTCAATAAATCTCCTATAATTTTACAAAGCCTTTATGAATTCAGGGGTAAATTTTTATTTTTTAAGTTTAATGACGATCGTTTGTTCAGAATTGGCCACAAAGCTCTAATCGTTTTAAGGGATTTTTTGCAAGTTTCTTCAATGCCCAAATACTTAACATCATTTTGTATTATAATGTTCTCATTTTCAAAACTTAACAGACGGTTTGGAGAACACTTGGGGGAGTTGTTGAATGGGAATATGATAGTTTGAGGTTTGTTTGGGTTAATTTTAATTTTCCACTTGTGAAAATATTTTCTACAAGCTGCAAGCCTTTATTCCATTTTCTTTAATAGCGCCTTCGTCAGTTTGCTTGACTTAATGAGGGCAGTGCCGTCTGCGTAGTACACACAGAAAACAGATTCGTAGTTCCAACCGAATATTTCGCTAACCGAATTTTTGTAGTTCCAGGTACAATCACTTACTTTTATTTAATTTTAATACCATTGTAATTACCAAAATTTATTTACAATTTTTGAATCTTTTTTTGTGTTAATACACTGATAGAATTTTCGTTCATACTATTAATGAATCGATTTCATTAATCTGAATTCACTGATTTAATGAAAAAATTTCATTGAGTTAATAAAAATTCATTAATTTAATGAATTTTTTCATTATATATTTTCAACTAACCCGTAAGATATGCTATAATTTTTATAAGGGTTTTGAATTTGCTAATTACTAAAATAGATATTTGTTCCAGTAATGAACGCTAGGGTTACAAACTGAAATTATTTAAATATAAAAGTAATAATAATTACATCATTTTATTTTGGCTATTTAGATCAATCGGTAACACGATAATGTTTACATTCTGGTGATTGCGGGTTCACGTCGACTTCAGGGAGATGTCAAAAACGTTATAAAAACGAAAAAGAAATATATGTACAAATAAAAATTAATAAAATAAAAATAAATAAAAAAAGTAACGCAAAAAAATATATTTTTTTCAATTCGTTTTCATTTAATGAATACGTTTCATTGATCTAATGAACGCATTCTTTGGGGACTTTTCAATGAAAAAAATCATTGGATTAATGAACAATTTCATTAATACTATGCACAAAATTCTATCAGTGTAGATTACTTTAATGTTTGTGGATTATAAATTCTATAAATAGAAAAACACGTTCCACAATATTTATTTAAAAATTTAAATTTTTTTATGTCGCTAACTGGAATCGAACCGGCGACCCTCCGCGTGTCAGCCCATTGCTTTTCCTCTAAGGTACGCTCTATTTAATTTTTTTTAGTCAAATTTCAAATTTGAATTTCTTCAGGTTTGAATATTTTGTCTATAAATAAAATTATATTAACAACAGAAAATCAGTTGTGTCTTTTAATTTGAATAAAAAAAAAAATTTTTTTAAAAAATTTATATCGCGAACCGGGATAGAACCGGCGACCTTCCGTTTGTCAGCCCATTGCTTTTCCTCTAGGCTAAACTCGACATGATTTTTGTTGGCAAATTTCAAATTTGAATTTCTTCAGGATGAGAATTTGAATATTAGCCGTTTTTTCTAATCACTTGGATTTAATAAATCCAAAAAGTATTTCTAAAAGTGCTCAACAGATGGGGTTAGATTCTCTCTATTTTAAAAAGAATTTTCTGTCCGACACTTCTTTCACCCTAATTTTTAATACCGAATTCGATGATGAAGGATTTTACTTTAACTTTTAATTTCTAAATATATTTTATATAAAACAGCGATAAAAAGTCTGCCTTTTCAGTTTTATCACTTCAATTTATATTTTTACACAATTGAAAAATTCCATTGCAATAATTAATATTCACTAATTGGATTTAATTAAATTACTTACTGTAGAGTGAAAAATGGCCATTTCTATTTCAGGTATTTCTCCATGTTAAAAATATGTATTTGGTGAGGTGTAGTTTTTTTTTTCTAAACATATTTCATAAAAAAAAATTTAATAAAAACCTTTTATTTGTTAGTTTTTCAATTTTTTTGTTTCTCTTTTAATTTTTATTCGTATTTTTTTCTGACATTAAATTAATAGGCTGTTTCATATATTTGAGCTTTTATTATGGATTTATTAAATCCAGCTTTTTTTTGGATTTAATAAATCCACTTTTTGTATGAAAAATTCTAAATCCAGGTGATTAAAAAAAACGCTAATTTTGTTTTTGAATAAAATTATATTCACAACAGAAAATCAGTTGTGTCTTTTAATTTGAATCAATAAAAAAATTATTTAAAAAAAAAGTAATCTTGGTTGAGATTTGAACTCTAATCTCTAAGGCTGTGTCTCTACCTCCTACGCCACAGATACTTACATTTAGTTGTTGTCTAACTTAGAATTTAAACATGCATATGTATGAAACGAAAAAATATGATAGATTCCAAAATTTTATTATGATAAATAAAATTTCTGTTCCTTGTCTCAATATATTATTACAATTACCAAAATAATGGAAATTAATAGTTGAAGCTACTAAAGTTGAAAAAAAAATTTAAATTGATTGGAAAAACTAATACTTTGGATAGAGTGATCGATTTTATTGAAACACAACTGATACTAGATTTTTGCAGCCGATATTTTATTCAAATGGCTAAATCTTCGTTGAATTGGTGGTTGTTGGTATTGAAGTTAATGTGGAAGTTGGTATTTTTTCAATATTGGTTAGAAAAGCCAAAATTTTGGATAATGTGGCAGTGTTTTGGTTCATCATTAGGGTTTGGGATTTCCCAGACTTTTTTATTTCCCGGGAAACGGGAATGAAGAAATTTGATTCAAAAATTGTTAATGAAAACCACCTATATGTATAAGTAATTTAAAAAAAACACTATTTCAGTACAAATGCAGTTTGATTTCACATAAATTACTCGCAGCACTGCCAAATGAATTGCATGATTCCAGCAGAAAGCACCTACTACTGGACTGTCGGAAACAAACCGTTTCATCACACTTAGCCCATTAGATATGGTGGCCACAATGTTATTTTCCAAAGACAAATAAAACTCTTCTACTCTTATTTCTACAATTCTTCTTATTTCATCAGCATTACATCTTCCTGATATATAAACCAACCCCAGGTTATAAAATGAATTATTTCCGTTTATACATATGTTCAAATATCTCTTTTGTGATATTCTTGTCCATTCATCTAAGATTATAATAAATCTCCTATTGTTAGAAATATTGCTCGATATTTCTTTTGTCGTGATATCTTTTACACGATTGTAGTAATTTAATATAATGTTCTTAACATCGGTTTCATTTTTTTGCAATGCCAGGTTTTTATTATAAAAACTTTCTCGAATAAACGAAGATCTAGTTATGGTGCGGATTGACTGCGGCTAATTTGGATACCAGTTCAGGAAATGTTTGCCCTACCATAAAAGCTTTAATGCCTATTCAGCTTACACTTTTTTCTTCGGGTACTTTGCTAATTTTAGCTGAAACGTTATTCTTGTTGTTGTTTTCTTCAAGAGAAGTTGGATGACCATCAATTTTTTTTTTTTTTTGTGAACCAAATTTAGATGTCGGATAACCAAATTCAGATACCATCGTTAAACATTAGTCTTTTCTTTTCACATTTATTAATGAAAACGTTAATATAAAGGAGTATTTTAAATTTAAAGTCGACTTTATTTTTAATCAAACGGTTTTGTTCATTTTGTGTATGAAAACCTTAAAAAAATATTTATATTTTCAAATATTTTGATTGGTTGAAAATAAATTAACCAATCAGAATGCTCCAAAAATAAACCAAGTCAAGGTATACTGCCACACAATATTTTAACTAAAGTCGACTTTACCTAAATTATACATTTGAAAAATTTAGTAAGTGCAATTTTTTGTAAGAAACAAAGCTTTTTTTCATATTTCTTTTAAACATTTTACCAAGTTTTTAGATTTTACTATTTAAATTTTGAATAAGTTATGCGAAAAATCTTTATTAGTTGAAATGCTCCTAATTATTTGGCAAAGATATTATTTGTGTGTCAAATAAATGTATTCCCTTTTAAAAGATTTTAACAACGACATTTTTGTTTTGGTATTTAAAATGTTTTTTATGACTAAAATTAAAAAATC
Source organism: Leucophora obtusa (assembly GCA_949987735.1). Taxonomy (NCBI): domain Eukaryota; kingdom Metazoa; phylum Arthropoda; class Insecta; order Diptera; family Anthomyiidae; genus Leucophora; species Leucophora obtusa. The sequence goes on along the minus strand of OX465295.1, from coordinate 268,574,280 downwards.
CTATTCGAAACAAAAACAATTTAAAAAATTTAATATTTTTAAAATTTCCCATTTTTCCGGGAAAAATATATTATTTTCCCGGGAATTCCCGGCAAACTTTTCCCGGGAATTCCCGAACCCCAAACCCTATTCATCATATATGTTTGCTGTTCACAAATAAATATAACTTTTCTGATGATGAATTTTAAATAACTGCAATTAAAATTATTGAATAATGAAAAAATTTCGTTGGTTCCGATAGAATTCCAACCAATTTATTTTCTGTGTGTATGCAAACTTTATGTATGAGGGATGAGAAAAGTCCGAATTATAAATTCAGTACAGCAAAGGTGATAATATTGAACCTTGGGGCAAACCAGATTTGATTGGTTTTGGAGAGGATAGTGTATCATTAACTGCTACAACAAATGTTCTATCGTCAAGATAGTCTGCAACAAGTCTACACAGATATCTTGGTATATCGGCCTGCAGCAGTTTATATACAAGTCCGTTATGCCAGACTGTATCGAATGCCTTTTCTACGTCCAAAAGTATTAGGCATGTAGATTGTTTTATACGTTTATTAGCTTTGTTATACGATTAACTGTGTTGTTTTTTGAAACCGAATTGTTCGTTATATATTATCGACCTATTTGCAACGATATCACAAATACGATTTTGAATAATTTTTTCATAGAGTTTACCCAAATTACTCAATAAACTAATGGGTCTATAACTGCTGGGATTGTGCTTTGGTTTAGGAATTGCAATAACTTTAGCTTTTTTGAAATGTTTTGGAAAATAGTTTATTACTTAGTATGCAGCTATTAAAAATAATCATTAGCAATTGGACTACCTTAGGAGGTAGATTTTTAATCAAGAGGTTTGAGACATCAGCTAGACCAGGTGATTTTGATGATTAAGGCGATGCAATTAAAAAATTGATTTCATTTAAAATAGTGAGAGCCAGTTCTTCAGAATGTGTGACTGTAGATTTAAACCGATTGACTTTGGAGTTAACAATTTTATCAATTGAGTGTTTGTAGGTAGACGTAAGACTATTTGAAGCAGCAAATGTTTCAGACAGAATTTGCGCCTTCTCATCATCAGTAATAATTTTTCTATTTTCTTGGATAAAATGTGGAATTTTTTTGTTGTGTTTTCCTATTAAACTTTGACTGATTTTCCAGAAGGATTTGTCACCAGGCCTTAATTTTGAAAGCATTTTGCCCCATTTATCATTACGGTGGGTATTTATTTTGTTGTTGATCATAATAGTCAGCAGATTGATGCTCTGTTTGTAAAAGTTTAATTCAGATATGATTGATGTTCGTTGACGTTTCCTTATAAGAATTTTCCGTATTTTATTAAGTTGACGATGTCCGCAGGTAAGTTCGTTTTACCAGAGAAACTTACTTTTGGAGTGCAACGATTTCGAGCTTCAGAAATCAGGTGCACAAACTTTTCGATTTATTGTACTATAATTTTCCGTATTTATTACTATTCCATTGGTAATTATGTTTCTAAACGCCACCCAGTCAGTTAGTTTGTAATTATAGTAACTTGTGTCCAATTCATGAGCTGTCTCGTTTTCGATTTTACAGACAACAGGTCTGTGATCTGAAGGGATGTCAGATTCAAGTACGTCCAAATTAATATTCAGCGTGCTGTTGCTCAATGCTAAATCAATAACTGAAGCATTATGGTTCCTTTGATATGGGTGAAATGTCGGGCTATTTGGATAGTATATAAAAAATGTATGTGTCTGTTGAAGATTGTACAGTACATTTCCCGCAGTGTTGTTATTCACGTAATGCCACGAAGAGTGTCTGGCGTTGAAATCGCCTAAAATAATAAAATCTTTACGTAATGAAGTTAGTTAAATAATAATATCATCAGCAAAACTTGATGCATATTTTGGCGAATATGCAGTAGAAATGATAAGTGATTTGTTGTTGATTAAAATTTCAATTGAAAGGTTTATTATTTTCAGCGTATTTACAATCGCTAGTAGTTTATGTTTGACAGACCTGCGGACAACTATTGCTACTCCACCCCCTCTTGAATCTTGTCTATCGTTACGGTATATTAAATAATTTTTGAAATATGTTTTATTATTTTCTTTAAGATGTGTTTCGTTTAAAGAGGCAATATGACTATTTTCCTCTTCGAGTAAATTTTCGAATTGAGTTAAATGCAGTGTTGCCACCAGTAAAACAAAAAATTACACAGCTGTAGATCAGAAATTATCCAAAACCGTGTGAAATTACACAAAAAATATATTTCTCATATTATTTCAAAATAAACTCTCGTGGGCACAGTGAAGAAGAATACAAATATTTTGGCGAAGAATTTCGCCATTTCTTACCGAGTGATATGAAATTTCATACTGTAAGTTTTGGATGGCCGAAACTGCGGAAGCTATGCCATTCGACTCCAAAGTTTTGCCATTTTTCTATTTACAAACCGATTTTTAAAGACGTAACATTTCTATCATCTACAAAGTGCAAAAGTTATTTGCAATTTAAAACTAAAATTTAGCATTTTTGCTATAACCTGTTCCGTGTTTTTGCCTTCTGCAAAAGCAAATCCAGGCCAATTTCTCAGAAAATATTATAACAAATTACACTGTGGAACAAATTCAGGTTAGCAAAAGTTAGGTCGATTCTGAGAGTGAGGGGTGAAAATAGAGGCTAAATTAGAAGACCCGTTTGTTTATGTTAGTTCGAATTTTTTTTAATCGACCTTCGAACTTTGCAGTCAAATGCCAATTTTCAGCATATTGTTTATATGGTGTTTTAGCTTTAACTCGTCGACTAATTGATATTTTTTAAATCTGTAAAAGCTAAATTATTGCTAGAGATCTGTGCAACAATTAAAATTTTTAAAAAAATTGATTTAGAGAATTTTTGTGGTGCTAATGAAGCAAAATGTTGGAAAAAAAATTTTTTTTCATGCTTTTTGAAAATACTTTCCACAAAACTAAGTCTTTTTGCTTACTAACAGCAATGTTGTCGGTACATAACACTCCTTTTTCGCCTTTAATACGGTCTGATAACAAGGTTAAAAAAATTTTGAAATGTGACTATTTACAAATTTTTGACTTAAGTTGAATTGAAATTTCGTTAATTTATCTTCGACAACAAGTGCCACAATATGATCAGTATCTACCTGATGCGTTAAGAAGGGCATCGACAGTAGAAGGATCTTGATTCGACAAACTGGACTTCAGCCTCCGCTTGGTTCTAGAACTACACTCCCTAAAGTCTTTTTTTGGACGGTCACCAAGGTTAACACTCCTCTGTGAAAGATTAATATGTTCACTTATGCTGCTGTCATTTTCATGGATGATATAAATTTTTTCTTTGGTTTGCCGCCATTCTTGGTTAGAAATTGCGAATAAAAAAGAATAATACAAATTTATGGAAAATATTACCTTACTAAAAAAATATATTGATAAAATGCTTACAGCTACACTTTTTTATTTCTGTAACTACTTTTCCACATGGTTTCCATCTTCTTGCATACATAATTTATTTTATCTTCGAGGATTTCGTATGAACCTATATTTTCTTAATAAAGATTCGGTAGAGCATGAAGGTAGACCTCATTAGCCCTTTCGACACCAGATTTCTTTTTAATATACCCAAATATCAAAAATATACATTCGGGTAAGAGAAATCGCGGTTGATGAACCTTAAAAAAAGAGAAACGTTTTCGTAGCAGCTTTGTAATAGTGCTACGAAGGCAATATCTCCTGGAATCGCAGACTTTCGCAGCTAGAACCTTCTCAAATCAAGAGCCTAAGCTTTATCTTTGATTTGAATGTAGTTATAGCGCGGACATCAAAATATATGTCAAGAAAACCGAAGCCCCTCTTAATATTTTGTGTCAAAATCGCAGAGGCTAGCAACCCATAAAATAGTACATAATCGAAAGCAAATATTAAAAATTTTCTCAAATACTAATACCCAAATGCATAGACATTTTGACGATTTTTATAACACTCTTATAAATCAAATGTTTTACATTAACATATAAAACAACAAAAAAATTTTCTTATAAGACTGTTATAAGAACCAAAAAAATGTCTATTCATTAGGCCATAAATATATACCTTGATTAAAATATGCCATGTTAAAGCTATCACCAAAATCGCAATACAACGGCAAAAAAAAGAAAACTTGGTGACTCACTTTTGAAGGTAAAATGTGAATAAAAAATTAATTTTTTAAGCGAAATATATGTACTAAATTAGGTTGGACTAATTGTGTATCAGTAGCGAGATCAAATTTGTCATAACTCGATTTCACAAAAACTGAGTTTTGTCCTATGGATAGACCACTGTGCAATGTACCAAAAAATTAAAAATATTTTGAACAAATCGCGCGATTTTTTTGAGGAGTGCCCGAAAAAGTAAATTTCAGTCTAAGTTTGTTTTTTTCTTTTTGTGACGAATTTGAAAATTTGTTTTAAATTTTTAGTTACCTAACAGAAAACCCAGCCAACATCGATAGTGTAAAATACACTGCCGTTTATCTGTTCCGTAATGCTTACCTACGAGTTCAAATTACCAAATTTTATTTACGAGCATAAGTCGATCGGTATATTAAAGGGTGGATCTGGGTTCAATATTTTTTGATGTTACAAATAGCAGCTCGAACCCTGCAAACATTTGGAAGATATCTTCCAAGAAGATAATAAAGCGATATCTTATATTTTTCATTTGAATGAAAATAATCAAGTAGTATTTTGAAATTGTCTTCCTTTTATCATTTGGAATATATTTTGGAGATATTTGGAAAAACCAATTCAAAAATTGTGTTCTTTGTCATAATTTTTTTTATGATAATATTGCGGTAATATCATCTGGATGATTGTTTATCAATTCGTTTAAACTTTTTGAAAATGTTGGAAAAAAATAATATAAAATTTATATTTGAAACATAAGACATATGGGAAAAAAATTTGTTGTAAAATTAAGATTTAGTGCGCGGAAAAAACCGGGTATGATGACAACAAGATAATTATTGTTTTTGTCAATGGATTATGTATGCAGATATTCTTTTTCAGAGTTAAATTTAATAATGAAAAATATAATCGTCTGGTTTGTTTTGAGGAGTTAATTTAGCGATATTAACTTTTTATCTTCCAGGTGATAAATTAGCGATATACGAATATCTAGCGATATTGCCAATTTATCATTCAGAAGTATGGCTTTCGTATTGCTTGTGAGTATAACTATAGAGAGGACATTTACTTTTATAACTACTATATTATATTTAAAATTTATAACTACACAGAAAGAATTTACAAAATTCGAATTAAATGTTTAAACACCTTTTTCATACCAAATTTGTAAATACAAAAAAAAAAAAATTTTAAAAAGGCACCAACAAAGAAATTTGTAAATCCAAAATAAATGTTCCTTTTTTTTTGAAACTTTGAAATTTTATTTTTAAACAATTTTTATATGAAAGATAACAATTAACAAACGAGTTACAAATATTTCAAACAAAAAAATTGTTGGAAATAAAATTTCAATTTAAAAGAAAATGTGATTGCTTTTACAAATTCCCATTGTTGGTGCCTACTGTTTTTTCTGTGTATAATGTAAATGTATATGTATACATTTTTCCAGAAACTTTCAGTTTTACCCAAGTATGCCTATTAAGCGATAGTAAATAATTTTCATAATCGGCAATTACATTGTAATTAATTTGTTTTTGTTATCATATTATTATTTACTCCTTTAGACCTACATGACATATGCTCCCATACCAAACTGTACATACGGCTCATTGGGCGACCATTCATCTACAAATTATGGCACAGCGACAACTATGCTTATGCCTTCAACATCTCAACACAATAGTTTAATGATGCCCGGAGGACACAAAAGCAATAATAGCAGTGGTAAGCCATTAGGCTGTCCAACAGTAGTTGGCAGTAGACAAACAACCCCACCGCCACCTTTGTCTTTATACACTAGTATGGGAGTTTGTTCACCATCCGTTAGTGGGACAATGACAATGGGTAAGTACAAAATAAGTGTTTAATGTTGTATTTACGAGTGAAAAAATTAACAGGCATATTGCATGAGGTTGTAAATAATCATAATTAATGTACACACTCAAACATAAATTCAAAAACGTCGAATCTTAAATACAGTAGTCCCCGCATAAATGCGCTTCCAGAAATGTCAAGCTATCTATGTACTTAAACGGGGAATAATATATTCAAAAACTTGGTTGAATGCGCAATAACGCATATATGAAAATATTGCACAAATAGGTAAATATTCTGCTTACAAAAAACGGATGTTTTTCTTAAATCCCCCAATATTGCAAATGTATATTATGGCTAATTTAATGGCACAGTATTTCTATCGTTTTGCCACACACCATACAAGAAATTTCAGCACATATTTGGCTAGCCATACCAACTGCCCCGCTACTGTAAAACATATATCGTATCAATGTCAAATTTTCGGTATGTATAGCTTTGTGTACACTCACATAACAATTCGGCTGCCACAACCGAATTTTTTTCCAACCGAATTTCTGAGGTTGCTGCAACCGAATTTATGAGGTTGCCACAACCGAATTGTTATGACAATTCGGTTGCAACAACCGAATTTTTAAAGTGATTCGGTTGTCACAACGGAATTGTTTATAGTGATTCAGTTGCCACAACCGAATTATTTATGGAACGGGGATGTCCCAACCTTATATTATTATGTTTTGCCAGTAGTTCTAACAATATTTTCCGTAATAAAACCGCAAATTTTTTTTAAACATTTATTATTAAATTAACAAGTAAAATATAAACAAATATTAACTGAAATAATAAAATAGCATTTATAAAAATTAATTAATTTAGCAATGAGAATTTCCTAAATAAATAGTAAATCTTTTGCTATATTTTCAAAGAAATGCTGTTTCTTAGAAAGATAACTGAAAGAAATGCATTTTCTTAGAGAAATTTCTAGGGAAAGTATAAATTCAAAGCAAGATTACTTAAGAGTAAATCTTTTTATATGATACAAAGCTTGCATAAGTATACAAAAATACTGAACTGAACTGACTTTTTCTAAGAAAATGAACTAATTTATTGCTCTTTGAATAAACAATTCAAAACTAGTATTATTTATTTCTCAGTATTTAAAGAGATCTTCTTTTAGTATACTTTTATCACATTTGAGTAAACAATTAAAACTTAATATTATTACTTTCTGAACTTTCGAAAGATAACTCTTTCAATGCTAGTTTTAAGAATTAGTGATATTTGAATATCTTTCTGTAAATCGGTACAAATTTAATGCTCTTTGTTATTGATCCTTTTCTAAGTACTTTCTCTTCGAAATAGTATTAAAACAATCACATATTCTTGGAAAGAGTGATAAAATAAACGCCGTTTTTATTCAAAATTACTTGAAGAAATTTCCTTTTTGGAAAGAGCACTTAGAGGAGCAGTCAATTCTCAGAAGACTATTTTAGGATGCATTATTTCTTTCATTGAATGCTAAAAGAAATATATTTTTATTAAGAGATTACTCAAAAAGTACAAAATCTTTAATAGAGCACTAAGAAGTGAGCTTTCTGTAAAAAAATTAGTAAAAATAATATGTATTCTTCTCATACTTTTTCGAAGAGAGGACACTTCTTTTGAATATTTTATTTTGTACAGTTTTGAAGAAAATATGAATCTTTTAGTATTGTCTCTTAAAAAAAGTATTAAATTTAGTCGACCCTTTAAAAAACAGTACTAATTCGGTATTATTTAACTTAAAAAGGTACTTTTTAAGAAAGAGTATCAAAAGAATACTTTTTTTCGAAAGTGTAATAAGATACTTATTCAAGTATGCTCTGAAATAAATGGTACTTCTTCTAAATATTTTCAAAAGAAGTGTTTTTAGTGCCTTTCCAAAGAAGGGATATTACTTTTAGTATGCTTTCAAGGAGTGTTCTTGCAGTGCACTCCTGAAGAAAATGGTATTTATTTCAATTCTCCTTTGGGTGAAAATTAATTATCTTTTTTCCTTCGAATATTCTAGTTACTTCTATTTGTGCAAAACTAATAATTTAAATTTTTTCAGTGAATAATAACGTTGTGACTTACACTCCTGGGTTAACTTTAACTTAACTATAAAACAAAATAAAATGTCAAAAAGTTATATGCAAATCAATAACAAATTTTCGGGATAACTAATATTTAACTCATAAACTGTCAGTAAATCCAGCGTTCAAGTAATACTCTTTTCTTAAAATATTACTTAAATGAGTCAAGTTTTTTTAAATACCGAAAGTAGTCCCTTTTCTTTAAAAGAGTACATTTTCCTAAAAAATTGTATTTATTATAAAAAAAATTTTTTTAACAAAGGCATATTGCTTTTAGTAGCATATAATGCAGTTAAAAAGTTTTATTTTAGGATAACTTTATCTGGAAAAAGGTGGGTGAAAACTACAAAAATACAATAGTTGTCATTCGTTATTAAATACCTAAATGAATAATAACATTCTTTAAGAAGAAAGAAGGATTCCTTTTGATAAAGGAATATTTCTTGAACAATAAAAGAAGTACGTGTTGTCTAAATTACAACAAATGCAATATACTTTCTTTAGGTGAGCTAAAAGGACTATCGATTCTTTAGAAGATTTACTTAAGCCACCCTTTGTTCGAAATAATATTTAATAAGTATCTTGTGTTAAATAGAGTACTAAAAAATGCCACTTTCTTCCAAAGAACACTAAAAGCGGCTCCTTTATATTGTAAATATTGCCGTAACTTAATCTTAAATTCTAAAAAGGTACTGCTACTTAAAGGCACTACAACTTAAATTAACCTTTTTTTGTCTTATATTGTTCATCAAATTTTGACTGGGAAGACCTTCTGCTTTCCGACGTGCTGCCGGAGTCGTGACGATGCTCATAGCTCTGGAGGAAATAACTGCAAATTAATCGTATTTACAAAAGTTCAGTTGCGTCCTAAAACAACAATAAATCTGCATCAATTTACAGCTTTCAAATTAACATTCATGCCAACAATACTTACAGCTTTACCTTTCCAATTATTGAATGTAATGTATTGTCAAACGAAATCCTCTGTATCTCCTGGAGCATTGTTTTTGGCATTTCAAAGTTCAAAATCTGTAGTTTAAATTCCAGAAAATTTAAGGTGATAATAGCACACATATCCTTTCAAACTTAGCTGCGTGTTGATCTTTTTCTTGATAATTTAGCAATGCTTCCTGTTTCTGTATTTATTTTTTTAATACATATGTTTATTTATTGATTGTTTGAAGTTTATTTTTGAATGTTTTTAAAATTAAATTCGGTTGATGCAACCGAATTCATATAAAATTCGGTTGATACAACCGAATTCATTGAAATTCGGTTGCTGCAGCCGAATTAATGAGCAATTCGGTTGCTGCAGCCGAATTACTGAGTAATTCGGTTGCTACAGCCGTGTAATTCGGTTGTTCCAATAGAATTCGATGGATTTAATTCAATTCTGTTCCCATAACCGAATCAAAACTAAATTCGGTTGCTACAACCTCCAGATTCGGTTGTGGTAACCAAATTCGGTTCTCGCAACCAAGTTCGGTTGCAGCAACCGAATTTTCGGTTGAGGCAACCTCGTTCTAGCCGAATCGTTCTGTGAGTGTAGCAGAAAAAAGAATCTGTACTTGTTTTTTTTACTTTTTTACAAAGTGGGCTAGGTAGGCGTGGTCAAATGTTGAAAAAATTTAAAAGTTTTTTTAGTAACGAATTTGTTAACATTTTTTTAAATAGGCAAGAGCCTAAAATTAAACACTATCTATAGAGTTTTTCACAGGCTATTTTTCGATTGAAAAAAAGTTAAAATTTTCAGAACAAGTTCTGAATTTGGATTTTTGGTGTTTTTATAAAAAACTCAATTTATCAAAAACCACCCTACTTTTTTTATTTTTTAAATATTTTTAAGAAAACCTGCAGATAATTTTCTATTGGTACACCGATAAAATTTTTCAGTTACTCAGTTAAAGAATTTCTCAGTTAAAACTGAAGCAATTCAAATTATCTGAAATAATTGCTATCAACTAATATTTCACTTAAATAACTATGAACTAGGGATACCAAACGGGAAATCCCGAAAACCCGAGATTTTCGGGATTGGCAAAATCTTAAAAATCCCGGGATTTTCTTATTTAGTAATATTAATATGAACGCAAATAAACAAAGTGAGCAATTTTAGATTACCGACGTTTTTTCTTGAATTTTCTCATATTTACAAGAAATTGATGCCAAGATATTGGTAAAAATAGAAATTAAGTAGATTATTCGAGTAAAATATGCAAAGACTCTGCAGAAAAATTTGAAAATTTGATAAACATTATTACGTTTTTGAGTAATTCATGCGAAAAATCAAGTTTGTTATTTTACCGGTTTATTCTTCCAAGCGAAATTCGACTCCTGAAACCTAATTTTGGCTGGGACTGTAAGTTTGAATTCTTCCATGTAAACATTTGATAACGATAACTTAATAACTTTGTTGCTATAATAACACGATTCAGTGGGCAAGGTTGTCGCAACGAATCTGTTTAAAAACTGCTTACAAGATACTGGGCGCAAGTGTACTTAAGTGCAGGCCTTCATATATTATCCCAGTCAGAAAAATATAAACGGGAAAGCGATGACAAGGTACTTTAACAGGTGGTGCAAAAATTGCTTTCGCATTTCCAAAATGATAACGTCATTAGACAAAAGGACCGGCTATTCAAAAAGCGCTGGAAAAGTACTGTCATATTGGCAGACGACAGCTAACTCTACATATAATAGTTGGTGGCTAAAAATGTAAATGAATGATAACAACTGGACAACTACTGGCTGTACTAAAATGTTTTCGCAAAAAGTTTTTGGGAAAAGTATTTAAATTTTTTTTTAAATTTTGTTTTGCTTGCAACCAGATTGAACTCGGAACCTTCTCACTACAAACTTTTCTTAACGAAGCGTCATCATTTTTATAAAATCATTGCTCTACCAATAAATTGATTTTTGTACCGCTGCAATTTTTGACTAGGTAGTAGCACAGGATAACCACTTGTTGCTATAGTTGGCATAGCACTCTAAGCCCAGTGTTTGTTTAAATAAACCACCGAAATTTTTTTAAAACAAGTACTGGCAAAACGCTTTTTGCAAACGCTGACAAAGCGTCCCAAATGAGTGTTCTGCCGGTCATTTATTTTTACCATCGCGGTTACCCAGTGGTATGCAGGTACTTGATTTTTGTACCACTGGCAATTTCTGACTGAGATGTTTCAATATTCATAAAATGTACCATATTAGCTGTATTTTGTCTCATGCCTATCAACGTTAAGTATTTAAAGCAAATCTACGTTAAACCGATTGTAGTACAAAAAAATTTTAAAAAGGTATCGGGATTTTCAAAATCCCGAATCCCGGGATTTTTAAATATCAATCCCGATTGGCATCCCTACTGTGAACACAAACAAACAAATTTTAAATTGTCAATAATTTTCACAAACACATTCCGAAATGTTTTCAAAAGAATTTATTTCTTTTGATTTGGCAAATTTGAATTTTGTTTCTCGTTTTCGGTTATAGGAAATTAATTCTGGTTCAGCAAGTGCAGCCGCTAATTGAAAACCATGGGAATATAATGAAACGTATATGGAGCAAATTATTTTAAGATAAGTTTACTATTTTATTAGTTCGTTTGAGAAAAATACAAAATTTTTTATTTTTTATAGAAGATGAGGAATCTTAAAATTTATACAGGGTGGCCCAAAATTAACTAAGGGGTTTGAATTCCTTATAACTTTTTTATTATATTATATTTTTTCAGTTTTTTTTTAGTATTTTGTAAAGAAGACTTGGGGAATTTAAAATGGAACAGTACACAATTGAAGAACGTGCCCGAAACGTTTCCGGCAAAAAGCAGAAGAAAATCATGATTTTTTCATAATTTAATTATGAGCGACGAAGCCGATTTCCAATTAAATGGGTTCGCTAATAGGCAAAACTTCAGGATATGGGCTACGGAAAATACAAGAGTAGTTCGACAGCGACAACTACACCCACTTAAGTGTACTGTTTGGTGCAGTGTTTCGTCGGAAAATATAATTGGCCCATATTTTTTTGAAAATGAACACTGTATTCGATATCGGATAAAGTTAGAAAAATTTTTAATGCCAGCCCTGGAAAACTATCCGCGAGTATGGTTCCAGCAGGATGGAGCCACAGCGCATACTGCGAGGAACACAATGGCTCTTTTTACTCAAACCCCTTCGGTAATTTTGGGCCACCCTGTACAAGAGTTGAACCAATTTGAGCTTAGCAGAACTATAAAGAATTTATGATAAGAAACAATGAAATATGAAAAGTGTGTTTATGGAAAAGTGTTCTTAAATTATTTAAAATCTAACAGAATAAGGTGTTAAAATATTAATTATTTCTTATTTTTGCTAAACTAATAAAAAAAGAAATAAAAACAATTTGTGTCATTCAGTGTTAAAAATGCAGTAAAATAAAAATGGGTGTATTTTCTAAAATAAATTTTTTGGTTATTAAGGCCCGTTAACTTATCTCAATTTATACCCTGGTTAAGACCTCTACTAGCCTTAACCACTGGTAAACATATTTTTTGAATAACTTATCTAAATTTTAACCAAGCATTTCTTCTAACCAATGCTAAAATCTAACCATAGAAATTTCTGTGGTTAAGAAACTTAACCAAGGCTATTTTAGAACAATTCACCCTACATAAGATATTTTAATACATTAGACTTGTAATGATGATTATTAAAAAAATTTAAAGCGCAGCTTTAACCAAACTTTGACTAAGCATCGTTTATGACACATGTAAGTATTTTCGATGTGCATTTCCCCCACTTTACCAAAACTTATAAAAATTGCATCAGTACTTAAAATCGTGCACAAATTTTTGCTATTTAGGATTTAGGTTTCTGTGATAGCTTACAGAAATTGGCCTCATATAAGGAAATAGGAAAATTTTATTTTTTTATTGGTTCAGGGAGCCAAAATCTGTATTGAATAATTAAAACCAAAAATGGTGACCAATATTACAACAATTTGACACGAATTATACACCTCTACAAAATGAAAAGTCTCTGTTGGTAGAAGCTTGATACATACTTTTAGTATTTTACTTGCTGATTCGAAATCTCTATTCCGAATTCTCTATCACCTCTCAATTTTGAGAAAATCGTGATTAAAAACGCGAAAAATAGTTTTCTACGAATTTTAAAATACTATACAAAACGCATTCAAATAGCTTATGACTTTTTGTTACGATGGTAGTAAAGAATGAATTTTGTTCTCTAAAATACATAGGACAACATTTTCTTAATTTGTGTACGGTTATAAGAAAAAATTCTTTTGAAAACCACTCTCAGAAAAACATTTGTTCCATCAATTTTGGGTAACTTACATTTAAGAATTTGGAATCAGCGTATCAAATTCAAAATGAATCATGTATCAAAGCTCAAGACTACTGAATGAAGTACAAGACTACTGAATTTAATTATTAAATATAATGAAATGTGAACCAATCATGTTTTAAATATTTTAAAAGTATATGAGGAACCCCTGGACAATACACAGTTTTGACTCGCAATTATAAAAAGATACAAAATCATGCACAGCGATTATTTTTCTACTCACTTTGATGTGCTGATCACATAAATTGCCTTAATTTAATAATCTATCACAAAATTTCCACTATTTTTTTTTTATTTTATGCGCGAATCTTTCCGCGGTTGTCTAGATTAGCACGAAATACTTATTAATAGTTCCAATAATCCACTTTTATTTTATAGACTTACCAAATGGATTTAATTAAATCACCTCTCGTAGTATGCAAAAAGACACAACCATTTTATAGCATTTAGCGACCGCGAATCTTAAAAAAAACGACGTGGTCAAGTGTATTATTGTTTTTACAACCACAACACACAAAAGCCGCGAGAAAAACTTTTAATTTTCCCGTATTGAAAAAATAAAATTTTTGTTATTAATTTTTGTTTTTCTGACATTTCATACTGAGGTTAACTACCCGAGTAAAAAAAATTATATATAATCATATATGGCATATATTACAATATATAATTATACATGTCGTTATGTATATCCATATATAATTATATATGACGTTTTTTCACAAAATTTTTCCTTATATTATCCCATATATAATTTCATCTAATTAGATATCGGCCTTCATAATATTAGATATGGCATATATAATTATATATTACATGACATGGTTGATCTTATTTTATATATAGTTATATATAGAACTATATCTTAATATATAAGGTGGCATTTTAGCAATATATAATTATACATGGTATCATTTAAAAAATATATAATTATATATGGTGACAGTTAAACTAGATATTATCATATATGGTGCCATTTAAACAATATATGGTAATATGTGGTACCTCATTAACAAAATCTTTAATTCAGTTCCAGATATGATAATATATGGTACTATATATAGTGCGATATATATTTATATATGGTGCTATTTAAGCAATATATTATCATATACGGTGACATTCAAACCATATATTATCATATATGGTGCCATTCAAACCATATATTATCATATATGGTACCATTTAAACCATATATTATTATATATGGTGCCATTTAAACAATATATGGCCATATATGGTAACTCATGATCAAAAATTTTAATACAGTTCCAGATATGATAATATATGATACTATATATAGTGCAATATATATTTATATATGGTGTTATTTAAGCAATATATTAGCATATATGGTGCCATTTAAACCATATATTATCATATATTGTGCCATTTCAACAATATATGCTCATATATGGGACCTCATGAACAACATTTTTAATACAGTTTCAGATATAATATGGTGCTACTATATATGGTGCAATATATATTGATATATGGTATCATTTAAACAATATATTACCATATGTGGTGACATTTAAACCATACATTATGATATATGGTGCCATTTCAACAACATTTTTAATACAGTTCCAGATATGATAATATATGCTACCATATATAGTACCATATACTTTGATATATCGTATCATTTAAACAACCCGAATAAAAATAGTTACATATAGTCATATATGTGATTAAGTTATATTTGTATAAATATACAGTTTCATCCGAAGAATAGCCCGATATATTTTTATCGAATGTTTATAAATTTTTATCTAATTGTATCAGTTTAGATCAGACCTGATTAAATTATGTGTTAATCAGATGAAATTGTATCCGATTTTTGACTTGATGCAATTTTATCGGTTTATATGTAATGGTGTCAGGTTTGATTGTAATTGGTTCAATTTTATATAAATAAAATATAATTGTATCCGACATTTACCTTATACAATTGTATTAAAGTTTTAAACTGAATTCAGGTCAAAATTGGGATATAACTATATAATTTTGTATACAAATATATCTATTTGGACCTAAACTGATACCATGTGATATAAACCAATAAAATTGTATCAGGTCAAAAATCAGATACAATTTCATCTGATTAACACATAATTTAATCAGGTCAGATCTAAACTGATACAATAAGTTAAAAACTGATAAACAACTGATACAATTTTATCGGGCCATTTTTCGGATCAAATGGTACGTGGATGACTCTAAGTTATATATTACCATATAAAGCTCCATATTATTTTTTTTAATAGGGAACATACCATATATGGTGCCATTTAAACAGTATATTGTCATATAAGGTGCCATTTAAGCAATATATGGTCATAAATGGTAACTCAACTACAATATTAACTGTATTTCAGAAGCTATTAATTGCATTTCACTAATTTTAAATGTATTTCAGAAATTATGGAATGTATTTCAGAAATTATTAATTGTATTTCAGAAATAATCAAATCTATTTCAAAACTTGTTGATTGTTTATCATAGTTAATAGAGAAAAATTTCTAAATTACATTTCATAATTTCTGAAATACAATTGATAATTTCTGAAATACAGTTTGATAATTTCGGAAATACAATTAATAATTTCTGAAACAGATTTGATAAAACTGAACTTCAATTGCCTAGTTCTGAAATACAATTCATAAATCTGAAAAATAATTGATAAGTTCTGAAATACAATTGATAAAACTGAAATTCAATTGATTATTTCTGAAATACAATTAATAAATCTTAAAAACAATTAATACAATTGAAATGGTGTAGAGCGTTAAAAAGATGTAAGTAAAATTATTTTATTCAAAGATTTCAATTTAATAAAAAAATAAATATATAATTTTATAAAAAAATTTATAGAAAAAAATTTTTAATTTTATAAAAAGAAATTCATTTTGTAAAAAAAATGCATATCGAACTCGAGACCTTCTGAGTTTAAACCCTATTTTAACAAAATATTGTAATTTTTATAAAATCAGTGCTCTGCCAGTGTATTATTTTTTGAACAGTTGGCAATATATGCCTGGGATCTTATTTAATCCCAAATAAATGGAGATCTTACGTAGTACCAAATATAATGCGGCATCTAATTTTATCTGTCATTTTTATGGATAGTTTTAGATGTCAATCCCCAAATATATTGCTGTTTCTAATTCTATCTGCCATTTTAATACCTAAATAAATTGCTGGATCTAATTCGATCTGCAATTTATGGGAAAATTTAAGATTTTACCAAATCACTAAATATATCACTGGATCCAATTCGATCTGCAACTTATTGAAAAAGTTAAGATCTTACGCAATCCCGAAATTTATTACTGGATCTAATTTCATCTGTTATTTTTTTCATAAATTTAGATCTTACGTAATCCCCAAATATAATCCTCGATCTTATTCGATCTGCCGTTTTCCAGATAAAGTTAGATACAACTTAATCCTGAAATATATATGTGACCTTCTCCGAGAAAAGGGACTTAGTGTGTGAAAATTAAGTTTTGAGAAGAACGCATTTAAAGTTTCATAACGCATTATCACTTTAAACACACCTTCAGTTGGGAGATGCGATTTGGTATGGTTAGGTGCCTCAACTCATTTCATCTTATTCTACACCCTTTTAGGTACCAGAATCCACTCTTAAGTCCAAACCCGTTTTTTGACATACTAGGTCCCTTTTCTCGGAGAAGGTCACATATACCTAGATCTACTTTTTCGCATAAATTTAGAACCAAGTTTATCCCCATATATATTGCTGGATCTAATTTGATCTGCCAATTTTCTATTCAATTTATATCCAGGTTTATCCAAAAATATATTGCTGCATCTAATTGGATCTGCCATTTTTCGGATAAATTTAGATCTAAGTTAATCCACAAATATATTGCTGGATCTAATTTCATCTGCCACTTTTCAGATCAATTTATATCTAAGTTTATCCACAAATATATTGCTGGATCTAATTCGATGTGCCATTTTTCGGATCAAATTAGATCTAAGTTTATCCCCAAATATATTACTAGATCTAATTCGATCTGCCACTTTTTCGGATCAAATTAGATCTAAGTTTATCCACAAATATATTGCTGGATCTAATTCGATCTGCCAAAATTGAGATCAAATTAGATATAAGTTTATCCACAAATATTTAGCTGGATCTAATTGGATCCGCCATTTTTCGGATCAAATTAGATCTAAAAATATCCCCAAATATATAGCTGGATCAGCCAATTTTCGGACCAAAATAGATCTAGGTTTATCCCCAAAGATATCATTGGACCTCCCAATTTTGAGATATAACTTGATCTTAGTTTATCCCCATATATACAATTGGATCTAATACGATATGATTGGATACACCCAATTTTGAGATCTAATTGGATCAGCTAGATATTACAGCAGATCTTAAACAATATCAAATTTGATATGATTAGATATTGCGCGAGATCAATTTTTTTTACTCGGGTACCCAGAATTAAAATATTGATAAGTTATTATGGTTAAATTTTCATAGGGATAAATATTTAGTATTGGTTAGTTACCCATGGTTAAGGTAAAGTTAACTTCTCGAGAAAAGTTAATGGGCCTAAATACTATTTTTTAATTCTTAAATTTTAACTCAAATATAGTTCTTAGTAACAGTTTTGATAGTTAAACTTTTTGCAATATTTTCAACTAAGGAATTTTGTCGTAAAGAATTAATTTTATTAACTGAAGCTCAGTAAAGGTATAATTAGTTTGTACGTAACGTGCCGTGACGAATAAGCTGATTTGTTTTTGTTGTATGAAAAAGCATTTGAGTCGTTAGTTTGTCTGTAATGTAACGTGCCGTGCCGGATGAACCTGTTGAAAACAGAATTTTTGTTATCCGTTAAGTGAAAGTGAGTTGACAGCTGCTTTTTTGGGATCTGCGACGAATGGCTTAAACCGGCTAAGCGGAGCCGCCGTCTAATTTTTTCACCGCCGCCGTCGAATTTTTTTTATACGATAAAAATCTAGAAATAGTATATATTTTTTCTAATTTTCTTTTTTTTACCGTTAAGCCGATGTTTTGTATGTGTCTTAAAGTTGGCTAGCCGATCAGCTTTTGGCTCACAGCCAGCTTTAAGCCGCCGCTGCAATTTTTTTATTTAGCCACCGCAACCGATTAATCTGGTTGGCGCAGATCTCTGCTAAGAAAAACAACATTAAACATCTGATACGTTGTTACGGAAAAGACTAACTACACAAAAGAGCCATCCGGCACGGCACCAGAGAAACAAGCCTATCAAAATAATCGGCGGCGGCGGCGGCTTGATCGGCTGGATAGAACATTATACACGTAATTTAAAGATGTTTAAGGTTTTTTGCAAAATGTAGCAGTAGAAAATTGTACAAAAACTTGGAATTATCAGATAAAAAATAATTTTAAGTTAAATTCATCGATAAAAATTACCAATTTAGGATTTTTAGTTTTTAAACGGACCTAGAAGGAGAGAAAGTTGGGCTTTCCAAATATGTTCAACAAAATTGTGTGGAAATATTTTCAAATAAAGCTAATTTTCTTAAATTTTTCTTATTTTGTTTAATTTTGAAAAAATCGGTATATTTTTAAAAATTGATTCATTTACAAGTACTTTTTTTAAAAATAAAAATATTTTTATCGGCTGATGTTTATTATGATAAAAGTATTTTTTACTTTGAAACAAAAAAAAAATATTTTTTACTATTAATAAATAAAGACATGCTTTCACGGGCTCTGTGGTAAGTAGCGCCATCTTGTTGAATCCAAATGTCCGATATCATGGCGCGATAACCAAACCTTTTGTCCGGATGCAATGGTAGCTCTTAAACTTCAACGAGTAGTTCGTTAATCCAAATACGACAATTTGATTTATTGACGTAGCCAACTAAGCCAGAAATGCGCCTCATAACTGAACAAAATTTTGCTCAAAGCGCACGAAACACTTTCTTCGTGAAACGCCGATTTTCGTAATACAGCTTTGTCTTTCCACAATGGAATGTCAAACAATACTGCATAAAAATATAATGACAGTTTGACACGACTAACTCGTTATGTCAAAAAAATCCTTATTAAAAAATACTTGATCCTTTAGAATATCTAAGCTTCCATATGAGCTGACTTGGAAAAATATTATTATTGGTTAAAAAATGGGGGCAGTTTAGAAATAAAGCTTTCCCATACTTTTGCTAAAAGCCCGAATTTTCAGAGCATTGCCTACATACATACTGAATTATTATATTGAAAGTACTGGCAATCTACTGAATTTCAGCGCTGTGCCAACGTTGGCAAATAGCTACTGCCAAGCGTTATTGGTGTTATCATTTCGACACCATATCAGCACTGTAAAAGTTAAAAATCCGATACATCGTCTGGACATGTACTACCGTCTCTAACGTCGTGCCAACACTGTGCCGTGAGTATTTTTCTACCTGGGTATATTCATACCTTAGATCTTGTACGAATTGAATAAAATGACAATTTTGATAAACCATTTTGTAAAAGATTAGAACTAACGAAAAAAATTAATTATTCAAATTGATTGTACCCAGGTAGAAATTGCCGACGTTGGAACAAAAATTGTACTGGGAGAGCACTGTTTTTTACGAAATGCCGGTACTACTTAAAACGTGCTCTGCCAGTGTTGTTTTCTGAAAATTAACAAGCTTTTTTTAATTTATTAAAATTAACAATTTTATAAATTTTATGTATTTTTGCATCTATTACACAATTATTTATGTAAGAGAGACACAGCCATTCTTGTGAAGTTTCGAAAGAATACATTAAAAATGTGATGTACACTAAAAGAAGAGTAAAGTACTACAGCAAATTACTAAATTTGTTATTAAATGTACTGGGATAATACTAGGGATGCCAATCCCGAAATCCGAGTCCCGAAATCCCGGGATTATTCAATAAAAATGAGTCCCGAATCCCGGGATTCTTAAGCTCCAATCCAGGGATTTTTACAATTGCAAAAACTTGTGGTACTTTTTCCAAAAATGTAACCCTGCTGGTAATTTTAAACCATTTTTGTTAAATATAATTTTATATAAATCTATATTGTATCTTATTATATTTCGGAAATCATCGATTAAAATTCAGAATAAAAAGTTGTATTTCAGAATTTTTTATTTGAATTTTTGCACTATTGAATATTGAAAATTCTAAAATTTAATTGAGAATTTCAAATTACAATGATATAAGGATAGTGAATATAAAATTATTATAAACCAAAACAGCACACAACATATCGAAAGAGTCACTTGTAAATTTTAAGTGTTTATGCATATGACCCTATATTTTTTTTACATAAATTTGAAGTTTTTACACATTTTTTTAAATAAAAAATTTCCAAAATGGCAAAAAATCACAAAATCCCGAAAAAATTCGGGATCCCGAAAAAATCCCGAATCCCGGGATTTTAAAAAACCTATCCCGATTGGCATCCCTAGATAATACCAAAAAAATAAAATCCCAAGCCTGCGCCAACGTTGGGAAATAACTACGGCCAAGCGTTTATTGGTGTTATCATTTCGACAACATGCCAGTACAGTGAAAGTTGAAAATCCGACGCATTGCCAGTACATGTACTACTGTTTCCAATACCAGGTCGACATTGTGCCGTTTGTATTTTTCTACCTGGGTCATTCCATAAGAAATGTATTCAACATAAGAATGCATTCTATTTAATATTAAACTTTGGGAATGAAATCTCTGAATTTATTCTAAAGGAATAATTTTATGGAATGATATATGTTCAATTTCTAAAGCTGAATTCGGTTTTGTGCGAATTAGGCTAAAATTGAATTAATTCTTTCGAAGCTCCGCCTACAATATACACTAGCCCCTAAATTCATAAACGCTTTGTTAAATTATAGGAGGTTTATTGAACAAATTTTGTATGAAAATGACGTTTTGTAAACCTGCTATTACTTTACAAAGCATTTATGAATTGAGGGGTAGGACATTTGAAAAGAATATACATATGTACATATATATATCTTTTTATTTTGTAGCACTGTGTAATTTGTGTCTAAAGCTATGGGTGGTAAAGACGTGTTCATTTGGATTCTCTTCTCTACTTCATATCTAAATTTCAGCGAAATGTGTCAGAAGTTTTCAAGTTAAATTTCCAACTTAAGAAATATTTATGACAAAAATCGTTCGGAAGGCACATATACATGAGAGAGAAAACTGCTAGAGATAGAGCAAAAAGTAACACTGAATAGCTTAAATCATTCACAATAGAGCTACTTAGAGGTGTTTTTTGCTGAATCTCTAGCAGTTTTCTCTCGCGTATAGATGTGCCTTCAAATAAAAAAAAAATATGATGAAGTAGAAAATTTATTTTGAAAATGGCATTTGTTTTTAATTTTTTTATTTTTTAAAATTAATACTTCCAGCCGAAATGAGCCGAAAAATTCGATAAGGGATTTTACAAGATTTGCAAAATATAAAAATAAGTGAAGTTTTCACTTTAATTGCAGTTATATCCTAGATCCTTTATCTAATCAAAATAAGTTGATATGTTTCCAAAAGCCCAAAGTCTATAATTTTAAACCATATTAAAAATTATCCATGGTTCAGTCAGGTGTATGAATAAATAAGAAATTTTAACAAAAAAACTGTCTTTTTGCTAAAAGTTAAATTTGCAAATATTTCAAAAACTAGAGCTAATTTTGAAATTTGGTGTTCACAATCGTGATGTTCATCCTAAAATCTATCAGAATTGATGTGTCGCATGCCCGATGCATTTTTAGTGTTGTACTGTGTTATTAACCATAAAAATTAGAAAAGAAAAGAAGAATACTTAGTAAAAAAAGGAATAATACAGACGTAAAAATACTTATATTTAAGATGGAGAAACATACGATTCCTTATCACCATCTTCATCGCTGGAACCATCTATCTCAGTAATTTCAACATCTTTATTGGCCATAGACCTGCGCGTCCAGGGTTTGTTGGATGGTGTACTCAATAGCAATTTATCAACGTCCTCCTCACATCTTAAAATTTACGGTTTAGAAATGTCAATTCTTTTGTAAAAAAAACTCTTCCACCTCTAGCATAGACATGATTATAACCAACATCTTTTAAAGTTCTGGCATATTTAAGAAGATTTAACGTTTCTCTCCCCAGAAAATCATATACAAAAACTTTTCTTTCAGCTTGGGTTTAGCAGCCATCAGTTTGTCTTTACTTGATATAGTAGAAAACTTCACAACCAAACTTTTCTTCTCATTTGTGCTACTTTTCTTGCGTAGGAAATAAGCTTCATCAATGTTTTCAACCAACATATCAACACCAACACTTTTTGATCAATTTAGAACTGATTCAACAGCTGTTGCACTATCATCAACTTTTAATCCACTTACAATGAATCCATTTCTTACACGAACGTCGTTTAATAACACTGTTCAAGTTGTAAAATGGTACTAACGAGAAAACCATATGGTTGTGTTTGGATGAGCCCCCTGACTACTACTCCACCGATAAAAGTGCCAATTTGGCTCATTGGGAAAAATTTATGGCGTTTTTTTTGAATTTCGGTCAATTCGTCAATTTTTTACCATTTTCAGCCCATTTAAGTCGCTTTTCCTGTATTCAAAATTTCTTGTGTTATCTTTATACGGCTCACAATTACTATTTCCACCATTAGAACGCACATTTCAACTGAGAAAATCAAAATTTTTTGCCTATTTTCATGATTTTTGCCCATTTTTCATCGATTTTCCCCATTTTTGTGCGGTTTTTATGCGCTTTTTTGTAGTTCTTGCGCAAACTTATCGACATAATTCTTACCGTTTTTCCTTTTTACAACATATTATGCAATATTATTGCCATTTCAAGCAACTCAAAACACTTTTTAAATACAAAAACTGTCGTTTTTTACGCTTTTTCGGTAATGTGCGTGGACAATTAAAAGGAAAAAAGGAAAGTGTACTTTTTAATTACTTGGGTTTTTTCCGTTGGCTACCTGCATGATTTTTTTACACAAATTTTTTTTACACAAACGCACACGAATCGGGTATATAGCCACTAGGGCGGGTCGATTTAATAATCGCCCATGGCGATCGTATTCTAGGGATCAAAATAAGAAACTTTGCCGAAGGAACCATACCTCTAAAACGAATTCTACTACCCCCGAACTGTTGACTTTTGTCCCGTAGGGTCAAGTTTTGAAAAATCCCACTTTGACCCATTTAGAGTGCCCCAATCGAGTCCAAATGTATGACCGACCCCCACTAACTTTGGAGGGCCGATGCACCCATGCCAGTGGCACACCCCCTGGAACTCCCCTGGGGGGTTCCCCATACAAACATTTTAAAAAATCACCATTTTTGGCATTTTATTTTATAATTTTTTATTTATTTTATTTATTTTTATTATTTTATTTATTTTTTCTCCTTAGAAATTTATTTATTCAGAACATATGTAAATGAAAAAATTAATTTAACTTAGTAATAGAAAAGAAAAAATAAAAAATTACTGTTTGAAGTCTTTTTTGCTTTCAAGTCTGGGCAATTTCGCACGGCTCTCTAATGTCGTCGCCATAACAGCCTCTACATTTTCCGGTATAACTCGTTTGGAAACGCTAGCTAGCAATTGAACGTGTCGTTCTGTTGCAGGTCGTAAAATAGGTTGTGTGGGTTTTTTAAGCCACCACAAGACACAGCTGCATGTCGTAAACTTACTTAAGCTAAATCTGTTAGAGGTAGAATTGAGCATAAAATTATCATAAAGGATTTTCCAGAAGTAATAAAAGGCGCACTTGCTTAACAGAATTTGTAGTCAGATTAACGTTTAATTTACATGTAAGTACTTTATGGGCAGTTTTGACAACAAAATCGGTTACAGGTAGAATTGAAATTACCATTTCATTCTTATTACCTCGTCTCCTAGACCATATATAACGCAACAGTTTTTGTGAATGCATTAAGTCCTTGTGAAGAACTCGAAGTGTGAAGTGCTAATTTGAGATAAAAAAATATTTAAAAAAAAATCAATCCAAATCAAGAAGTTTACAATGAATCCACCATCCTCTACACCGCAAGATGAAGCAATAACAACATCAACAACTATCGAAAACCCAATGAGTCATATACCCAGGCATGATGTTACTGTTTTTGGATTTGACTGTGTCTACTGATTTGACTGATCTTAATTTACCAACCCATCTGGATATCTTGAGATATTATTTTTACTTGAGCGAACAAAAAAAGTTGTCCTATAAAGCATTCACTATTCAAGTACAAGATAAGCTGATTGGAATTTGGGAAAAACTTGGTATAGAAATAATGCTGAAAAAAAGTGTATGTAATAAATTGAATAGATTGCTTGACAAATATCAAGAGCAAATCAAGAGAAGAAACAAACCCCAACAATTTACAGAGTATGTAAAATCTCTGGAAACAATTTTTTTCATTGGAACATGTAAATGCGATTTGAAGGCAGCTCCATGTGCATGCGGTTTGGTTCCCGAACGCCTCAAAGAGTTTATGCACGATCAACATAATCAGAGAAGTCTAACAATGGATGGATTTGCGATGGAAATTGAAGAGCAAGGAGCAACGTCTATGTCATCAATGCCAACATACCAAGATCCCGATGATTCAACATACGCACCGCCATCGGTTCAAGAAGACTTGGATATAAGCACAAGTTCACAATACACACAGAGATACGATTGTTTTAACTTTGCCTTGGTATGTGACAGATTTGGCGTGCCTGATAGAGTAGCATCAGCAATGGGAACAGCTCTTTTCCAAGATTTTAAAATGAAAGATATCCATGGCAAACCTCTCATCATGGATAAATCGAAAGTTCGCCGAGAAAAAGAGAAATGCAGACAAGAAGTGCTTCGCAAACGGTTAGATGATACCAATTTGTTAGCATGTTCATTCGATGGTAGAAAAGATGATACTTTAACGAGAGATACAATTGATGAGAAGTATCATACTAGAATGGTAAAAGAACCTCATCTTGTTATTTTGAGAGAACCGAATTCTGAATTGATTGGTTACGTAAGACTGGAACATGAAACCGCTGAATACAAAACAACCAAATTAAATAATTTTTTCAACGATAAAAATATATCACTGGATGCATTAATTGGCATATGCACTGTCGGTGAGCCAACAAACACTGGCCCAAACGGTGGAATTATACGACGATTCGAATTGCTGTTGAAAAGACCATTGCATTGGTTCATTTGCCTTCTACACTTCAACGAACTTCCGTTTCGGCATTTGTTTGAAGCTTTGGATAAATCAACCAGCACTGGACCAAGATCGGCAACCGGAAAATTGAGCCGTCAAATCGAAACTTGTGAAACTCTTCCGGTAAGTTATTGCTATCACTCATTTATTATAATTGTCAACCGTTTTTAATTGTTTTATTTTTATATATTTTCAGGTGGTGGACGGCTTTCAGAAAATTGAGTTGAAAAATATGCCCCCTGCTCCAGAAAAAATTGAATTTTCCACCGATTCCAAGTACTTATACGACATGGCCCATGCAATTTCTAGCGGCGTGGTTTCAGTGGATCTGGAAAACATCAAACCAGGGAAAATTGTACATTCTCGGTGGCTCACCAAGGCCGCTAGACTATTACGATTATATGTGACAACGGAAAATCCAGATGCAAATTTAAGAATACTGGTTGAATTTATAATTACATGTTATGTGCCAATGTACTTCAATATCAAGTATTACAGCTCTGTCGTGTACGGTAGTAGATTATTTTTCAAATTCATTAGTTGGTCAAGATTTCTAGAACCTCGTTTACGCAAAATTGTCAATAAAGTAATTACAGATAATTCATATTATGCGCATTCGAAAAATATCTTGTTATCAATGTTGTTTGATGATAGCAAAGAAAAGCGCGACTGTGCTATCAAGATAATTCTACGCTATCGAACCGATGTTGACGACCCAACGGGACTTAGAGCTTATAAAAAACCAGATATAAACTTTTATTGCACAAGTTACACGGAAATGATCAATATGAATGACATAAATGACGTATTTGAACCACCATTCACGCGAAGCATTCCATACGATACTTTGAAAGAATATTTAAATCAAGATGATCCACCGTTTAACGATCCAAAAATTCCATCACACATACAAGAAACAGAACGACACGTTCAATTGCTAGCTAGCGTTTCCAAACGAGTTATACCGGAAAATGTAGAGGCTGTTATGGCGACGACATTAGAGAGCCGTGCGAAATTGCCCAGACTTGAAAGCAAAAAAGACTTCAAACAGTAATTTTTTATTTTTTCTTTTCTATTACTAAGTTAAATTAATTTTTTCATTTACATATGTTCTGACTAAATAAATTTCTAAGGAGAAAAAATAAATAAAATAATAAAAATAAATAAAATAAATAAAAAATAATAAAATAAAGTGCCAAAAATGGTGATTTTTTAAAATGTTTGTATGGGGAACCCCCCAGGGGAGTTCCAGGGGGTGTGCCACTGGCATGGGTGGATCGGCCCTCCAAAGTTAGTGGGGGTCGGTCATATATTTGGACTCGATTGGGGCACTCTAAATGGGTCAAAGTGTGATTTTTCAAAACTTGACCCTATGGGACAAAAGTTAACAGTTGGGGGGTAGTAGAATTCGTTTTAGAGGTATGGTTCCTTCGGCAAAGTTTCTTATTTTGATCCCTAGAATCAATGATCCGATTTTCCCTGAGCCATGGGCGATTTTTTTGCCTCCCCACAAATCGACCCGGCCTAATAGCCACCCTTAAAAGATGCGCCAATTCATAAGTAGCTCTCGGTAAAATATTGAAACTTACGTAGTATTTATAGATGTTCATTGATCGATTTTTGTCATTCAACAAGTGTCTACGAACGCCTAAAGTACGATTTTTTTAAAGTGACGAAAAAGTAATAAAAGTATAAATAAAGTTTCCAGTTTGAAGTGATTAATTTTTACGGTAAAAAATGGATGAATGCCTGAAAAACTTCAATCATTACTGTTATATGTGCGGAAAGTGGACCATTATGTCGTCTAAGAAAAAAATTACTGATGAAATTGCAACATTGTACGAGCAGTACTTCAATATTCCAGTGATTCGTAATGTTGACTGGGTGCCTAAAATAGCTTGTTCATCGTGTGTAGCACGTTTGTATGATTGGCGAACAGGTCGACGGGAAAGCATGCCATATGGAATACCGATGATTTGGTCAGAGCCAGTCGACCGCGAAAAAAACATGTGCTACGTATGTAAAAATAATGTTGTGGGTATGAACAGAAGAAAGGCGATGGAATATATTTACCAAAGTGTTCCGTCAGCTCAAACCACTCTTCCCCATTCTCCGCCAGTGCCAATCCCGAGAAAACCGAGTCCAACTGAAGAATACATCCCACCATCTTTTTTTTCGGAGCCAGAATCGAATTTTTCTTTGTATCAGCCATCAAATATTACGCCACCATGCAAACACATTGAAGTTACACAACAGCGCTTGAACATAATGTCAAGACAACTAAAGTTGTCACAAAATAAAACCATAATTCTTGCTCAACATCTTAAAGCTGTGAACATCCTGTCACCAGAAGTTAAAGTGTTCGGTTCGCGTGGTCGACAGCATAAATTTCTACCGTTTTTTACTCGCAACGAAAACAATTCATTTACGTACTGTAATGATATCGATGGTTTGATGTCGGCCATGAATTACACGTACAATGCGGATGGTTACCGAGAACAAATCGTCTAATCGGGCAGCAGAACGTTATCCACGAGGAGTTGGTGCCGATGGATAAGGTATTGCTGCCACCATTGCACATTAAACTTGGGTTAATGAAGAATTTCATCATAGAGTTACTGGTGCGTGGAAATAGATTGGCTTTTGGACGATTGGAGTACATTTTTCCACGCTTGAGTGAAGCGAAAATTAAAGAAGGTAAATAAATATTTGGAATTCTTTTTCCGCCAAACAAAGATGAAGTATTCTTGAAAGTTTTTATATAAAATCATATATTTATTTCAGGTGTGTTGAATGGCCCAGACATTCGCAAACTGATGAAGGATGAAGACTTCAACAATGTCCTTCAAGAGGAGGAACTCATCGCTTGGGATAGCCTGAAAGCAGTGATCGAAAAAGTTCTCGGCATTCATCGAGTGGACAATTGGCGTGCCATTGTTGATGATATTCTGCAATCTTTCGAAAACATCGGTGTTCGAATGTTGTTGAAAGTGCATTTCATGCATCACCACCAGGATCACTTCGAGCGTCAGTTGCCGTCTGAATCAGACGAGCATGGGGAACGTTTCCACCAGGTATCAGCACAGTTGGAACACTGGTATAGTGGAAAAAAATTGGATTCACTTTTGGCAGATCTTTGCTGGAATTTGTTAATTGAATTGGAGGATAACGAATGATATTCCATTGCTTATTTCTCTATTTCAATTGCCAATTTAAAATGAATTACATTAATACGGAGAAACACGCATTTCCATTAATTTTTATACCGAAAAAATGTATTCAACCACAAAAAATTTATTTAAATTAATAAAAAACCCGAAAATCATCCAAAAAAGCGTAAAAAACGATGGTTTTTGTATTTAAAAAGTGTGTTGAGTTGCTTGAAATGGCAATAATATTGCATAATATATTGTAAAAAGGAAAAACGGTAAGAATTATGTCGATAAGTTTGCGCAAGAACTACAAAAAAGCGAATAAAAACAGCACAAAAATGGGGAAAATCGATGAAAAATGGGCAAAAATCATGAAAATAGGCAAAAAATTTTGATTTTCTCAGTTGAAATGTGCGTTCTAATGGTGGAAATAGTAATTGTGAGCCGTATAAAGATAACACAAGAAATTTTGAATACAGGAAAAGCGATTTAAATGGTCAAAAATTTACGAATTGACCGAATTTCAAAAAAAACGCCATAAATTTTTCCCAATGAGCCAAATTGGCACTTTCATCGGTGGAGTAGTAGTCAGGGGGCTCATCCAAACACAACCATATGGTTTTCACGTTAGTACCACAAATTTCGTGTTAAAAACTTGAACAGTGTAATTTTACAGATGGTTTCAAATCATGGACTTCTTTTTTTAATGATCGATTTTCTTTTTCAACTTCATTTAATCTTTTTTTGTTTTCAACAACACCCTTTAGAATTTCGTCGTATTGCTTTGACATGAAATGAATTGCCTCTTGCATTTCAGTCAGCTGGTCTAATTTGTTTAGTTTAGTTTTTATTGCATGTAGTTCATTTTTTATTCCTTCTTCTCCTCCTTCACATACATGTAGGGTTTCGGGTTCGGGAATTCCCGGGCGGGAATTCCCGGGAAATCCCGGAAAAAGTTTGCCGGGAATTCCCGGGAAAATAATATATTTTTCCCGGGAAAACGGGAAATTTTAAAAATATTAAATTTTTTAAATTGTTTTTGTTTCGAATAGGATTTTTTAATTTTCGTCATAAAAAACATTTTATATACCAAAACAAAAATGTCATTGTTAAAATCTTTTAAAAGGAAATACATTTATTTGACACACAAATAAAATCTTTGCCAAGTAATTAGGAGCATTTCAACTAATAAAGATTTTTCGCATAACTTATTCAAAATTTAAGTAATAAAACCTAAAAAATTGGTAAAATATTTAAAAGAAATATGAAAAAAGCTTTATTTCTTACAAATAATCGCCCTTACTATCTAAATTTTTCAAATGTATAATTTAGGTAAAGTCGACATTAGTTAGTTTAGTTAGTGTATTTTTGGAGCATTCTGATTGGTTAATTTATTTTCAACCAATCAAAATATTTGAAAATATAAATATTTTTGTAAGGTTTTCATACACAAAATGAACAAAAATAAAGTCGACTTTAAATTTAAAATACTCCTTTATATTAAGGGTCAATAATTTTATAAGTAACGTTTTCATTAATAAATGTGAAAAGAAAAGACTAATGGTTAACGGTGGTATCTAAATTTGGTTATCCGACATCTAAATTTGGGTCACAAAAAAAAAAAAAAAATTTATGGTCACCCGAGTAAAAAAAATTATATATAATCATATATGGCATATATTACAATATATAATTATACATGTCGTTATGTATATTCATATATAATTATATATGACGTTTTTTCACAAAATTTTTCCTTATATTATGCCATATATAATTTCATCTAATTAGATATCGGCCTTCATAATATTAGATATGGCATATATAATTATATATTACATGACATGGTTGATCTTATTGCATATATAGTTATATATAGAACTATATCTTAATATATATGGTGGCATTTTAGCAATATATAATTATACATGGTATCATTTAAAAAATATATAATTATATATGGTGACAGTTAAACTAGATATTATCATATATGGTGCCATTTAAACAATATATGGTCATATATGGTTCCTCATTAACAAAATCTTTAATTCAGTTCCAGATATGATAATATATGATACTATATATAGTGCGATATATATTTATATATGGTGCTATTTAAGCAATATATTATCATATACGGTGACATTCAAACCATATATTATCATATATGGTGCCATTCAAACCATATATTATCATATATGGTACATTTTAAACCATATATTATTATATATGGTGCCATTTAAACAATATATGGCCATATATGGTACCTCATGATCAAAATGTTTAATACAGTTCCAGATATGATAATATATGATACTATATATAGTGCCATATATATTTATACATGGTGTTATTTAAGTAATATATTACTATATATGGTGCCATTTAAACCATATATTATCATATATGGTGCCATTTCAACAATATATGCTCATATATGGGACCTCATGAACAACATTTTTAATACAGTTTCAGATATAATAATATATGCTAGTATATATGGTGCAATATATATTGATATATGGTATCATTTAAACAATATATTACCATATGTGGTGACATTTAAACCATACATTATGATATATGGTGCCATTTCAACAACATTTTTAATACAGTTCCAGATATGATAATATATGCTACCATATATAGTACCATATACTTTGATATATCGTATCATTTAAACAACCCGAATAAAAATAGTTACATATAGTCATATATGTGATTAAGTTATATCTGTATAAATATACAGTTTCATCCGAAGAATTGCCCGATATATTTGTTTATAAATTTTTATCTAATTGTATCAGTTTAGATTAGACCTGATTAAATTATGTGTTAATCAGATGAAATTGTATCCGATTTTTGACTTGATGCAATTTTATCGGTTTATATGTAATGGTGTCAGGTTTGATCGAAATTGGTTCAATTTTATATAAATAAAATATAATTAATATAATATAACGTAAATGTCGGATACGACATTTACGTTATACAATTGTATTAAAGTTTTAAACTGATATCAGGTCAAAATTGGGATATAACTATATAATTTTGTATACAAATATATCTATTTGGACCTAAACTGATACCATGTGATATAAACCAATAAAATTGTATCAGGTCAAAAATCAGATACAATTTCATCTGATCATCTGTACAATTGATAAAACTGAAATTCAATTGATTATTTCTGAAATACAATTAATAAATCTTAAAAACAATTAATACAATTGAAATGGTGTAGAGCGTTAAAAAGATGTAAATAAAATTATTTTATTCAAAGATTTCAATTTAATAAAAAAATAAATATATAATTTTATAAAAAAATTTATAGAAAAAAAAATTTTAATTTTATAAAAAGAAATTCATTTTTTAAAAAAAATGCATATCGAACTCGAGACCTTCTGAGTTTAAACCTTATTTTAACAAAATATTGTAATTTTTATAAAATCAGTGCTCTGCCAGTGTATTATTTTTTGAACAGTTGGCAATATATGTCTGGGATCTTATTTAATCCCAAATAAATGGAGATCTTACGTAGTACCAAATATAATGCGGCATCTAATTTGATCTGTCTTTTTATGGATAGTTTTAGATGTCAATCCCCAAATATATTGCTGTTTCTAATTCTATCTGCCATTTTAATACCTAAATAAACTGCTGGATCTAATTCGATCTGCAATTTATTGGAAAAATTAAGATTTTACCAAATCACTAAATATATCACTGGATTCAATTCGATCTGCAACTTATTGAAAAAGTTAAGATCTTACGCAATCCCGAAATATATTACTGGATTTAATTTCATCTGTTATTTTTTTCATAAATTTAGATCTTACGTAATCCCCAAATATAATCCTCGATCTTATTCGATCTGAAGTTTTCCAGATAAAGTTAGATACAACTTAATCCTAAAATATATATGTGACCTTCTCCGAGAAAAGGGACCTAGGGTGTGAAAATTAAGTTTTGAGAAGAACGCATTTAAAGTTTCATAACGCATTATCACTTTAAACACACCTTCAGTTGGGAGATGCGATTTGGTATGGTTAGGTGCCTCAACTCATTTCATCTTATTCTACACCCTTTTAGGTACCAGAATCCACTCTTAAGTCCAAACCCGTTTTTTTGAGGGACCTAGTCCTTTTCTCGGAGAAGGTCACATATACCTAGATCTACTTTTTCGTATAAATTTAGATCCAAGTTTATCCCCATATATATAGCTGGATCTAATTCGATCTGCCATTTTTCGGATCAAATAAGGTCTTACTAAATCCCAAAATATATTGCTGGATCTAATTTGATCTGCCAATTTTCTATTCAATTTATATCCAGGTTTATCCACAAATATATTGCTGGATCTAATTGGATCTGCCATTTTTCGGATAAATTTAGATCTAAGTTAATCCACAAATATATTGCTAGATCTAATTTAATCTGCCATTTTTCAGATCAATTTATATCTAAGTTTATCCACAAATATATTGCTGGATCTAATTCGATGTGCCATTTTTCGGATCAAATTAGATCTAAGTTTATCCCCAAATATATTGCTAGATCTAATTCGATCTGCCACTTTTTCGGATCAAATTAGATCTAAGTTTATCCACAAATATATTGCAGGATCTAATTCGATCTGCCAAAATTGAGATCAAATTAGATCTAAGTTTATCCCCAAATATATAGCTGGATCTAAGTGGATCCGCCATTTTTCGGATCAAATTAGATCTAAAAATATCCGCAAATATATAGCTGGATCCGCCAATTTTCGGATCAAAATAGATCTAGGTTTATCCCCAAAGATATCACTGGACCTCCCAATTTTGAGATATAACTCGATCTTAGTTTATCCCCATATATACAATGGGATCTAATACGATATGATTGGATACACCCAATTTTGAGATCTAATTGGATCAGCTAGATATTACAGCAGATCTTAAACAATATCAAATTGGATATAATTAGATATTGCGCGAGATCAATTTTTTTTACTCGGGCATGCAACTTCTCTTGAATAAAACAACAACAAGAATAACGTTTCAGCTAAAATTAGCAAAGTACCCTAAGAAAAAAGTGTAAGCTGAATAGGCATTAAAGGTTTTATGGTAGGGCAAACATTTCCTGAACTGGTATCCAAATTAGCCGCAGTCAATCCGCACCATAACTAGATCTTCGTTTATTCGAGAAAGTTTTTATAATAAAAACCTGGCATTGCAAAAAAATGAAACCGATGTTAAGAACATTATATTAAATTACTACAATCGTGTAAAAGATATCACGACAAAAGAAATATCGAGCAATATTTCTAACAATAGGAGATTTATTATAATCTTAGATGAATGGACAAGAATATCACAAAAGAGATATTTGAACATATGTATAAACGGAAATAATTCATTTTATAACCTGGGGTTGGTTTATATATCAGGAAGATGCAATGCTGATGAAATAAGAAGAATTGTAGAAATAAGACTAGAAGAGTTTTATTTGTCTTTGGAAAATAACATTGTGGCCATCATATCTAATGGGCCAAATGTGATGAAACGGTTTGTTTCCGACAGTCCAGTGCTTTAGGTGCTTTCTGCTGGAATCATGCAATTCATTTGGCAGTGCTGCGAGTAATTTATGTGAAATCAAATGTTCAACATTCTGATATTTTTTACTTTGAATTCTCACTACACAGACTGCATTTGTACTGAAATAGTGTTTTTTTTTTTAACAAAAATTACTTATATAGGTGGTTTTCATTAACAATTTTGTTCAAAAATATTTACCGGGATTCCCGGGAATCCCGGGAATCAAATTTTTTCATTCCCGTTTCCCGGGAAATAAAAAAGTCCGGGAAATCCCAAACCCTACATACATGGCATGTAAATACTTCGCTCTCATTACTAAGTAGAAACTCAAATTGCCTTTTATCTAAATAAGTGCATTGAGAGTGGTACTTTTTGGCACACTTGTCGCACTCTATAAAGTCTTCCTCTTCTTGAATTTGCAATTTGCATTGAACACAAATTATTTTATTTTTTTTAATACTTCTTCGACTCTTTCCGGCCATCTTTCACTTTTTCCTCAACTAAGAAATTAGCTTTTTACAATTTAAGTATTTATTGTTTCATATAAACTGTTAAATCAACAAATATTTATATTTTTAAATTGATTAATTTTAACACTGCAAAAATGTATGTTTGAACACTAGGGTTGCCAACTCTTCATGACTAACTTTAAACTTATAAAACCAAAAACTTGAAATATCTGTCTTATTTAAATAGAAAAAAATTATTTAAATTTTTTTCAAAAATTCACTTTTGTCTTTCCATGGTACACGCACCCAATATATTATAGATTTATCTGAAACTTTGTGTAGTTTAAAATGATCATTACACAGAGGGAATTTTGCTGGACGAATTTTAATGAAAATTTTCAGTAAAATAATGAAGTTTTCTTCACAAAGTAAATGAAAATTTTCTTATATTTGATGAAAAAGCTTCATATATTATATGAATCTAGTTTTAATGAAGCGTTTTCATTGAGTGCATGCAATTTTTAATAAATAAAATGAAAATTTTCACAACATTTTATGAAAAATTCCATTAATTCAACGAAAAGTTTCAATGGACGAGTTCCAGTGAAACTTCATTGGTTTTATGCAAACATTCATTAATATCATGCAGATAATTCTCTCAGTGTAGGCAAATTAAAACACTTTATAGAAGAAGACTTTACAATAACACATTATCCAATAGGAGGAAATTTAAAGTTCCGAGTTACACGTTATGTAAAAGTTACTTTCTTCTATCTCACAGACCGGTCTACCCGGTTTCGTTCTGACCGGAAATCGGGTAATGGGGGGCTCTAGTTAGAACCTTTTCCATGTGAAAGATTAAGAAACTTAAATGAATTCTTATAAAAAATATGAACAATTAAATGAATGCTTCAGTGGCCAAATCGATTAACTCCATAAATAAAAATGAATAAGTCTCAATGAGAAAATTGTATATATTGTTTTTCAAATTCCTGTTAAATTATAAATTTTGTAATATGGAAGTGTTAATATTTACTATCAGAGAAATTTGGTTTGAATATTATACAGGTAGAAGTTTATAAAGTGTTTTGAAATTAAAGTTTTATAAAATTCAGAAAGTGAAGTCAATTGATTTGGTAACGATTTTGGCATTAAAATAATATAGTAGTATGTTACTTGGTAGTGAAAAACTTTCATTCGAAGTTTAAAGTAAAGACGTGCACTTGTATATCTTAAAGTATTTCCAAAACAAATATACCATATACATAACTGTTACTATTGGTATAAATAAGAGAAGAAGTGTAACTGATATTGTTATGTTTTGTTTCAACACACTCACTTTATTCATAAACACAATACCTGTTATTTCTTGTTTTGTATTGAGTGAAGCATTTATTTGTTTCTTGTTCTCAAATACTTATTGTACCACAAATATTTTCAAGTAATTAAATTTATTATGAAATTTGTATTTAAAAATTAACAAAATTCAATTAAAATAAAAAATTGTATTTAATTTAAATAAAATTAGTGAAAAAAAGGTCGAAGGAAGACATGGGGTTCATTTGGTCGAAATTTTCACAATATATTTATTGGCAGCGTACAATAAGTATCTATTGCACAATCTTCATTATCTGTTTTATTTGTTTGAGCATACTATAGTAAAACAAATATATTACGCTCATTCTCTCTTTATTCATTTAAACACAATCTACTAAAAAGAATAACAATATCAACTATACCAGAAACACTAAACTACTTATCAATACGTATTCAAATCAGTAGACATACCGAAACTTGTACAAGCAGTTCTATCTGTGCACGTGTTTAGGTTAAAGGCGATAAATGGTTGTTTAAATTTATACTGTGAATAATTTTTTTTATTTCAAAACTAAGACACAAATAATAACTTTCTACGAGGTATTTTAAGAGCGCCTAGTTTCCTAAAAAACTTTATAAACGAATGAGAAGAAAAACACAAGGAATTTAAAGAAATTTAACAGCGAACGAGATATATTTGAGAACTCTGGACTAGACGTAATATATGTATCCGAGACCTGATTGGACGAAAGAACACCTGACAGTCTAGTTTCTCTTAGCGGATATAAATCTTTCAGAGCCGATCGAAAAACTCATGCATGTGGTGTTGCCATATTTGTAAAAACTAGTATCAAATGTAAATTTGTTGCAAGTTTGAGCAGAAGGATAATTCTTGCGAAAAAGATGAGAAGAAAAAAAAAGAAATAGAAAGGTTAAGAAGACGGAGAAGAATAAGTTCCTTTTCACGATATAGTTATATGTGGGGATTTTAACTCTAATTTACTTAATGAAACGTTACTAACTGATAGTATGTTGGCACTTGGACTAACACCAAATAATGATAATTTATCGACCCACTATACGGCTACAAAAAACACACTTCTCGATATTATATTTGTTGGAAATGCTCTATCTGTATTACTTTATGACCAGATAGCGGCTCCATGTTTTTCTAATCATGACCTTATATCATATACATATCGTGATTTTAATAATATTAATATTGATATTTTATACGAGAACCTTATGAGCATTGATTGTTATAATGTGTATTCTATGGCATCAGTTGATTCACAATTTTCGTTCATCGAATCTAATGTCTTACAATTATATGATCTGCGTGTGCCTTTAAAGACTACGCGTGTTCCGAACAAGTCTAGACCTTGGTTTACTCCTGATTTCAAGGAACTGATAGGAAAAAGGGATATAGCATAATCACGGTGAAAGAGATTTGAAACAACAGAGCTGCACATTGTATACCGTATATAAAATGTCAATAATTTAATTGTAAAGCACCGTAAGTTGTTTGAGTTTCACGTGAAAAAACTGTTATAACCTATATAAAAAAATGATTTTTCACTACAGTCAATTTCACGTGAAAATTGTGTAAAGTTTGTTTTTACGCAAATTTAATGCACAAGATTTTTCTTGGAAAAAAGTGACATATTATGTTTATTTTGATTGTGCCTTTCTTATAAAATTAAAAATTGTTCGTTTGTTTAAATTAAATTGCAATTTGAGGCATTTAAAGTTCGAGTGAAATTTTTAAACGTGATAAACAACTTACGGTGCTTAAGGAAAAAGTTGGAATATTACTCTAACCGTTTTTCTAATGCTGTTAATAAGCAAACATGGCAGACTATCAAGGATATAGGAAAAGCTGGGATAAATAATAGGTCGTTAGCTGATGTTAATGAAATCAACAATACATTCACAAACATACCGATGGTTGCTGCAAATCCTAATTTCTACGATTTTGAAAGCACTTATAATGCTAGTTCATTTAATTTGACAACGGCGAGTTTCTTAATAATTCTAACTTGATTTCAACTACGGTTGCAACGGAAAACTTGTTGTCAAACATGTTTAAGTTCGAGTGTGTCAGCCAATATGATGTTTTACAATGCTTATTGAGTATTAAGTCTAATGCTGTAGGTTTTTATTTATTTATTGAGTCTACTGACTATTATAATTAACAAATTTATTTATTTATTTAATAAATTAATTCAATTAAAAAGAACAAATAAATTTAATTTAAACTTAGATTTATTGACATTAAAATTTATTAATGGAGAGAAACTGTTACAAAGCTTTAAACATCTAGTAATTGGTTCATTACAACCATAACTGGTTCTATGAAATTCCTCATAAAATAAAGGCGCTTGGCGTAATTCACGTTGAGGATTATATAAATTTACTAGATTTGACACAAAATCTTATAAATAAACATTAAAGAAAATGATGGCCTACGATCCCTTAAGGATTGTAGGCCAAGTAATTTACGCCTAATATCATATGAAGATACTACTTCAGGCCAATTGATCCTCTTAAAAACAAATTTGGTAAACAATTTCTGAATTCTTTCAATCCGGTTGGAATGGACTTCCGAATAAGGGTTCCAAATTAGAGAACAATACTCCAATTGGCTTCTGACAAAAGAAGTATATAAAGTTTTAAAAGTTGAAGGATCCTTAAAATCATTGGAATTTCTTTTAATGAATCCCAACATAGAATATGCCTTTGAAGTTATATAATCAACATGACTGATAAAGTGTAATTTAGCATCCAATATTACACCTAAATCTTTAACTTCAACCACTCTTTTAAGAATAATTCCATCAACAGAATAATCACAAATAATTGGATTATGGCAGCGTGTATAAGAAATAGTACAAAATTTATTCGTATTCAGCATAAGCTTACTAAAACTACACCATTCTCCCAGAGCTTCCAAATCCCTTTGTGTCATATTAGAATCAGATAAATTTGAAACTTCCGCAAAAAGCTTCAGATCATCAGCAAATATTAATGGCTTACAAAACTTTAAACAATCTGGCAAATCATTTATAAAAATGAAAAATAATAACGGACCAAGATGAGTACCTTGTGGAATTCCCGAGGTAGCGATAATCTCAGTAGTTGAATAAGATGAACCAATTTTTACTAATAATTTTCTATTAGTTAAAAAGTTTTTGAAAAATAACAATAATTGTTCAGTTATACCGAACATATGAAGCTTAGACAACAATATTTCATGGCAAATGGAATCAAATGCCTTAGAAAAATCAGGCATTTGATTCCATTTGCCATTCAATTACATCTAATTGAATCTTATTTTCCATTGCAACAACAATATTATTGGTCAATACGGCAAGATTTGTACAGGTAGAACGTCCTGGTAAAAATCCATGTTGAAAAATAGAAATTTAACTTTAAGAATACTGTCAAAAATCTTAGCCATTGCACACTGCTTAACAATGGATTACTTTATTCTGTCCCCAGATTTAAATATAGGCACTACACAGCAATCCTTCCAACAATTTAAAAATTTGCCTTTTGCCAGGCAATTATTAAAAAGAACACAAAGAGGCCCTGCTAAAGTATAAACACAATTTTTAAAAAATATCGGTGGAATCGAATCTGAGAAAATACAAAAAGTATTATCTTTTAAGTTTAATATAGCAGATATTACGTCCTGCTCAGATATTAATATAGTTAACTCATCCAATAAAGGTTCCAAATTCTGATTTGCCAGGTTATTGTGATTAGAAAAAGTTCATTGAAAAAATGATGCAAATAAATTACAGGATTCAACACTATTCGCCGAAACCATATTGTTATAAACCATATTAGTAGGATACCCTGTAGATTTCCGTTTATTATTAATAAACTGCCAAAAAACAGTCGAGTCAGAGTTCAACTTATTCTCTATACTAAAAATGTATTGCTTGTACAAAAAATTATGTAAAAAATCAAATTCTCTTCGAATTTGCTGAAAATATCTCAAATCGGCATCATCTTTTGACTTTTTATACTTCTTAAAAGCCTTATTCTTAACATTTTTCAAATTAACAAGCCTTTTATTAAACCAAGGGGGCTTGTTTCCCGTTATCTGTTTTTTAGAAGGTATCATTAAAGAAAAATAAAAAATTTATTTTATCCAATAAAAAATTTAAAATTTCATCAGGATCATTATCATTTAAAATTGATGACCAGTCCACGGAATTGAAAAAATTATTTAAAGCAGAATAATTACCATTTAAAAAAATATATGATTTAGGAAAATTACTAGACTCTTTTTCAAAAGAGTAAAATTCAAAAGATATAACTATAGCCTTATGATGTACAGTATTTCTTGATATAGGACTAAGGCAAAGATCACAAGTAGATATGATGCCGTTAAACACTAAAAACAAATCGATAACTCTGCCAATATCATTCTTAAACGGCTTAATTTGGTTAAAATCATAAGAGAGGAAAAAACTTGTAACAGTTTCATCATTATCAGATACTACATTAAAGGGTAGTGTAGTATTATCTTCCAACAACCAAGTTAAATTAGGCAGGTTAAAGTCGCCTAAAACAATAACTTCTTGATTGTTCGAAGATAAATCTATAACATATTGTATATTATCTAAATGCTTTTGATAAATATCATTACTTTCTTCAGGAGGAATATAAGATACAATAAAAAACAATGACCTAGTGGTAGAAAATTTTACTTCCACACACAGCTGATCTATGATATCAATCGAATTCAAAGCAATTACATTACTTGATATATCGCCCCTTACTGCTATCAACACTCCACCACCTCTCTGGCACCCATTTGGTACAAAGCGACGGTCACAGCGAAAGACGTTATAATAATCACCAAAATACTCAGAACTATTAAAAGCATCAGATAACCATGATTCCGTAATAACAATGATATCATATTCACGTAATGATGTGGCGAGAGAAAATAGAGTTTTGATGATATTCATCCTAAGTTTATAAAACTTTTTATACCTCTAATAATTCCATATATCACACATCTTTTAAACACGATTATTACAACAAGTTCTTTTCCTCATAAATGGAAATAAGCTAAAATTATTGCTGTGCCCAAATCGGGATCTGAGCAGGGCTGCCATAATTGCCGATTTTTCGGCATTTTGCCGATTTTTTATTAAAAAATATGCAAAATGCCGATTTGCCGATTT
The DNA here is from genome assembly GCA_949987735.1 of Leucophora obtusa. NCBI lineage: Eukaryota > Metazoa > Arthropoda > Insecta > Diptera > Anthomyiidae > Leucophora > Leucophora obtusa. Next base: position 268,532,904 of record OX465295.1, on the reverse strand, counting down.
TTGGTCGAAAAATGCCAATTTTTTGATAAAACTCAAAAACACCAAATTTTAATTTTTTGTGATTTACAAATCATGTTAGGATTTTCATTTAGGTAGAACGATATTCTCTTCTAATTTCTAAATATTTTTCGAAAACGCAATTTTTGGAATTAAATTAAACTAAATCCAAAACGGATTTATTTTATTTATAAATCTATTTCGGATTTAGTTTAATTCAATCCCGGTATTCACATTTTTACAAAATTTAATGATTTTATTTCACATTATATTAGCGAATAAGTATTAGATTTTGAGAAATATAATAAATTTTGAAAGTTAAAAAACAAAATGTGAATACTTAAACGAAATAAAATAAATCCAGTGATTAAAAAAGATCCAATATTTGCATAATATTTCAAGGTGAACGGGTACCTTAAGTTTGGAGAAGAACTATTTTTAAAAGCTGTAAAATTAATTTATGTACATACCCAGGAACATTTTCTGTTCCAAAAAATCGGTTGTAGAATAGCTACTTTTCCTCTACAACCCCTTCTATTGGCAATTGTAACACCACTGATTTTTGTTTGAAATTGTCCCAAAAGCAACCCCTTCTATAGCTCTAAAGTGGAACCGGTTGCCCTAGAATCAGTTCTGGAACTAGTTCTAGAATTCATTCTATGACCGTCATACCTTCCATATGAGATCCCTGGAACTGGTTCCGGAACCAGTTCCATGGATCTGGGACTGGTTCCGGATGCTACATAAATTTATTTATCATAAAACACCGAGGTACCTTTATGAATATCTGTTTTCTAACAATTCTGAAAGAGGAAATAGGATAATTCCTATATTTTATCGAACTCTAATATCAGAGTGGCAGTTTTTTGTAAATGCTATACGTTTTTGGAATGCACTTCCGCACCCCATTCAACGCATTAATATTCAAAACTGAACTATTTAATATGTTCACATAAACTCATAACCTGTGAAATGATAGGCGAAACAATTGACAGGTTTTTTATTTTTATTTTCATTTATTACTTTTTTTATTTAAATTTTTTATTTTCATTTTATTATTTTTAACAATAATTTTCAAACTCAAATATTTTTTTTAAGAGCTAACCTAGAAAAACGACTAGCAGCACTAGATTCAGCGTTCCCGAATTAGTTTTACCTACTGGGTGCCCCACCTGTCGGGAAAAAAGTCTCCGATTCGAGCACAGTGTAATCATAAGAAGCAATAAAAAATGCACTGTTAACTTTTTAATTTTCCTTTTGTTTCTCTTATTCTTCACGGGAATTAACAGAACGGATTTTCATATAAAATAAGGGAACCAAAAAGTGTACTTTTTTGATTTGGGAACTCTTTATCTTTACCCTCGTTGATATGTGTATTAATTTTGTTCATTACTTTTGTCATTACAGGTCCTCATATGCTGCCATCCTCAATTTTAAGTACCACTTCTAATCAAAATATAGGAGGTGCCTCGTATCTGAGCGGAACTATTATGGTACCAGGCCATCATCATTCACATACAGGAACATTGCGAAGGCAACTAATACCAACTAGTATGGGCATAATGAGTGCACCGTCGCCACCACTAGTCAGCGGCAATAATGTGTCCCACTCCATGGTTGGTGTACCAACATCATCAAACGTTTATTACGACAGCACAATACCCAGACATCTTAGCCGAGGAATGTCGGCCGATAGCACACAATATTTTTATGGGTGACACTCATTAAATCGTAAATCATCATTACCTATTGCCATTGCCATAAGACCAACACAAATGAATTTAAACATGATGCCGATAACAGCAACAATAGGTTCTATGACAGAACCGCCGGCGTCGGTTAGTAGAACGGAAACCCCTACTGGATCATCATCATTAAAAGGTACAATGATACCTGAAATACCATCAATAACTGTTACTACATCACCAAGCTCTAATAATGTTCAAGGATTTGTCGGCCTAAAACATAATCAAAAATCAACACCAATTACTGAGGAAACACACAAAAATCAACAACAACAACATCATAATTCACCCTTAAGACAACCTCAGATATCTCATCCAAATATGACAAATGTAAGTGGTGATCATAAATCACAAATTAATACAGATAGAAGTAATTGTTTCTAGAATTTTTGATACCAAAATTACTTAAGTATATAACTAGATAATTTTCTTAATTTGTAAATATAATTTAGAATTACAAGAGTTAAGAACTTTATGTTTAATATTAATTAATGATGGTCCCACCCAGGCCAAGTAAGTAAATACTCATATATAGTAGCAATGTAAGACTTGTTCGAAACAAAGTTAGTGACTTTATAGTAATTAACGGTTTTACAAAAACACCCAAATACATTACGAGTAGTTTTAAATAATTAATATTACTTATTAAATATTTTATAAATTTATTAAAAAGAACCGCCAAAAATTGTATTGTATCATATTGTAGTATTTATTATATTTATCCAAAAGTTACATAATTAAGATAAAAGAAAAATATATTCACATATTAAAACAAAACCCTAGCAAAAATGTATCTTGTTTTTGTTGATATGTATATTAATCAGGGTTGGCAACCGAAATGAATTAGGGGAAATTTTATAGTTAATACTTAAATGCACTTAGTACTATACTATTGAAATTAAAGCCGATTTGAATGGATTCCAACAGAGGTCTGGAATTCAGAACTGCTTCTATTTGCGTCAGCAGCGTACACATTTCTTCAAAAGTCAGCTTTGTATCCCCAATTATTCTCTATAGATGATACTTTGTAGCCTTCACACCAGCTTCACAAATCCCTCCAAAGTGAGGGGCTGCAGGGGGAATAAAATTTATGTTGAACCTGAATTCATCATTTACTGGATCCCATTGGAGACCCAGTGTCTTCACTGATTCGTCATCCTCAATTTCACTGACTGCATTCTTCTGAATGCTTTTAACGTCGTTGGTTATTTGTTTGTTGTTTGCTAACCACTTTCGTAAATGAAAACCAAATTTTTTTAACTGGTTTTCAATTTTATGCTGAATAATTTTACATTGTTGAATTGAATCTGCTCCAGTCATCAAATCGTCCATGTAAAAGTCTTCCTTTATTATTTTCTGAATAAGTGAGTCTTCTTCGGTACAGCAATCGGCAATGTAGAATCTTGATCTTACAGCAAGAAATGGTGCAGATGCACCGGACCCGTAAATATTATATCGTTTAAGCTATTTCCGTTTGATGTTTTAGCGGACGCATCAAACACTACACGTAACTTCGTTGTTAAACTGCTTTCTCGTATTACCGGCTGATGTGGTAGGTAATATTTTCCAAAGTGGTTCTTCTTTACCTCTGACATGTGACCCAGCTCTAAGTATTCTTGCATAAACTTAGCGTAGTCATTTTCTAGCGTTATGTTGCGCTCTAGCCTTTTTTCTAATGATAAAAACCTGGCCAAAGCTTGTTTTCTGGAATCGCCCTACTTGATGTCATCTCTAATTGGCAATTTAACTACAATTTGGCCATTTTTGTTAATCTTTGTAGTTTTTTCATATATTTCTAGACAATATTTATCTTCAGAACATTCTTCAGCGTTTGGAAGTTCCTCAAGCTCCCAAAACCTTTCTAAATTGGTTACGGCTGACAACAACTTTTTATTATTGCTGTTATTTTTATAGACCCCTGATAAAATCCAACCTAATTTAGTAGATTGAGCCATTAAGCCGCTGTTTTTACAAACTCCTTCTTCTAGGATATTGGCGAATATATCAGCTCCAATCAGGATATCAACTCTGTCTGACTTATTGTACATTGGATCAGCTAGAACATAGTTGTCCCACTGGCTGATATCAATTCTAAATGACTTATCAGGTTGTGGTCCCGAAATTGAAGGTGAAACTACAGCATCTGTAACTATAACTTGGTTACTAAGAAGAGTGGTTGAATGAGTAGTTCTAATTTTGCTTTTGATGTGGCCACTTTTGTGCTTCCAAGTCCTTGTATGTTGGTTTTGCATTAATTTTTTGGAAGTGCTAATATTTGAGACTCTTCTTCTGAAAGTCCCGTAATTTGTGGTCCTTGATCAATCAATGCTCTTAGCGTAACTAGCTCTCCATTTGCTGCACGAACTTTTACTTGTGCCGTTGCTCATAGTGTTGTTGGTGTAGCTGCAGTTGGTTCTTTTGTCATCATTGTTTTTGATGTACCAGGCTTTGGTTCCTCACTTCTTACTTCATCTATGTGTAGCAGCTTATGGTGTCCCTTTCCGCAAAGGCTGCATTTAGTTATATTTGAACACTTCCTATCATATTTGTGATTAATGCATGTAAAGCACAACTTATTATTATAAACGAATTTTCTGCGTTCAGCCATTGGTAATGCTATAAACTTCCTGCATACACTCGTTAAATGGCCATTCGTGTTGCAGTACAAGCACGCTTGTTGTGCCGAATAAAGGGTGTTTGGAACTTTAAAATTGTCACCCAGTTTTTTCTGTAACTTCTTTCCTTGGAGCTTCGTAACTGCTTCCAGGGCTTGAACTTGTTGCTCCAGAAGCCCCAAAACGTCATCTAGACTTTGAATTTCCTTTGTCTTCTTAACATTTTGTTCATAATATCGAAGACCATCACTGTCTAGTTTTCTGATAACGATGCGAGCAATAAACGGTATTGTATTTTGTATTTATTTATTTGTTTCCAATACAACAAGATATTAAATCTTATAATTATAGTAAAGGATTTTTGCAATGTTAATTATTGATAAAGTTTAATATGTAGGTCACAATTATTAGAATATAATCAGAAATAAGATCTCAAATAGGTCAAGCAAAATAAAAATAAAAAAATTAATATAAAAAATTAATAAAAATTAATAAAAAAAAAATTAATATATTTTTTTAAAGACAAACTCAATTTAACATATACAGGTTAAAAATTTCTTTCTTAAACTGCTGAGCGTTGCTTATAGATTTAATAATAGGGAGTTCCAAAGACGAATTGAATTAACATAAAATTGAAATTTTGATACAGAGTTTTCATACATTATAGGTCTTATGTCATTAGTCCTTTCCGATCGTGTTTGTATGAGTCTCTCAAAAAGATACATTGGTTGTCGAGTGTTTATGATTTTGTGTAATAGTATTAATGTTCCTATATTTAATAGATTAGAAATAGTAACTCCATAAAGCTTTTTTGAATACTGAGAAATACGATCATACTTTCCCAAGTTAAAAACATATCTTAATATAGTGTTGTACGTGGATATGAGTTTCCTACTACTCGTGTAATCACATTTTGCATATATTTCGCATCCATATAATAATGTTGGCATAAGATACGTTTTTGCAAGCAAAATACGTATTTTTTGTGGTGTAAAATTTTGAGTATTCCATAGGGTTCGTATCATCGAGTACGTTTTACCACAAGCAATATTTATATGGTCAGACCAAGTCAGTGAGCCATTAAAAGTAATACCAAGATTTCTTGCAGTTGATACTATTTGGATTCTCTGATAATTTAATAATATTATTGGTTCCTGGTTAAAGTTCATAGTTCTTTTGGTCAATATCAAACACTTTGACTTAACGGGATTAAGACATAGACCATTTGTAGTAGCCCATTCATGAACTCGTTTGAGATCCATATTTAATTTCTCAATGCAGACATGCATGTTATTTGGGTCGCTACTAATATAGAGTTGGACATCGTCAGCATACATGTGTACATTGCAATACTGTAGCTGTCGTGCTAGATCATTAACATATATGGTAAAAAGTAGAGGTATAGATCCCTGCATCCGTTATTCTCACATCCATTCCTTTTAGAGCATAAATGCAACTGTCTGTTGTATCCAGCAGCTGCTTTACACTTGAGGATGACTCACTGTTAACCATTGGTTTATCAAGTAGTTTGTCGACTTGGTTCGTAAACAACAGCCTCCGATTCTCGTATCTTTGTTTGAGAAACTCAAAAGCTGCAATATAATTCACATCTATCACCTTCAGGTCTTGAACTAGTTTTTTTGCTTCACCTTTGAGTGCTGCTACCAATCGATACATTTTCTCCACACTGGAGAGATACTTGCAGTCATGAACAAGGCTCTTAAACATGTCGTGAAATAAAGCCCAATCATTAATGTCTCCATGAAATTCAGGTATTTCTATCTTACCTAAGTTCGAACTGCCATTGGCGTCTTTCATTGGCTCTTGGACCTGCTCTCTTGAAGGATCTTTTACTCTTTCTGCAAGTAAGGTGAGAGCCATGTAATATTCGTCCTCGATTGCTTCCTTTAGGATTCGCACTTCTTTTGAACCCTAAAACCCGCATAGTTTTTTATAAACGTCTTCCAGTGCTATAAAACGTTTCTTTATTTACTGGGTCTTTATATCCAGCAGCTCGTTGGATGCGTTAGATAATATTGTAGGTAGTTCTGATATCTTTTTGCGCATCCAATCTACCTTTTCCATAAACTCTTCCCGCATTTCTTCGGCTTCTTCTCGGACATTGCTAATGTCCTTGTTTTTGGTTTCATCGACAATCGATGATGCTAGTTGCTGAGTTGTTGAGGGCATACTGGCTTGTTTCTAACCAGCTCTTCTTCATTTATTATTTGTTGAATTAATTCAATATTTTCTGCTATAATGTCCTCTATCGAATCAAAATACTTTTTTTCAAAGTAATCTTCATACGTTACACCTTGTGCTAATAATTTTATATTATTGGCCTCAAATTCAGCTTGAACCTGTTCAACACGCTTTGACACCTCAGGAATCCTAGTAACGCGAATTGTTTTCAGGCTTAGCTTTGTTCGAATTGCAACCAGCTCATTGCCCAACTCCTTTTGACGTTCAAATAATTTCGCCCTCGTAGCCATAGCTGATGTGCTTTATATTTTAATGCTTTTGTTTTCCAATTTCTTATTATTCACAACACAATCCCTGTTTAGCCGAGATTGACGCTTTTTAAATTTTGCTTAATTTTTCATTGTAATAATATTTAACGCTTCGTTAAATTTATTATTATTTTAATTAAACTTTTTTAATTTTTATTTTTCACACTGGTTTCCTTTTTCTTTTTGAAGGACCAAATGTAGTCCCCACAAATTCGAAGGACCACATGTAGTAATTTAAATTAAAACACTTACGAGCATTCAATATACCCGCTTGAGTATTTGTAGGATACTGATTTTTATTTACAAAACTATCTTCTTAAATACTAACAGTAAAGGTCTTAAAACTAGATTACAGCTAATGAAACACTTGTACGCATGCATACACTAGCAACCCTTAATTTGGTACACATCTTTGTGATAAGAGTTTTGACCATGTTTCTTCACATGCGTACACTCATACAAATAAGTCCGTAAAAATAGCAGAAAAAGTTACTAAAAATTAGTTAAAAATTATGCTGCAGAAAAAATTGCTAATATTAGCTGAATCAGTTTGCTAAATATTAATAAAATGAAAACAGCAAAAAAAACTGTTAAATTCACAGAATTTTAGTAATATTTGAGCTGAATTTTTGTTAATTGCAAATAACAATTTAACTTGCTGAAATCAGCAAAAAAAAATTGCTAAATAATAGTAGAATGAAAATAGAAAAAAAAACTGTTAAATCTACAAAATTTTTGCTAAAATTTTCTGAAATCAACAAAACTTTTGCAGATTACTAGTGGACTGGAAAAAGGTAAAAAAGGAGCAAATGAAATGAAAATTAATAAATAAAAAATAAATGTGTATTTAAAAACACACTTGGGACCAGTTTATTCAATGTGTCAATTAATTGAAATTTTTTCAATTGGCATTGTTTAATGCCTAAATGCCCATTTATAAATGATGAAAGCAGTATTTGTTTTCTTGTTTTAATAAAAGAATAAATTAAGAAAAATTCGCGTATTTCTTATATTTTTTTTATATTACAATGCTATTTCTTCAATTATGTGTACATTTCATTACCATTGTTTTCATCAATGCTATTGAAAAAAAATTCATTGGCATTGAATGGTGATTAAATTTGTTGGCATTGACATTGAGATAAAGTAATGCTAATTATATTTCAATGTCAATGAAAATTTCCCAAGAATGATTTTTTGTAAAAGTGGTAATATTTATAGACAATAATAGGTTTTTTCATATAAACTCGTACTTTACTCGTAAACGGTGTAAACCTGGTATGTTTATGAGTTTAATGTCAAACTCCATACATAAAAAATATGGGTTATACAAGGTTTACAAGGCATTTACGAGTTTATATGAAAACCCTTAATATGTTAACCATAACAAAATGTATTTCAGAGACCCTTCTTTTGATTTTTCATTGTTTGCTGATCGGATATGTACTTCCGAATTTATTTGAGTTTCCATTTTCATCTCTAAAGCTCCACCCACAGAAAAGAAGGTGTGGCCGATTAAAAATATCGTATTCTTTAAATAAGTTTAAAAAGTACAATATTGGGGGAAAAAATTATGGTCATCTCCGTAAACTCCACTTGCTCCCCAGAGATACTTTTAATCACAATTTTCATATTAAAATGGTTCGTCCAAAATAAACCTTGATCTTTGAAAATTAATGTATTACGATAAATAGAAACTTTTCTCATAAATTTTAATAACCCCTGTGAAAATCGAAATATATATGAACATACATGATCATACATTGACTAGTATATGATCATGCATAGTCATACATGATCATATACGTCAATGCAAAGTTCAATGTATGACCATACATTATCTCATATATTTCCATATATCTTCGGATCCGAAATTTGAGGGTATATGACCATACATGTCCATATATGACCATATATGCTCACATATGATTCATGTATACTCATATATGATCATATATGGCCATATACCTCCATATACCCTCAAATTTCGGATCCGAAGATATATGGAAATATATGAGATAATGTATGGTCATACATTGAACTATGCATTGACGTATATGACCATGTATGACTATGCATGATCATATACTAGTCAATGTATGATCATGTATGTTCATATATATTTCTATTTTCACATGGGAATTTAGATATTTTATGAGTAGGACAAATTTTCAACCATTTCAATTTAGCTTTATTTAAAATGTTGCATTATTTCTGTCGAGTTAAAAATATGCAGTAATTTTTATGAGTCATTTAACACTCTGTTTATAAGCGCTCCAAAATTGGTGGTTCAGTTTACAAAAAATTTATAAAATTAGCAAATCTTCTGTTAAAAATTAGTAACTAAAATTCAGAAAAATACTGTAAAGTTAGCAAATTTTTTGTTAAAAATTAGTAACTACATTCAACAAAAAAAAATAGCAAAAAAGTTTGTAAGTTAGTAATGTGGAGGTAGCAAAAAAATTAACTAAAAATTCAATTTTAACTAAAAATTAGTTAAAAATTTGTTAAGTTGAAGTACTAACAGTTTTACTAACTTTTCTACAAACTTTTTTCTATGAGTGTAGCTAGTGATAAACAAAAAAAGTGATAAACAAAAAAAGGTGTTATTATCTGTGTTCCTTTTTACCTAAATACACAATTACACATAATTTGTAACAAGGGTTTTATGACCTCGTTCATGCACATGTGTAGTTAGTGATAAACAAAAAAGGTTTTATGTTCCTTTTTACCTAAATAAACAATTACACATAATAGCATATGGAAATCTCTAATTATGGGAAAATCCATACTCATGAAATATTAAATGTTATTTCCTAAAAACCATGTTCAATTCTGAACACTCTTCAAAAATTACTGCTGAACTGTGCTTATTTCAGCATACACTGCGCAAATGACTTGCACAAGTTCTAAAATATTGCGTAAAAATCAAAATCGTTTTGATTTTTACTCAAGTCTAAAAATATACTTGTACATGTACACAAACCAGGCCACACACTGTTCAACTGACCTGCACAAACTCATTATTGTGCAAGTAACTTGAGCAGTCTATAGGCCACATTAAGCATTCGACATGACAACGAAAAAAACAATAAGTGATTGTTGTGACACACGATCGTTCGCTACCATAACATAGCAATTAGTGCTTTCAACTAGTGTTGCAGTATCGCAATGTATGCTGTGGTGCTATGGTGTGTTGTGTTATAATATGTAGTAGTAATTTCGTAGTGAAGGGTTTTATAAAACGCAAAAGTATAAAGGTATACTCAGATAAAAAAGTTAGCAAAAAATTTGTAGTTTCCAATCGTACTTTGCTATTTTTATACTGTAAATTTTTAATTTATATAGTAAAAAATTAAAAAAAAAAAATAAACTTGTAAAAATTAAAAAAAATTATTGTAATTAAAAAAATTGGAAAAAAATAACAAAATTGGAAAAACGTCAAAATTGCAAAAATTAGAAAAAAAGTGGCAAAGTTTAAAAAAAAATTGCCAAAATTTAAAAATTGACAGAGATTAGGAAAAATCGCCAAAAGTGGAAAAAATCGTCCAAATTTAAAAAAAATCGTCAAAAATTACAAAAAATTGTCCAAATTTAAAAAATCGTCAAAATTTAAAAAAAGTCGTCAAAATTTTGAAAATAACAAAATTGGGAAAGATTAAAAAATTGGCAAAATTAAAAAATCGCTTGAATAAAATTTAAATTGTCAATATCTCGGAAACTAAAAGCGCTAGAGGAAAAATATTTTCACCAGAGGTCAAAACCCACCCCCAATACCCCGATATCGAAACTAAATTTTGACTTGCATTGCTAGGTTTTTATCAGTTACAAATATTTTTATCAGTATCCATTGACCTTCTTGCAAAAATGATATTAAAAAATTAAAAAAAAGAAATTTATATTAAAAATCTGATTTAAAAAAATTTAACATAAAAAAATTTAATAATTTATAATATAACATACACTAATTTTTTGCGTGTAGAGTTTTCTAAAAACCCTACTCAATGTTCCTTAATGTATTCGCTGCTTTAGAGCTTTGTTTTGGTATCATTAGAGTATTTCACATATTAAATAGTTAAAATATTCATTACGATCAAGTAAATCATTTTTTGGGGGATGACATTTGTCTATTTTAATTTTTTCATTATATATATATCAGTCGTCGTCACCCATAGCCACCAGTGGCCGACCACAATCGGCTTTTCATACACACAGAAAATAGATTCGTAGTTCCAACCGAATTTTTCGCCAACCAAATTTTTGTAGTTCCAGGTACAATCACTTTTATTTATTTTTAATACCATTGTAACTACCGAAATTTATTTACAATTTTTGAAGTTTTGTTGTGTTAATAGAATACTTTAATATTTGTGGATTATAAATGCAATAAATAGAAAAACACGTTCCACAAAATTTATTTAAAATTTAAATTTTTTATGTCGCTAACTGGGATCGAACCGGCGACCCTCCGCTTGTCAGCCCATTGGTTTCCCTCTAAGCTAAGCTCTATTTAATTTTTTTTAGTCAAATTTGAATTTCTTTAGGTTTGAATATTTTGTCTATAAATAAAATTATATCAACAACAGAAAATCAGTTGTGTCTTTTAATTTGAATAAAAAAAATTAAAAAAAAAATTATATCGCGAACCGGGATTGAACTGGCGACCTTCCGTTTGCTTTTCCTCTAGGCTAAACTCGACATAGATTGTTTTTGTCAAATTTCAATTTATTCAGGTTGAAAATTTGAATATTTTGTTTTTGAATAAAATTATATTCACAACAGAAAATCAATTGTGTCTTAATTTGAATCAATAAAAAAATTATTATAAGGCTATAAGGCTGTGTATCTACCTTCTGCGCCACAGATACTTACATTTAGTTGTTGTCTAACTTAGAATTTAAACACGCATATGTATGAAACGAAAAAATGTGATAGATTCCAAAATTTTATTATGATAAATAAAATTTCTGTTCCTTGTCTCAATATATTATTACAATTACCAAAATAATGGAAATTAATAGTTAAAGCTACTAAAGTTGAAAACAAAATTTTAAATTGATTGGAAAAACTAATATTTTGGATAGAGTGATCGATTTTATTGAAACACAACTGATACTAGATTTTTGCAGCCGGTATTTTATTCAAATGGCTAAATCTTCGATGAATTAGTGGTTATTGGTATTGAAGTTAATGTGGAAGTTGGTATTTTTTCAATATTGGTTAGAAAAGCCAATATTTTGGATAATGTGACAGTGTTTTGGTTCATCATATATATTTTCTGTTCACAAATAAATAGAACTTTCCTGATGATGAATTTTAAATAACTGCAATTAAAATTATTGAATGATGACAATATTTCGTTGGTTCCGATAGAATTCCAACCAATTTATTTTCTGTGTGTACGTACACAACAGGGGTGATAAATGGGATTTTCAAAATAGTACCAACCTGCTTAAAACATACTACTTTTTCGACCCGCATAGTACTTTTTTAAATTTTTGTATTATAAATTAACAAAAAAACGAACATATATAAAGGTTTTTTTGTACATTAAAACAAGGTTCAGAATATAATATAGATCCACTCCACTCTGTATATTGTATTTGGTTCTTCCTTCTTCGCAGTTACCTTTTTTATATTATTCTATCGCTTTTGTTCTTGCATCCAAACTTCAGCGTTGACTATTATTAGCGTCCCAGTCTCATCTTTAATATTTAAAAAGCGGGGTCAAAAATTATAAAATTTTAAACTTTTTATTAAATTTATTTCTTATAATTAAAAAAAACTAGTATTAAAACAAACAAAATGACCGAACATGTCCAATTTACTGAAAGAAAACTAAACTAAATCAAATAAAACTAAACAAAAAACAACAACTTAAAGATTTTCTCTTAAATTCAAATAATTGTTTAATATTTTTTGCAAACTTTTAAAAACCTTTTCTTTGAATTACGTTTCTTACGATTTTTTACTATTTATTTTGAATAATTTAAAATTGTATCAAATAATGCTAAGGAGTACCATAGTACTTTTGAGGTTCTAATAGTACCATAAAAAGTGTTATAGTACCAACTTTACCATAAAAAGTGTTATAGTACCAACTTTATCAACACGAATGACAACAAAAGTCTCAACTATCGGTGGGTCTCATACTGCAGGTTTAAACTTAGGTTAATAGTTAACCCAAAAATTTGTTGTTGTTTTGTGTATATTTTTTTGACATTTTATTTTGTTTTTAGTTAAGTTAAAGTTAAACCTACCCAGAAAAATTTTTTACAATCGGTAGCCAGCCACACCCATTCTACAACTGGTTCCACTGCAACCGATTCCATGGAACTGGTTCCGGAACCAGTTCCTGGGATCCTATATGGAAGGTGTGGGTGACGTAGAAACAGTTCCACAACTAGTTCCAGAACTGATTCTAGAGCAACCGGTTCCACTTTGGAGCTATAGAAGGGGTTGCTTTTGGGACAATTTCAAACAAAAAGAATCGGTGTTAGAATCGACAGTAGAAGGGGTTGTGAATGAAAAGTAGCTATTCTACAACCGATTCTTTGGAACAGAAAATTTTCCTGGGTACAGTATGAGACCCACCGTAAGAGAATTACAAATAAAAATATTCCGTTCATTAGCATTATAGCTTTCAACAAAGTAGGTACGTATTTCGGTTACATACATTAGTGTTGCCAGTTTTTTCATACCTTATCCCCAATTTTCAATTTGCCATCCCAAAAAATCCCTAACTTTTATTTTCTGTAAAAATTCGTTTTCGTTTATTTTTTCGAAAAATTAGTGGAAAAATACCATATTCGTTTATTTTTTGCTGTAAGTTGTACACTCAGACGCAATAAATTTGTGCTTGCAACAAATTATAAAAAAGAACAAGTAAATTTAGATAACAGCAAAGAAAATTTGAACCAAAATTTTTCATTTTAACCCTCTGCAACTGACGTCGTAGTCTGACAGACAGCGCAAAAACAAAATTTGTGCGTACCTTCGTACAATTGCAGGTTACGAGACCTCACGTCAGTAATATCGTAAAATTACCATAGTGTCTTTCAGACCTCACGACAGTAAAATGTTCGATATGATAGGTATCAACTGTTTCGTTGCATAGCAAGCATCTGAAGATATGGGTTCCGAAATGAGAAGAGGAAAGTTCTTGTTAAATATGGCCCGGGAAATGGTGCTAGATCATATGAAAGCACGTGTATACAACGAAAAGTTACCAAGAGAATTGCGCATGACCATCAGTCGAGTTCTTGGAAAAGACTTGCCTCCTCCACTTCCAAAAATGCAGCCTGAGGCAGCTACTGGTAGAAAGCTTTGTAATATATGTCCGCCTAAAATGAAAGGAAAAACAAAATGCAGCTGTTGTTCTTGTTTAAAGCCTATTTGCTTGCAATGTTCCAGCCCTCTATATGAAAACTGCCAAGAAAAAATGTAATATTTTGAGACTGTATAATAAATGATCTCACCGTATGATTTAGCTCAAAATCAAAACTGAATGTGCCTAACATGTGTTTGCAAAGATAAAAAAGAAGTTCCTTCAAATTTATTAGAATAAGTGTTTTTTTTTTTTGTTTTTAAAAGAAGAGTAATATTTTTTGTTGTTTTAATAAACCTAATATAAAATAAATCATAACTTTAAAAAAACGTCTTTTTTCAAACTTTAATCTTATGTTAGCTTGAAAACTATTAACTGTTATAAATAAATAAGGCAAAGAAGATGCCACTCAGAAATTTTAAAATAGGAAGTAAGTTTAAAAATGTGGTCTGCTAGACCCCACGTCAGTTATTTTGTTAAAATTAGTGCACGTCAGTTGCAGAGGGTTAAATAATTAAGAATAAAAATTGTCTGATTCATCAGCTTCAGACATTTCGTTGTGCATGGTACTGCATTAAAAAGTTTTAGCATTTCAGCAGATGGATTAAACTTTTGACAATTGAGTAGCTTGTAAAGTATATATTTAATTTAACTTATAACTCTTATTAAATTTAAATAACTTTAAAAATTTTAGAACCAAAAAGAATTCGAATTCTCACCAAGAGGAATTAAAGTTTCTACGAACATTACCTTGCCAGACTCAAATGTTTGTAGCTAAAAATCATTCACTATTATCATCATTCTTAAAAAAAAATATAAATATTTAGAATTATCAGGATTAAATTCATAAAAATATGAAAAAGCAAAAAAATTTCGTATCATCCCCAATAAATCCCCAGTTCTACAAACGGAAGTTTTTATACCCATTGATGATAAAATTCCCAATTTGGGGATAAATCCCCCAAACTGGCAACACTATTATACATAACTTTTCAGTAACACTAAAACCATGGTGTTGATTGCTTAAGTTCACAATAATATGATGTGGTAATGTACTGTTATCATCCTCGCCAAACGATTCATGATTTGATTCGTCTCACTATTCCTATGCTTTTTTGCCATGGTGTTTTTTGTTGTTGTTTGTACTGATTCAAACGTTATGAAAAGTAAAACCACACAACTCGTTATGGCTTGTAAGCTATCATGTGTCTTGAAATCTCATTTAAGATGAATCGTTCAGCCCTTTACTATCTACCTAAGTTCGCACTTTACCAAATTATGTTGACATACACACGTATATTGCAATTTATAATGGATTCATTACTAACAATCCACTTTCATGAGAAAAAGTGATCAAATATTTATTTATTGATAAATAAATAACCCATTGTTGTGTCAGAATTATTTATTTGTGGTGGCTGGATGAATGCTTTTATTATAAAAACTGTACTTTAAATAAAAAAGCGAATTTAAAAAAATTGTGGGGGGCGCAGCCGCCCCCCCCCACCCAACCACAAATACGTCCTATCTACGCCGATGGCTTGAACAACAGACAATTAGTTGTTACATGCCCACGTGTTGGTATACTAAATGATTTATTTATATAAAAATGAAGAGGCAAAAAATAGTGTTTGTACTTAAAATTACAATAAATTTACCTTAACAAATATTGTGTTTTATTTTATCTAAAAGAAATTTAATTCTAAACTTTAAGGCACGCTAACAACGTAGCGTGCTTCCCCCGCTAGTTAAACATAAGTAACATTTTGTAAAAAACATATGTGACAGTGTTGTATCATCTAGTAGTACATGATTATAACAAATTGATGGCATTATTAATAATTCCGTTAAATTTAAACAATGATAGTATAATATTACTAAAAATGTTAACAATTTATGTAGACAGAAACGAGAACCGACTTTTGTCGTTACACTACCTCCCCTCTTCGGGAAGTAAAGGAGATGCTCAAACTCTTGAAACATAGGCAGTGGCAATCGCAAGTATTCAACATTCTAGCTGGTTCTAACTTAACTAATGACATCGAAGATGATGAACTGGATCACGATTTTGTCGATGATTAAAAGGAAGTTAGGGTTTTAACTTATTTGGTGTTGACGATGAAGATTTGAAGACCATGACAAGGTAGATTATGACTGGGATAATAATTGGGATGCTTATGACGATGGTTTTGGTTACGATGATGGGAATAATGATGATAAAGTCGTTGAAATTTACGGCAATTACGTCTGGGTGGCCTTGAAATGGGTGCGGTGATTTCGACGATGATACTGATGACGACGATGATAATGATGACGACGGTGATACTGATGACGACGATGATAATGATGACGACGATGATAATGATGACATAGTATGATTTCTCTCGTTGACGAAAGTTTAACGTTGGAGCAACGTATTCTGCTTTTCTGGATTGGATGTACAAATTCTTTGAAGGAAGTTCTTATATTTTTAGACAACGTATTTATTTCACGTTTCTGGTCCAGGTAGATGATGGAAGATTTTATTGTAAGGCGGTGCAAATTTTGTATTTTGGTTTTATAAAGATGTTTCCATTTAAATATTTCGATTGGACAACGTATATAAGCAACGTTTCTGGTCCTGGCATTCTTTTCAGTATTGATTTCACGGTAGGACAACGTAAAGAATACGACTTTGGTCCTTGTAAATTTTTAAGTTTTCGATTTAATGGCAGGCCATTATTTTCTTGGTTTTCCAATAATGATTGGCATCTCAATGGGACAACGAAAATAATATCGTTTCTGGTCCCGATATTTTCTCCAATATTAGTTTCACGGTAGGACAACGTAAATATTACGATTTTGGTCCTTGTAGATTTTTTTATTTTATTTTCGATTTAGTCACAGGGCATTGTTTTTTTTATTTTCCAATAAGGGCCGGCATCTTAGTCGGACAACGAAAATAATATCGTTTCTGGTCCCGAGATTTTCTCCAATATTAGTTTCACGGTAGGACAACGTAAAGAGTAAGATTTTGGCCCTTGTAAATTTTTTTTATATTTTCGATTTAGTCACAGGGCATTGTTTTATTGATTTTCCAATAATGGTCGGCACCTCAGTCGGACAACGAAAATAGTATCGTTTCTGTTCCCGAGATTTCCTCCAATATTAGTTTCACTTAAGGACAACGTAAAGAGTACGATTTTGTCCTTGTAGATTTTTAAATTTTATAGTATATGGCATGGCGTTGTTTTCTTGGTTCGCGGTAATTATCGGCATCTCTTTTTTTTTTGGTAAATTTTTTTTTTTTAAGTCTGTTTTCCCGACATTAAATAGTTTTCATTGTTGTTGAGTTGTTTTTTTTTAAGTCTATCTTCCCGGACGGCTTTTAATTTTTAAATGAATTTTAGATTTTCTTTTCCTTTTGTTAAATCATTTCTTATCATCTATTGCACCTTTTCCCCGTAATTAGATAGTTTTCGTTTTCCACAATTTGTTTTTCTGAGATTTATTAACGAATTATCTCTTTGCGTTGTTTTTTTTAAGTCTTTTTTTTTTGTCTTAATTAAATCGTTTCTTTTATTATATATATATTTCTTTTTTTCACGTTTTAATAAATTGGTAACACGTTACAATCTATCTTTTATTATTTCTTTTCAAGTTTTGTTTTCGACAGGTTTTTTGTTTTTTTCCCCAACAGTTTTTTTTCTACTTAAACAGTTTTTGTTTTCTTCACAGAGATTTCTCTTCACACATTTTTTTATCAACAATAGTCACAATTATTATTTTGATTTAATTCTCAATTTTTTTATATAATTTTTCAATAACCCGCACAGTTTTTTTTATATTTCAAAATTTTTATCGGAATTAAATCGTTTCTCTTTATTATCAATTTTTTTTTTTTACACAATTTCATAAATTGTTAACACGTTACAGTCTCAACATTATTATTTTCATTCAAGTTTGGTTTTCGACAGTTTTTTTTCACTTAAACAGTTTTTGTTTTCTTCACAGAGTTTTCTTTTCACACATTTTTTTTTTATCAACAATAGTCACAATTATTATTACGATTTTATTCGTTTCCACTTTTTTCACCATTTTTATTTTCGCGCGATTACGATTCCGTATTTTCCCGACTCTCTCATTTGTCTGGAACAGTCTACTACTGTCCCTGCTCGGGCGCCATTGTAGCGACACGTTTTTTCGCAGTATGCTGGGGCAGAACTCAGCGCTGTCCAGGGTTCGTTACAATTATTTATTTAAAAAAACAAAGAGAGAGAACACCGTTTACATTTCGTTAAAAAAATGTTTTATTGAATTATTTATTTTTAAGACTTATTAACTAGAACACAGTTAACTTTGTACTAACAGATTCACGAACGACGACTTTTCACTCTAGCCAGTAGCAAACATATGGGTATAGGGCTTTATTTTGGCCGCTCTATGTTTAAACCCACGGCAGTAGTTTAATAGGCCACAAGATAATATATACGTTTAATAGGATTATATCGAAGAGAGAAAATCTAAGGGCTAACCTCAGTTTACTCTAACAACCAGACGCGAAGAGAGAGACCAAGTACCGTATCAAATAAACGAAAAATAGAGAAAATCTAAGGGCTAACCTCAGTTTTCTCTAGCAACTAGACACGGAGCGAGCGGAAGTTTCGTACCGAATAAACGAAAAATAGAGAAAATCTAAGGGCTAACCTCAGTTTACTCTAACAACTAGACGCGAAGAGAGAGAGCAAGTACCGTATCAAATAAACGAAAAATAGAGAAAATCTAAGGGCTAACCTCAGTTTTCTCTAGCAACTAGACGCGGAGCGAGCGGAAGTTTCGTACCGAATAAACGAAAAATAGAGAAAATCTAAGGGCTAACCTCAGTTTTCTCTAGCACCTAGACGCGAACACCAATGAGAGAAAATCTAAGGGATAACCTCAGCTTTCTTTATACTGATAATTTACCACAAAATAAGATTCTTAAGTGCCTATGCATAATAATTTGAAAACCTTATAACACATTTATAAAATGAATTTTGTATGGAAAATTTGTTTTAAAAGTCACTTATAAATTATAAAAGTGATAAAAGTTTTTTGAAAAGTTCAATTTTTCGCAATGAAAAATATGAAGTTGGGGATAAAAATAATTATGCATATTTTAATTTTTTTTTTAGTTCCGAGTACCTCCGGGTTGAGCCCAAACTTTTATTACATTACCCATTCATCACTATTTTTGTTCCTGCTTATATTTGAATAACAACAAAATCTGACTGTATGTTCCCAACTGAATTTCTTCGGTACCTATAATAATTACCTTTCCAACGAGCCGCAATAGTCTGCTGATAAACTACGGATAAACTTGCCCGGAATACCCTAAAACCAAAGTTCCAAAAAATAGGTGAATTTTTTATATTGTTGATAATAATGAAGATTTTCTGTGGGATAAAAAGTTTTTTCTGTAGTGCTCCACAACTTGAAGCAAATACTGCTTATCCTCTTCGCCGTATGTCAATGCCCGATTGAAATCTTTAACAGTCCCCAAACTAACCAAATGCCTCCATACTAAACATACATATATATACACTCTAATTAAATTCTGTTGAAATTTACCCAACTTATAGTAGGAAACTGAACTCCTACTATAAATTGGGTAAATTTACTCTATGTGCGTAATTGAAAAAAAATACGCACATTGTGTTTAAGTTGGTGCACAAATAATTTGTAATTTTACATTGAAAGTGCGTAAAAATTAAATGAAATTTTGAAATTAGTGTGTTAATTTACTAAATTTGTGTGTAAAATGTTCGCATAAAATGCGTAAAAATCCACTAAAATGCGCAAAAATCCACAGAAAGTGCGTAAAAATCCAATAAAATTGTGCTAACTTTAAGCACCATCCAACATTTTTTTTAAAATAAAATAACAAATTAATTTTTAGTACGTATTTTATTAATAATAATATCCAAGTCATTCTCTCATAATCGTTTATGACCAAATTAATCGTTTTGGGATCTTAAGGCATTTGTATAAAATTCATATAAAAATGTATTATAACTATTGAATGGGTGCAATGACTCCTGCTAAATAAAATGCCTTCTTTGAAAGAGAGGCAGTAACCGTCAACAATAACGGGAGAAAACGCAGAGATATAGCTTACGCAGGAACAACTGAGTGCAATGACTCCTGATCAACAAAATGCTTTCTTTGCAAGTTAGACAGTACTCAATGAATACTGACTTTGTTGAGCAGTAGTCATTGCACCCAGTTGTTTTGCCTAGGCCGCATCTTTCTTACGGCATATTCTCCCGTTATTATTGACGGTTGTTGGTTGACTGCCTCCCTTGCAAAGAAGGCATTTTGTTGAGTAGGAGTCATTGCACCCATTTAATATGTTCCTGCGTAGGCCGTATCTCTCTTACGGCGTTTTGAATTTTGAAATGAGGTTTAAACTACCACCAAAAACAATTTCATGCTTATGTTTCTATTTCCAGACTCTAATGTGTTTGTGGAAATGTTGTAATTCACAAAAAATAATCAGTTTTCGCTTTTTCTTTTTCTTTTTATAATTTATAATTTTTTTTAATTTTTTTCAATTTGAAATGTCAGAGTATTTATTACTATTATAGGATAGTATATTTACCAACTTTGTGCGTAAAAATTTTATTTAACAAAACACTAGTAATTTTAGGCACAATGTGTTTATTTATAAACACATAATGTCTAAAAATACTTTGTGTGTGTATTATTGTGTATGGAAGTGTGTATGAAAAAAGTTTACGCATTTTTTGTTTATATTTACCGAATTTTCGTAAAATTAAACAAAATTTTACCCATTTTATAGTAGTAAATTTACAAACATTTTTTAGAGTGTATATATATATATATTCGTTTTGCGGTGCAGTATTCTTCTTGATCCTTCCAAATTGATGAATCCAATTCAAAAAAGTCACATCGATTTGTAAACGATGGAAAAAACGCTTGGTGCGAGGAGTGACGAAAGAACTTACATCCTTATTTTCAAACGATTTCACTTGTTCCAGCGTTAAGTTTAATCTTTTCGGCATAACTTCGTCATTTTCGTCATCATGATTACTAAGAGCTTCAACCATTTTCCGCTTCTCTTCAATAGATATCATTTCATCGAAAAATCCAAGATCAACCGCCTCTTCGGATAAATACCATAAATGGTTTTGATTTTTGAAACATTTAGATCGAAATATGAAATTGCGTCTTTAATGAATTGTTAATCTTGGCGCGCTACCGATATAGCGTTAACGCGTCCGAACCAATACGAAACATAAATACGCTTCAAGAATATGCAAATGTTTCGAATGCCTTACAGTTCGGAGAATGTCATCTTGAATTGTTCGCGAAGCTAAAAAATCTTATAGCAGTATATAGCTTTGGACATAAACCTTGCATGAATTGTTGCGCCAGGCAAACGCAACTGCATAAAATTTGCTACTTCCTTACCAAGAAAAATGAGCGAAAGTTGCAACAACTCCTTATAATCGGCTCGCACATAATGAGACTTCAACGCTTCAAGGCAAAAGTTCTTGTGAGTCTCTATTTCGTCTGCTGTTAAGTTTTTTTGCACTGCTTCATCCAGTACTCCACTCTTGAAAGTATTGATATTCATATTTTTACAGTTTTTTGCAAAACGATTAAAGAGAGTGACTTCTGGTGCTGATGTTTTTCCGAAATTTAACTCAAACACAACTTTAATAAGCAATTCGCTGATATCATGGCGACACGGTAGAAAAAGGAAATCGCGACCCAATTTACTTTCAAACAAATATGCTGAGCCTTTTTCAATACACTATATTATCAATCTTCCATTTGCGTAGGAATTTTTCAATGCCTTCAGCAATATTTTCACCACAAGATTCTTCAAGTTTCGCAATGCCAAGGAGTTTTTCTTCGTTTTCTGCGGTTATAACGAGAGCCAATCGATCAACTTTGTCCTTGCCTTTCACATCTGGAAGCATTTTATCGTCCCAATGCAAGACAAATACTTCAGGAATCTATGTTGAAATTAAATATTATATTAATTACCTTCAAGATATTTATATTTAATTATTAATTATGTATCTTGAATTCATCTATGATCTGTTTCGCTTGTCTGCGGCGATATTCCTTTCGCATTATTTGAAACGATGTTCGGTTAAAGACCAAATCTTCCACTTTTATGTCGTTCAAGTCAGGTTTCATTTCCTGCAACTTCCGCAAGACGGCTGTAATTGTAGCAGATGTTAAATACATTGCATCGCGATCACTGATGCGACATTTATCCAGGCTTGCTAACAGTCGATCATCAACGAAATAGATTTTTCCGCGAGATCCCTGGATTCCTTGATGTTGGTCCTTCAGAAAATCAACTTCCGGAGCTGAATTGTCCAATTCTACGCCTTCGTATACAATACTTTCTGAGGTATCTGTATCAGACGCTACCTCATCTTTGAACAACAAGCAATAATTAAAAATAACAATAAAAAAAGACATTATATTGCCCAATACCTTGAACTTCTTGTGACTCTTCTTGATATTTTCGCTTGCGCTTTTCTGCTTCTTCCAGTAGCTTCGCTTTGCTTTCTTGTTTTGGTGACAGCTTTAAATCCTCGCCTGACATACAACCTGGCCGACCCTTTTCTCTTTGCAACAGAAGGAAATCTTTGTCCTCTTCAATAGTCATCGTTTCAAGTGCATCCGCAGCTGCGATATCAAATATATAATTCCG
The DNA here is from genome assembly GCA_949987735.1 of Leucophora obtusa. Classification (NCBI taxonomy): domain Eukaryota; kingdom Metazoa; phylum Arthropoda; class Insecta; order Diptera; family Anthomyiidae; genus Leucophora; species Leucophora obtusa. The sequence continues at coordinate 268,509,994 of OX465295.1, read as the reverse complement.
ATTTTTTCACAGAATTTTTTTTCATCGTTTTTATATTTTTCATATTTGCCAAATCTGTTCTTGGAAAAATTTTTCCATTCGGCATAAAGTAAGTTAAATTTTTTCACGCAGTTGATTTCGGTCATTGTTGGAATATTTGCTTTTTGCCAAAATTCAAGAGTAGAGTGTATTGTATTTTTTATGCTTGCCTTCACAGGTAGTTTTTGCACTCGGGTTTTATAAAAAAATAATTGAAGAACTTGCTTCATATTAGGCAAATTTGCGCCTTTCAGGTCACTTTCGCATTTTCCCACCAAAAATATATCATTATCGGATCGTAGTTTCTTAGATGAGCTTGCCATTATAACTGTTTATTGTTTTATTTAATTTGTCTTTACTTATTATTCACTGCCCACTTGTTTCTCTTATCACTTTTACTTTAAAGCTGCAAAATTTTCACTAATTTAGTATACATCAAATCACAGTCGACCAAACATTTCCCTGCGGTACGAAGAACAATCGGCAACAATCGGCTTTTTACACATACACAAGCCGAACGCAAATAAAACACACAACAGAGAGCGTAAACAATCAAAAAAATCGATTAGTTGATGAAAAGCAGTCAACAAGAAAGGATGATTTCGGTTTGTTTGATGAAATTACCAATACCTTCTCATTTAGTAGGTTTGAGGTTAAGAAGAAGAATAAACCTTCCTCAAAAGTTACAGACACATTAAATTTGCAAATCAGACTAGATCTAGTTCTCATTTTTAGTAAAACCACCAACACATTCTCATTTTAAGAGTTTCTCTCTTGGGCACCACTGCATCAAATATTAAAACTTCTTAATAATTAACAACAACGCATTTAAGATCGTATTGACACCGTATTTACGCAGTAAAGCAACAGAAGTATCAAGTAATGTTCAACAGTTTAATGTTTTTTTATTCACAAAATTTCATTTCAAAAAACATCAATACACAGTTAGATCATTTTGTGTTGTTGTTGCTAATAGCACAAAATTTTTAGAAAGGGTGATGAATGAGTAATATAATAAAACTTTGGGCTCAACCCGGAGGTACTCGGAACTAAAAAAAAAAATTTTAAATATGCATAATTATTGTTATCCCCAACCTCATATTTTTCAGTGCGAAAACTTTTGGATTTAACATTTTTTAATTTTTCTATATAACGCTATGGCAAGTCTAATGAACATGTATGACCATACATGCAGATATTACCTCATTTTCGTTAATGCACATGTGGGGACATATGTTGATGCATGTATAGAGATTTATGCATGTATGTGTGGTAGGGCATGCATGTTTATGAGAATGTACGAACATACATTAAACCAGTATGGATCCATATATGTGACAGCGCATAGAGAAAGGGACCTAAGGGTAAAAATATCAATTTTTTTTTTTTTGGACAAAATCTGAGCATCGAATGAGACCGATCCCATGCTCTCCTGACCTTAGGTCCCTTTCTATCCTTAGGTCCCTTTCTATTTTGCGCGTCACATATGGAGATTTTTAGATTGGCGGCTCGATTTCAAAAAATTCAATTAAATTTCGTTAAAGAGCTGCTCGATAAAAAAAGCTCTATGAATTTTTTTTACGAGCTGCTCGATTTAAAAAACTATATTCGGTTCCCGAGTAAAAAAATTGATCTCGCGCAATATCCAATTATATCCAATTTGATATTGTTTAAGATCTGCTGTAATATCTAGCTGATCCAATTAGATCTCAAAATTGGGTGTATCCAATCATATCGTATTAGATCCCATTGCATATATCTGGATAAACTAATATCAAGTTATATCTCAAAATTGGGAGGTCCAATGATATCTTTGGGGATAAACCTAGATCTAATTTGATCCGAAAAATGGCGGATCGAATTAGATCCAGCTATATATATATTTGTGGATAAACTTAAATCTAATTTAGAGTTTGCTAAAAACCGAAAAATCTGAAAACCGCGGTTTCGGTATTTCAAAATTATAAAAACCGCGGTTTCGGTTAATTTTCGGTTTTCTTCTGCTAATAATAGAATTTTTTTTAAATAATTAAATAAGTATAAAAAGTAAATAGTTTTAAACGCACAATATACTTATTACTTAAAAGTTAATTGAATTTCTCACTCAAATATATGCAATAACGCCGTTTCGAGGGCTTTGCGGGAGAAAAAAAAACGTGGAAAACTATTATGAATTAAATTTTTTTTATTCTTTTCTCCGCAATTAAATCTGTATTTTCAAGAGAATAAATTTAAATTTTAGCAATTTATTTAAAACAATATAAAGATAAAATTTATAAATTTCGCAGACTACGAAAAAGGACTTTTTGAAAAATACAGGGTTAAAATCTGAACCGAATATGTGAAACTAAATATCTCTTAAACCACTTGATTTTTTGGTGCAATTTTTTTTCTAAAATTATAAGCCTCAGCTTATGTTATCCGTAATAACAAAAATAAAAAATTCTTTAAAGTAATGTTTAATGGAGAAAATTTTAATTACAATTAAATACAAAATTTTGTCAAATAGGAGCTGAGATTCAATAATATCCCAGCCGACATTTTACTGAGCGCTCTGAAATTTTTACTCGTAGAAGACTCAAATTTTGGAGTTACAAATAAGCATGTTAGAGTCGTATTTATGAGTTCATTAAAAATTTTTCAGAGTGCTCAAATTTTAGATTTATAAATGAAACATATTGGACTCGTATTTATGAGTGCATAAAAATTAATAATAAATAACTCATAATGGCTCAGAAAATTATAAACTTTCCAATAATTCCCATTATTCGGAGGCTGCATCAGAAGGTGTTAGAGCTCTTTTATGAATCTTTGCAATTTATTAAATTATTTTAATTTGTTAAAGTATTTAAGAAAAATTTAAAAACCGAAACCGAATCCGACTTATTTTTGTCGGTTTTCGGTTTCGGTTGTGAGGCTAAAAAAACCGCGGTTTCGGTTTCGAATAAAACCGAACAGCAAACTCTAAATCTAATTTGATCTCAATTTTGGTAGATCGAATTAGATCCAGCAATATATTTGTGGATAAACTTAGATCTAATTTGATTCGAAAAAGTGGCAGATCGAATTAGATCCAGCAATATATTTGTGGATAAACTTAGATCTAAATTGATCAGAAAAATGGCAGATCGAATTAGATCCAGCAATATAATTGGGGATAAACTTAGATCTAATTTGAGCCGAAAAATGGCAGACTGAAAAAATGGGTTAATCTAATTATATAAAATTAGATTTATTACAAAAAGTTACATTTTATTTGATACCATTAGACAAAAATAATTCATTCAGATATCGCTCAGATTGCATTAAATTGTCCATTCTATTGAAATTACTTCTTGATTATCATTATGTCACATCCAATTTCATATAATTAGATAAACTCGTTTTTCGGATCGTATTTCATCATATTAGATCCAAGGTGGATCTAAATTACTGCCGGCATCAAAAAAAGATATGATTGTATGGTGTGCCTCATTAATTTTTTTAATAGGGTGTCCACAAAAATGACAGATAAAAATAGATCCCGCATTATATTTGGGAACTACGTAAAATCTTCATTTATTTGGGATTAAATAAGATCCCAGCCAGATATTACCAACTGTTCAAAAAATGATACACTGGCAGAGCACTGATTTTATAAAAATTACAATATTTTGTTAAATACGGTTTTCACTCAGAAGGTCTCGAATTCCATACCGTTCACGGATAATTATTTTTTTATTGCAAAATTAATTTCTTTTTATAAAGTTATAATTTTTTTTCTATACATTTTTTTATAAAATTATATTTTTTTTATTAAATTGAATTTTTTTTTAATAATTTTATTTACATCTACTTGACGCTCTTCTCCATTTCCAATTGTATCAATTGTTTTTAAGATTTATCAATTGTGTTTCAGAAATGATCAATTGTATTTCAGAACTTATCAATTATTTTCAGATTTGTGAATTGTTTTTCTGAACTAGTCAATTGAATTCCAGTTTTATCAATTGTATTTCAGAAATTATTAATTGCATTTCCGAAATTCACAACTGTATTTCAGAAATTATCAAACTGTATTTCAACCCAACAAACACCCCAACAAACACCAGTTCAAGCCTTAGAGAAATTTTGAGATTTACATTGTATATCAAGCGTATATTTCAAATCTGTCTCAATAAATAAAATTGAGTCCATAATTTTATATTGATTAATATTTGAAAACGATTTGAGAAATACACTTGTAAAAGCTTTGAAATTTCTATATAAACTTCTGTATTTTTCTCTAGTGTTTTACTATTTAAAAGCATAGCTTTGAGATTTATCATTTATATCAAATCATTTTCAAATTGAAAACAAGTTCTTTAAATTTTTAGAAAACTTATTTTCACAATAGGAAATTATATTTATTTCAAGTATTTGTGGAGTATTTTTCTATATTCGATAATGATTTGAGAAAAACTTGTTTGTATAATGTATCTCAAATGACAAAAAAATGTCATTAAAGAAAATATAGATTGGAAAATTTTGAGAATAACGCTTAAATACGCTTAGAAATAACTAAGTTTACAGAAGAGGCAACGCGTTTTATATATGTTAATATTCAAAAGGAACTAAGAAGGTAAGTAATATAATATGATAACGGTGAACATAAAAAATCAACTTATTTCATCAAAATTTTACAGATCTCAATTCTTACAGTGAATTAATCAAATAGCGGCAACTTAAAAGATCATCAAGATTGTGCTTTGAATTGTTCAGGTAAGATATGATTTAAACTGAGCATTTTTAAGCGATACTTTTTTCATTCTCCCCAAAAAAAATGAGAGAGATGTTGTAGTATTTTTATTGTAACTTATTGCATCTAAGTGGGACATCGCGAACAAAATTCATGTATTTAAAAATTTATTGACTACCAAAAATTATGAACCTAGCCCACCTTCAGCGATATCCGTTCATGTAATCGTGCGACCAAACTACAGGTAGTATTTATAAAGATAATTTGACGCCAATTAGTTGTACTGAGCCGGGGCAAACCCTATTGAATTGGGCTTACATTAGGTTATATGGATGCCCGTGAGAAAAAAACCAAGAACTCCCCGATCCTCTCAAAAAGTCCGTGAGAACAGACAGAAGAACATCGTACAGACTATTCAGGTCTTCAAAGAACTTGCTTTCCAAATATCTGAGTCTCCGCTCCTTCAGTCGCGGACAATCACTAAGCAGATGATGTACTCTATCCCTCTCCTCCTGGTCCCTACAGCCCCTACAGTAATAAGCACGGGAGTGACCCCAGCGCACAATTATTAGGGTTACCTCGCAGCCGCCCGTAAGAATTCCTATAAGCATACTGTTTGTCTGCTTACCAAAATCACGAAGTGTCTTCGAACAATCGGTCAGGACATCCGTCTGTAATGGGCCGACGAGTGACCCAGAGCCATTCCTCGTACATTCATTAGCCATTTCGTTCCCCACGACACCAACGTGTCATGTGAACTATGTGAAGCTGACCGACTTCCAACAGATCTGATTAGATTTGGTTAATTTTTCGATATCTTTAAAGTACCGCTATTCTTAAAATACCGCATCCTGAAATAATCGGAATACTATTATCTTAAAATACCGTGGCCTAAAAAACTAAAATACCGTTATCCTTAAGATACCGGTATCGAAATAAATGACATAACGTTGCCCTTAACATACTGTTATCGAAATAATCTTACAGATAACCGCATTATTTTGATTACCAACAATGATTAAAACAAAAGATGATGGTTAGAGATATTAGACATAAAAACTTAGTTTGGACTTTAGAAAGAAAAGTAGGTGGTCAATCTATTAAGAAAGACATTTCTCTTGAAATGCTTAATTTTAACTTTTACTTTCTGTCTGCGTTATAACCACTTTATCATAAAATACTTGCTAGCTGCAACTGACTAATAATACCCGTTACTTTATTTTTTAGGATAAAATTCGAAGAAACCTGTCACTACAAATTCTTGGGTCATATCACCATTCCATGCCAAACGATCCACGGAAAATAGTAAGTAAAGGATTTCTTCCGAAAAACGAAAAAATATAAAATTATTCGTTTTCCCAAAAAACTATGTATTGTTGTTGCACAAAAACGAATAATTTTATTCGATTTTCAGAATACCCCTGAGTACATAATATTAAAAAAAATTATCTTATTTACAATAAATCATTCTTTTATTTTAAGGTATCTTAACATGGCCGACAACCATTTCAACATCCGGGATTATTAAGTTTATATGAAATTTTGTGTTGTTTAATTTTGTTAATATTTTTTTCTTAATGTCATTCTATAAAAATGTAAATTTTTTTTAAGTGTAAAAAATAAAAAAAAAATGTGAAAAAAGAACTTTTTTTTATATTGGAGGACGATTTGATATATTATATAATTCTCAAGTTTTTATATACAGTATTTCTCTATTATAGAAATAATATTAATAAAAATAAAAAATTAAGTTAGAGGTAGATTTGAAAAATATTTGGATTTTGTGTTATTATAAAGCATAATTTTCGACTCTAAAATAATTTGAGAACTACGCTAGACCTCTAACTGCCGTTTTTATGGAGAACGGCATGATTCTCGAATTGAGAATAAAAATTCTCAACCCTATTCTCAAAGGTAACGTTTGAGAATTAAGTTTGTTATCAAATCTATATATATTCGGTTTCAATAGTAAATGTTTGTTGGGACCAGTTCAAGCCTTAGAGAAAATTTGAGATTTACATTTGATATCAAGCGTATATTTCAAATCTGTCTCGATAAATAAAATTGAGTCCATAATTTTATATTGATTAATATTTGAAATCGATTTGAGAAATACAGTTGTAAAAGCTTGGAAATTTCTATATAAACTTCTGTATTGTTCTCTAGTGTTTTTCTATTTAAAAGCATAGGTTTGAGATTTATCATTTATATCAAATGATTTTCAAACTGAAAACAAGTTTTTTTTAATTTTTTAGAAAAATTATCTTCACGTTAGAGAATTATATATATTTCAAGTAGTTGTGAAGTATTTTTCTACATTCGATAATGATTTGAGATAATTTTGTATGTATAACGTATAGGGTTTGGGGTTCGGGAATTCCCGGCCGGGAATTCCCGGGAAATCCCGGGAAAAGTTTGCCGGGAATTCCCGGGAAAATAATATATTTTTCCCGGGAAAACGGGAATTTTTAAAAATATAAAATTTTTTAAATTGTTTTTGTTTCGAATAGGATTTTTTAATTTTAGTCATAAAAAACATTTTAAATTCCAAAACAAAAATTTCATTGTTAAAATCTTTTAAAAGGGAATACATTTATTTGATACACAAATAAAATCTTTGCCAAGTAATTAGGAGCATTTCAACTAATAAAGATTTTTCGCATAACTTATTCAAAATTTAAGTAGTAAAGCCTAAAAACTTGGTAAAATGTTTAAAAGAAATATGAAAAAAGCTTTGTTTCTTACAAATAATCACCCTTACTATCTTAATTTTTCAAATGAATAATTTAGGTAAAGTCGACTTTAGTTAAAATATTGGGTGGAAGTATACCTTGACTTGGTTTATTTTTGGAGCATTCTGATTGGTTAATTTATTTTCAACCAATCAAAATATTTGAAAATATAAATATTTTTGTAAGGTTTTCATACACAAAATGAACAAAACCGTTTGATTAAAAATAAAGTCGACTTTAAATTTAAAATACTCCTTTATATTAAGGGTCAATAATTTTATAAGTAACGTTTTTATTAATAAATGTGAAAAGAAAAGACTAATGGTTAACGGTGGTATCTAAATTTGGTTATCCGTCATCTAAATTTGGTTCACAAAAAAAAAAAAAAAAATTGATGGTCATGCAACTTCTCTTGAAGAAAACAACAACAAGCTAAAATTAGCAAAGTACCCGAAGAAAAAAGTGTAAGCTGAATAGGCATTAAAGGTTTTATCGTAGGGCAAACATTTCCTGAAATGGTAGCCAAATTAGCCGCATTCAATCCGCACCATAACTAGATCTTCGTTTATTCGAGAAAGTTTTTATAATAAAAACCTGGCATTGCAAAAAAAGAAACCGATGTAAAGAACATTATATTGAATTACTACAATCATGTAAAAGATATCATGATAAAAGAAATATTGAGCAATATTTCTAATAGGAGATTTATTATAATCTTAGATGAATGGACAAGAATATCACAAAAGAGATATTTGAACATAAGTATAAACGTAAATAATGCGCATTCTGCCTTGCTGGTCTTATCGAATTTTTTCAATAATTTTTATTCTTTGTAATTTACTTGTAAAAATTGTATCATCGTTCTTTGATTTGAAAATAATTTAAACAGAAAGTGATATTAATTTATGATCTTGAGTCAAACTAAAATAACATTCATTTACGTAAATAATTCATTTTATAACCTGGGGTTGGTTTATATATCAGGAAGATGTAATGCTGATGAAATAAGAAGAATTGTAGAAATAAGACTAGAAGAGTTTTAATTGTCTTTGGAAAATAACATTGTGGCCACCATATCTAATGGGCCAAGTGTGATGAAACGGTTTGTTTCCGACAGTCCAGTGGTAGGTGCTTTCTGCTGGAATCATGCAATTCATTTGGCAGTGCTGCGATTAATTTATGTTAAATCAAATGTTCAAAATTCTGATATTTTTACTTTGAATTCTCACTACACAGACTGCATTTGTACTGGATTAGTGTTTTTTTTTAACAAAAATTATTTATATAGGTGGTTTTCATTAACAATTTTGTTCAAAAACATTTCCCGGGATTCCCGGGAATTAAATTTTTTCATTCCCGTTTCCCGGGAAATAAAAAAGTCCGGGAAATCCCAAACCCTAATAACGTATCTCAAATAACAAAACAAAAATGTCAATAAATAAAAAATATAATGGAAAATTTTAGGAACAACGCGTAAATACGCATAATTTTACAGGAACAGGTAAGGCGTTTTAAATAAATGTTAATATTTAAAAGGAGCTTAGAAGGTAAGTAATAAAATATGATAATAGTAAACATAAAAAATTAACTTATTTCATCAACAGATCGTACTTTTTACAGCGAATGAATCAAATATCGGTAATTTAAAAGTCCATCAAGGTTGTGTTTTGAATTTTTCAGGTAAGATATAATTTAAACTAAGCATTTTTAAAATCTCCTTTTTTCATTATGAGATTTCGATCAAGATTTTTGTATTCACCACTATAAAAACCAATAAAAAAATCTTATGGACATTTTATTTAAAAAACAGCCTGTATACAGTTCTAATAAATATGTTATATGGGCCAGTCTTATAGTCAGAACTATGGACGATTTTCGTCCTAAATATTTCTTAAGTTAGAAATTTTGTTTGAAAATTTTTGGTTTAAGCAAAATTTTATAAAAAAAAATCTTTCTCAGTTCTGACTATAAAACTAGCCCTTAAAATTTAATGTCTATAAGATTCTCTTAATTGTCTTTGCACATTTAGACTGCTCAAAAACTACCTAGTTTATGGCCGTTGCTAGTTTTTACTTGACAAAACGCAAAAACTACATAGTTTTTTCTCAGTCCAAATACAGTATAAGAACAGATTTTTGTCCGAAATACTACTCAAGTTACAAAATAAAATTTAAACATTTCTTAAATAAGCAAAATTGTAGAAAAACTCTTTTTTATTTCTGAATATAAAACTTAAGATAACTTTTTACCACTCGGGAGTTTTATTTTTTTAATTTTAGTGAGTATGAGTTAATAGGTTGATAGGTGCACTTAAAATTAATTTGTTAGCGGCGGATCTAATTGCCTAGTTAATAGCTTAGGAATACCTAATGAATGACACTAACAGGCAATACCATTATCGATTCAAACCGCTTTCAACTGACTACCTTTACCCTTAAAATAGCATTAGCAAAATAACCGAAAATACCGTTACCGAGATAACTAATTTATCGTTATCCTTAGAGCACCGCTCTTTTTAAAATACCGTATCCTGAAATGCTGTTATCCTTAAAATTTCGTTACCATTATTCTGAATTCTCTTCTTTTGGTAGTTGCACATGGTTATTTAATATTTTGCAGGTTTTTATTTTAGCTTCTTTTTGGTAAAAACTTGCAGTATACACCGAAATAACTAAATACAGTTACTTTTGAAATACTTTTACCGAAATAACTAAATACCGTTATATAACCAGAATACTATTATCCTTAAAATACCGTTGCCTAAAAAACTAAAATACCATTATCCTTAAGATACCGGTATCGAAATAAATGACATAGCGTTACCTTTAAAATATTGTTATTGAAATATTCTAAAATAGCCAGAGTTTTGAAGAATTAATTCCTTAATTCAATTTTTCAATTCTGAATTAAAAATTCGATGAATAAATTCACAAAGCACCATATATTGAATGGAATTAATTCATATTTGTTTTCGTTCGATTTATTTTGTTACGAATTAATTTAATTGCTATAGTTCTTTTTATTAAATCAAATGAATTAATTCACTGGTGAACGCGTTCAATATTATAAATCGAACGGCAAAAATGTGAATTAATTCCTTACTGAATTAATTCACCACTGAATTCATTCAATTTTATTCAGTGAATTAAAAAAATATAAAATTACATTCAGTGAATTAAAAAAAATAAAATTAAGTTCAGTGAATTAAATAAAAAATAAAATTACGTTCAGTGAATTAAAAAAAATACGTTCATTGAACTCAAAGCCTGTTTTCTGCCGTTCAGTAGAAGAAAACGTTTATTTACAAATAAAATTGGTAACTAAGCAATTTTACAGCGTTTGCTAGTGAAAATAAACAAAGTACATATATATTAAGCGTTAGAGAAACCCGATGCACTTTATATAACCTACATGATTAAAAAATAAAGCCTTTTATTATTAAAAATAAAAACTTTACAGATATAGATGAATTTGGAAAAAATATAACTATTAATTTTTCAAACTTATGCTTCCCAGTAAAATGTAGATGCTTCACTACACAATGTTTTCTTCTACTGAACGGCAGAAAACAGGCTTTTAATTCAGCATACGTAATTTTTGTTTTTCAATTAAGTGAACGTAATTTTTTTTTCAATTCAGTGAACGTATTTTTTTCTTTTTTTAATTCACTGAACGTAATTTAATTTTTTTTAATTCACTGAATGTAATTTTATTTTTTTTAATTCACTGAATGTAATTTTTTTTTTTAATTCACTGAATGAAAATGAAATTGAATGAATTCAGTGGTGAATTAATTCTGTAAGGAATTAATTCACTTTTTTCTGTTCGATTTATAAAATTGAACGCGTTCACCAGTGACATAATTCATTTGATTTAATAAAGAGAACTATTGCAATGGAATTAATTCTTTGAATTTATTGTTTGATGAACGCGTTCAGTTGAACGAATTCAGTGAATTACTTAAGAAAAGGAATTCATTCAATTCTAAAGAAAATTGAATTCGATTGGTAGTGAATTCATTCAAAAAAGAATGAATTCTTCAAAGCTCTGAAAATAGCCTTATCCTTACAGATAAAAGCATTATTTCGGTTACCAACAGTAATTAAAACAAAAGATTTAAGACATAAAAAATTTGTTTGGACTTTAGAAATAAAAGCATTTTACCGTAGCGATTGGGGTGGTCAATCCATTAAGAAAGACATTTCTCTTGAAATGCTTAATTTTAACTTTTACTTTTTCATAAACTGACTAATAATCCCCGTCACTTTATTTTTTAGGATAAAATTGGAAGATAGCTGTAACTACAAATTCTTGGGTCATATTACCATTCCATGTCAAAAGATCTATGGAGAATAGTAAGTAAAATACTAGTCGAGGGCGAATGGAGGGAGGGAATTGTTCCGAAAAACGAACAAATATAAAATTATTCGTTTTTCCATAAAACTATGTATTATTGTTGCACAAAAACGAATAATTTTATTCGGTTTTTAGAATACCCCTGAACACATAATACATATTAAAAAAAATTATCTTATTTAAACTAAATCATTTTTTTATTTTAAGGTATCTTAACATGGTCGATAACCATTTCAACATCCAAGGATTATTAAGTTTAGATAAAATTTTACGTTGTTTAATTTTGTTATTATTTTTAAAAATGTAAATTTTTTAAGTGTAAGAATAAAAAAATTAAAAAATAAATTTATTTTTTATATTGGAGGACGATTTGATATATTATATAATTCTCAAGTTTTTATATACAGTATTTCTCTATTATAGAAATAATATCAATAAAAATTAAAAAATTAAGTTAGAGGTAGATTTGAAAAATATTTTGAATTTGTGTTATTATTAAGAATACTTTTCGACTCTGAAATGATTTGAGAACTATGCTAGAACTCTAACGGCCGTTTTTATGGAGAACGGCATGATTCTCGAATTGAGAATAAAAATTCTCAACCCTATTCTCAAAGGTAACGTTTGAGAATTAAGTTTGTTATCAAATCTATAAATATTCGGTTTCAATAGTAAATATTTGTTGGGAAAAATTATCAATTGTATTTCAGAAATTATGAAATGTATTTCAGAAATTTTTCTTTATTAACTATGAAATACAATCAACAAATTCTGAAATAGATTTGATTATTTCTGAAATGCAATTAATAATTTCTGAAATACATTCGATAATTTTGAAATACAATTATAATTTCTGAAATACAATTAATAGCTTCTGAAATACAGTTAATATTGTAGTTGCTGATGACTTATCATATATGACAATACATTGTTTAAATGGTACCATACATGGTATGTTGTTTAAATGATACGATATATCAAAGTGGTACTATACAATACATAGTAGCATATATTATCATATCTGGAACTGTATAAAAAATGTTGTTCATGAGGTACCATATATGACCATATATTGTTGAAATGGCACCATATATCATAATATATGGTTTAAATGTCACCATATATGGTAATATATTGCTTAAATGATATCATATATCAATATATATTGCACTATATATAGTAGCATATATTATCATATCTGGAACTGTATTAAAAATGTAGTTCATGAGGTCCCATATATGAGCATATATTGTTGAAATGGCACCATATATGATAATATATTGTTTAAGTGACACCATATATGGTAATATATTGCATAAGTGGCACCATATATGGTAATATATTGCATAAATAACACCACCCGAGTAAAAAAAATTATATATAATCATATGTGGCATATATTACAATATATAATTATACATGTCGTTATGTATATCCATATATAATTATATATGACGTTTTTTCACAAATTTTTTTTTTATATTATGCCATATATAATTTCATCTAATTAGATATCGGCCTTCATAATATTAGATATGGCATATATAATTATATATTACATAACATGGTTGATCTTATTGCATATATAGTTATATATAGGACTATATCTTAATATATATGGTGGCATTTTAGCAATATATAATTATACATGGTGTCATTTAAACAATATATAATTATATGTGGTGACAGTTAAACTAGATATTATCATATATGGTGCCATTTAAACAATATATGGTCATATATCGTACCTCATTAACAAAATCTTTAATTCAGTTCCAGATATGATAATATATGGTACTATATATAGTGCGATATATATTTATATATGGTGCTATTTAAGCAATATATTATCATATATGGTGCCATTCAAACCATATATTATCATATATGGTGCCATTCAAACCATATATTATCATATATGGTACCATTTAAACCATATATTATTATATATGGTGCCATTTAAACAATATATGGCCATATATGGTACCTCATGATCAAAATTTTTAATACAATTCCAGATATGATAATATATGATACTATAGATAGTGCCAAATATATTTATATATGCCCGAGTAAAAAAATTTATATATAATCATATGTGGCATATATTAAAATATATAATTAGACATGTGGCTATGTATATCCATATATAATTATATATGACGTTTTTTCCGAAAAATTTTCCTTATATTATGCCATATATAATTTCATCTAATTAGATATCGGCCTTCATAATATTAGATATGGCATATATAATTATATATTACATAACATGGTTGATCTTATTGCATATATAGTTATATATAGAACTATATCTTAATATATATGGTGGCATTTTAGCAATATATAATTATATATGGTATCATTTAAACAATATATAATTATATATGGTGACAGTTAAACTAGATATTATCATATATGGTGCTATTTAAACAATATATGGTCATATATGGTACCTCATAAACAAAATCTTTAATTCAGTTCCAGATATGATAATATAAGGTACTATATATAGTGCGATATATATTTATATATGGTGTTATTTAAGCTATATATTATCATATATGGTGCCATTCAAACCATATATTATCATATATGGTGCCATTTAAACCATATATTATCTAATATGGTGCCGTTTCAACAATATATGCTCATATATGGTACCTCATGAACAACATTTTTAATACAGTTCCAGATATGATAATATATGCTACTATATAGTGCCATATATGTTTATGTATGCTGTTATTTAAGAAATATATTAACATATTTGGTGCCATTTAAACCATATATTGTCATATATGGTGCCATTTCAACAATATATGCTCATATATGGTACCTGATGAACGACATTTTTAATACAGATGCAGATATGATAATATATGCTACCATATATAGTACCATATACTTTGATATATCGTATCATTTAAACAACCCGAGGAAAACAAGTTACATATAGTCATATATGTGATTAAGTTATATCTGTATAAATATACAGTTTCATCCGAAGAATGGCCCGATATATTTTTATCAATTGTTTATCAATTTTTATCTAAATGTATCAGTTTAGATCTGACCTGATTAAATTATGTGTTAATCAGATGAAATTGTATCAGATTTTTGACCTGATACAATTTTATCGGTTTGATCGTAATTGGTTCAATTTTATATAAATAAAATATAATTGTATCCGACATTTACCTTATACAATTGTATCAAAGTTTTAAACTGATATCAGGTCAAAATTGGGATATAACTATATAATTTTGTATACAAATATATCTATTTGGACCTAAACTGATACCATGTAATATAAACCAATAGAATTGTATCAGGTCAAAAATCTGATACAATTTCATCTGATTAACACATAATTTAATCAGGTCAGATCTAAACTGATGCAATTAGATAACAACTGATACAAATAAGAACTGATACAATTTTATCGGCCCATTTTTCGGATCAAATGGTATATGGATGAATCTAAGTTATATATTACCATATAAAGCTCCATATTGGTGCCATTTAAACAATATATTGTCATATATGGTGACATCATATATGGTAACTCATCAGCAACTACAATATTAACTGTATTTCAGAAGCTATTAATTGTATTTCAGAAATTTTAAATGTATTTTAGAAATTATGGAATGTATTTCAAAAATTTATTAATTGTATTTCAGAAATAATCAAATCTATTTCAGAACTTGTTGATGGTTTATCATAGTTAATAGAGAAAAATTTCTAAATTACATTTCATAATTTCTGAAATACAATTGATAATTTCTGAAATACAGTTTGATAATTTCTGAAATACAGTTGTGAATTTCGGAAATACAATTAATAATTTCTGAAATACAATGGATAAAACTGAAATTCAATTGACTAGTTCTGAAATACAATTCATAAATCTGAAAAATAATTGATAATTTCTGAAATACAATTGATAAAACTGAAATTCAATTGATTATTTCTGAAATACAATTGATAAATCTTAAAAACAATTGATACAATTGGAAATGGTGTAGAGCGTTAAAAATATGTAAATAAAATTATTTAAAAAAAATTCAATTTAATAAAAAAAAATAAAATTTTATAAAAACATTTATAGAAAATAAAATTATAATTTTATAAAAAGAAATTCTTTTGAATGGGGGAAATGTTTTTAGTTGATCTGTTATTTTTATGTAAATGAATGTTATTTTAGTTTGACTCAAGATCATAAATTAATATCACTTTATGTTTAAATTATTTTCAAATCACAGAAAGATGATACAATTTTTACAAGTAAATTACAAAGAATAAAAATTATTGAAAAAATTTCGATAAGACCAGCAAGGAGAATGCGCATTTTTATAAAAAAAAAAATGCATAGCCGTGAAAGGTATCGAACTCGAGACCTTCTGATTTTAAACCTTATTTTAACAAAATATTTTAATTTTTGTAAAATCAGTGCTCTTCCAGTGTATTATTTGTTGAACTATTGTCAATATCTGTCTGGGATCTTATTTAATCCCAAATAAATGGAGATCTTACGTAGTACCCAAATATAATGCGGGATCTAATTTTAGCTGTCATTTTTCTGGATAGTTTTAGATGTCAATCTCCAAATATATTGCTGTTTCTAATTCGATCTGCAATTTATGGGATAAATTAAGATCCTACCAAATCCCCAAATATATCACTGGATTTAATTCGATCTGCAATTTATCGGAAAAGTTAAAATCTTACGCAATCCCGAAGTATATTACTGGATCTAATTTTATCTGTAATTTTTTGGATAAATTTAGATCTTACTTAATCCCCAAATATATTGCTGGATCTAATTCGATCTTCCATTTTTCGGATCAAATTAGATCTAAGTTTATCCACAAATATATTGCTAGATCTAATTAGATCTGCCAAAATTGAGATCAAATTAGATCTATGTTTATCCCTAAATATATTGCTGGATCTAATTCGATCTGCCACTTTTTCGGATCAAATTAGATCTAAGTTTATCCACAAATATATTGCTGGATCTAATTCGATGTGCCATTTTTTTGGATCAAATTAGATCTAAGTTTATCCCTAAATATATTGCTGGATCTAATTCGATGTGCCATTTTTTGGATCAAATTAGATCTAAGTTTATCCCTAAATATATTGCTGGATCTAATTCGATGTGCCATTTTTTGGATCAAACTAGATCTAAGTTTATCCCCAAATATATTGCGGGATCTAATTTGATCTGCCAAAATTGAGATCAAATTAGATCTAAGTTTATCCCCAAATATATAGCTGGATCTAATTGGATCCGCCATTTTTCGGATCAAATTAGATCTAAAAATATCCGCAAATATATAGCTGGATCCGCCAATTTTCGGATCAAAATAGATCTAGGTTTATCCTCAAAGATATCACTGGGCCTCCCATTTTTGAGATATAACTTGATCTTAGTTTATCCCCATATATACAATGGGATCTAATACGATATGATTGGATACACCCAATTTTGAGATCTAATTGGATCAGCTAGATATTACAGCAGATCTTAAACAATATCAAATTGGATATAATTAGATATTGCGCGAGATCAATTTTTTTTACTCGGGCATTTATAAAAATACACTATATGGCACTATATATAGTAACATATATTATCATATCTGGAACTGTATTAAAAATTTTGATCATGAGGTACCATATATGACCATATATTGTTTAAATGGCACCATACATGCTAATATATTGCTTAAATAACACCATATATAAATATATATCGCACTATATTTCGTAGCATATATTATCATATCAGCAACTGTACCCGAGTAAAAAAAATTTATCTCGCGCAATATCTAATTATATCCAATTTGATATTGTTTAAGATCTGCTGTAATATCTAGCTGATCCAATTAGATCTCAAAATTGGGTGTATCCAATCATATCGTATTAGATCCCATTGTATATATGGGGATAAACTAAGATCAAGTTATATCTCAAAATTGGGAGGTCCAGTGATATCTTTGGGGATAAACCTAGATCTAGTTTGATCCGAAAATTGGCGGATCCAGCTATATATTTGCGGATATTTTTAGATCTAATTTGCTCCGAAAAATGGCGGATCCAATTAGATCCAGCTATATATTTGGGGATAAACTTAGATTTAATTTGATCTCAATTTTGGCAGATCAAATTAGATCCCGCAATATATTTGTGGATAAACGTATATCTAATTTGATCCGAAAAAGTGGCAGATCGAATTAGATGTAGCTATATATTTGGGGATAAACTTAGATCTAATTTGATCCAAAAAATGGCGCATCGAATTAGATCCAGCAATATATTTGTGGATAAACTTAGATCTAATTTGATCCGAAAAAGTGGCAGATCGAATTAGATCCAGCAATATATTTAGGGATAAACATAGATCTAATTTGATCTCAATTTTGGCAGATCTAATTAGATCTAGCAATATATTTGTGGATAAACTTAGATCTAATTTGATCCGAAAAATGGAAGATCGAATTAGATCCAGCAATATATTTGGGGATTAAGTAAGATCTAAGTTTATCCAAAAAATTACAGATAAAATTAGATCCAGTAATATACTTCGGGATTGCGTAAGATCTTAACTTTTCCGATAAATTGCAGATCGAATTAAATCCAGTGATATATTTGGGGATTTGGTAGGATCTTAATTTATCCCATAAATTGCAGATCGAATTAGAAACAGCAATATATTTGGAGATTGACATCTAGAACTATCCAGAAAAATGACAGCTAAAATTAGATCCCGCATTATATTTGGGTACAACGTAAGATCTCCATTTATTTGGGATTAAATAAGATCCCAGACAGATATTGACAATAGTTCAAAAAATAATACAGTGGAAGAGCACTGATTTTATAAAAATTAAAATATTTTGTTAAAATAAGGTTTAAAATCAGAAGATCTCGAGTTCGATACCTTTCACGGCTATGCATTTTTTTTATAAAAATGCGCATTCTCCTTGCTGGTCTTATCGAAATTTTTTCAATAATTTTTATTCTTTGTAATTTACTTGTAAAAATTGTATCATCTTTCTGTGATTTGAAAATAATTTAAACAGAAAGTGATATTAATTTATGATCTTGAGTCAAACTAAAATAACATTCATTTACTTAAAAATAACAGATCAACTAAAAACATTTCCCCCATTCAAAAGAATTTCTTTTTATAAAATTATAATTTTATTTTCTATAAATGTTTTTATAAAATTATATTTTTTTTATTAAATGGAATTTTTTTTAAAAAATAATTTTATTTACATATTTCAGTCTCTAACCAACTGCGATAGTAGACAGACATGTTAATTTCTTTACTTTATGTAAATTTCTTTAAAAACATAAAAATAGTTACAATTAAAAACAAAAAATCACAAAAAAAAACAAACGGTTTAAATAAAAGAGAGTTAATCTCCACAAAAAACTTTATTGCAGTGTGCAAAAAACTTTATTGCAGTGTGCAAAAAACAAACAAACCACTGTGAACTAATTGTTGCTACATTTAAAACAACACTATGGCTGCTGATGCAGATGATGCTGAAGCAGATAGTGCTTTAGACTGGCAGCAGAAAGTAATAACAAGAAAACGTCATCAGCCTGGGAAGCCAAAGTTGTACAAAAACAAACGCAAGTCAATAATGATCAACGATGATATACCATCAACCAGCAATCAATTTGAGTTACTGCAAAATGATGATGATAATGATGATATAGACAAAGAGCGAACGGACGAAAAAGAAGAGAATAACAATGAAACACCAACAGCACCTAAACCACCACCTATATACATTCCAGATGTAGTTGATATTAATAAAATGATAAGTAATATAAGTGTAATTATCCCAAAAGAAGAGTTTAGTTATAAGTCACTTAAAGATAATCAGGTCAGGCTTATGATTAAAACAGTTGATCATTACAGACAGTTGGTAAAATACTTAGATGGTCGTAAAATAGGTTTTCATACATATCAATTAAAGCAGGAACGTTCCTATAGGGTAGTAATTAAAGGTCTTCACCACTCAACTCCGGTGGAGGACATAAAAGCTCAATTGACACGTCTAGGCCATGAAGTACGTAATGTTACTAATGTTAGAAGTAGGGTAAACAAGGAACCACTAGCTATGTTCTATATTGATTTGGAACCTAATCAGAATAACAAGAAGATTTTTAACATTAAACATTTTAACCATGCCATTATTTCCGTTGAACCTCCTAGAAAAACTACAGAATTGGTACAATGCCACAGATGTCAGCTTTTCGGCCACACAAAGGCCTATTGCAAGAGGCAATTTAATTGCGTAAAATGTGGGCTAAATCATCCTACAGCAGAGTGCAAAAAAGATTCGAATATGCCAGCTCGTTGTGCTAATTGTTTTAAAGATCATACGGCAAACTACAAAGGGTGCCATATATATCGAAAGTTAATTCAAAAAAGATTAAATCATGGCAACAACTCTCATAATAATCGTCAAAATACTAGTTATAATGAAAATCCAAATGATTACCCACAACTTAATAATGGAAATTTTAACAATTTTGCATCAAATACTAACAATAACCAACAGTCATATTCTGATGCATTGAGAAACTCAAATGTAAACAACAGTAATAATTCAATGAATAGAATTGAAGCTATGCTAGCCAATCTTCTCAACATGATTACAATGCTAATTTCTAAGTTATGCAAATAAGTTTACGTATAGGAATATGGAATGCCAACGGACTTCCAAATCACACTACAGTAATAGAAACTTTTATGCACTTACATCATATTGATATATTTCTAATATCTGAGACACATTTCACTAATAAAACATTTTTTAAAATAAAAGGATATGATCTAATTTCATGCAATCACCCAGACAACAAGGCCCATGCGGGTCAGCAATTTTGATTAAATCTTCCTTAAAATACGTTGCACTTGACAATTACAAAAAACCTCATGTTCAGGCGGCTGGAATACAAATTAGTGACGGCAATAATGATGTTTCTATATATTCCATATATTTCCCTCCAAAACATAATGTAAAGTGCGAAGATTATGATAACTTTTTTACTAAACTCGGTCCTAAGTTTATCGTTGGAGGAGATTTTAACGCAAAGCATCAATGGTGGGGCTCTAGGCTTTGTAACCCCAAAGACAAGGAACTTTATACCTGTATACAGAAAAATAAATTCTCCGTCCTTTCTACAGGACATCCAAGTTATTGGCCAAGCGATCCTAGAAAAACCCCGGATTTACTAGATTATATTGTATATTCAGGCATTCCTAGTAATCTTTTGGATATTTTAGATACCGATGAACTTAGTTCTGATCATTCTGCTCTTATAGTTAATAACAACACAGCCTGCTTATCGGTTGATGAAAAGTATCAAGTTATCTCTTCCAAAACCGATATCATTTCGTTTAAATACTGGTTAGAAAAAAATATAAATCTTAATATACGCATAAAAGATGAAACGGAATTGAACAACGCTGTTGAATATTTTACAAATTTGATTCATGAAGCAGCTTTTTTGTCAACGCCAACTAAAACCCAAAATAGGAGTCGAAATGGAGTTGTGGTGTCTGCAGAAATTAGAGATCTAATAAGAAATAAAAGACGATTAAGAAGGATATGGAAACAAACAAGAAACACTGTAAATAAAACGAATTTAAATCGAGCTACTAATGAATTAAAACAACGTTTAGCTGACATAAAGAATGATCAATTCAGCCATTTTTTAAAAAGCCTTAATCCATCAAAGAACGACGAGCATAAATTATGGAATGCTACAAAATATCTAAAAAGACCAGTTAAACGAAATGTTGTCATAAAAGATCTAAACGGCACGTGGTGTAAATCGGACTCGAGCAAAGCTATTGCTTTTTCTCAGTATCTAGAATCTACTTTTCAACCATTTTCTTTTAATAATGAAGATGATATAAGCTCGGTAACTACTTTCCTAGAAAGTCCATGCCAAATGGACTTGCCCATTAAGCATATATCACCCCAAGAAGTAGAACAGGAAATTTTTAAACTTAATAACAAAAAAACACCACGATATGACAAGATATGTGCCAAAGATGTAAAAGCTTTGCCAAAAAAAGCTATTATTTTATTAACGATAATCTTTAA
Organism: Leucophora obtusa; assembly: GCA_949987735.1. Taxonomy (NCBI): domain Eukaryota; kingdom Metazoa; phylum Arthropoda; class Insecta; order Diptera; family Anthomyiidae; genus Leucophora; species Leucophora obtusa. The sequence continues at coordinate 268,488,023 of OX465295.1, read as the reverse complement.
CTCAATTTTAAGACTAAATCATTTTCCTGACCAATGGAAATGTGCTGAAATAATGATGGTGCAAAAACCCGGTAAACCTGAAAATGATATTAAATCCTACAGACCAATAAGTCTCCTAGTTACATTTTCCAAAATTTTTGAAAAACTGTTTTTACGAAGATTGCAACCGATACTAGATACTAATAATATTATACCTGAATATCAGTTTGGATTCCGACATAAACACGGAACACCTGAACAATGTCATCGTATAGTGAATGTAATAAGGAATGCGCTAGAAAGTAAAAAATATTGCTCCGCAGTATTTTTAGATGTTAAGCAAGCTTTTGATAGAGTGTGGCATCCAGGTCTCCTCTTTAAATTAAAACAGCTTCTTCCTGCACCATTCTTTTTGATTCTCAAGTCTTACTTACAAAATCGTAATTTTTATGTAAAAGTAAAAGATGAAATTTCCAATATATACGAAATTAAAGCTGGTATCCCTCAGGGTAGTGTATTGGGTCCAGTCCTCTACACTATTTACACATCGGATATGCCGGTTAATGAAGATATTACTGTGGCTACTTATGCAGACGACACAGCTTTAATAGTTAGTAACTATTGCCAAAACCAAGCCTCTTATCAGGTGCAAAATAATCTAAATCATATTTCTACGTGGCTAATAAGATGGAACATATGTGTAAATGCTGAAAAATCATCGCATATTACATTTACATTAAGAAGGGGTGATTGCCCTTCAGTATTTTTAAATGGTGCGGAAATTCCTAGATCTAACTGTGTTAAATACCTTGGAATGCACTTAGACCGAAGATTAACATGGAAAAATCATATAGTGGCTAAAAGAGACCACTTAAAAATTAAAACTCAGAAAATGTATTGGTTATTAGGTAAAAAATTGAAACCCGTTTGGACTTATGGCATACAACTTTGGGGTACTGCAAGTAATTCCAATATTGAAATTCTACAACGTTATCAGTCTAAAATGCTTCGAATGATTTTAGATGCTCCATGGTTTGTTACTAACGATAATATACACAAGGACTTAATGATACTAAAAGTCAAACAGGAAATTAATAGTTTTAGTTCAAAATATGTTGAAAGACTTAGCAATCACTCTAATCCACTTGCAATTAGCTTACTGGATGATAGTGAAGAAATACACAGACTGAAAAGACATCATTTTTTGGACTTACCTTTCAGGGAATAGCATATAATTTCATAAGTTTGTAAATATGTACAAAAATTAGAATATAAAAGCTTGTAAATATAGGTTATAAATAGTATACACTTACGTAGTAAGTATACATATGTTTAGATGTTTTGATCTCACTGGAGATTAAGACCTATGTCATTATTATTATGAATTAATTTGCTTATTATTGTAAAATAGCTTGCAAATAAACATATGAAATGAAAAAAAAAAAAAAAATTTACATATTTTTAACGCTCTACACCATTTCCAATTGTATCAATTGTTTTTAAAATTTATCAATTGTATTTCAGAAATAATCAATTGAATTTCAGTTTTATCAATTGTATTTCAGAACTTATCAATTATTTTTCAGATTTATGAATTGTATTTCAGAACTAGTCAATTGAATTTCAGTTTTATCAATTGTATTTCAGAAATTATTAATTGTATTTCCGAAATTCACAACTGTATTTCAGAAATTATCAAACTGTATTTCAGAAATTATAAATTGTATTTCAGAAATTATGAAATGTAATTTAGAAATTTTTCTCTATTAACTATGATAAACCATCAACAAGTTCTGAAATAGATTTGATTATTTCTGAAATACAATTAATAAATTTCTGAAATACATTCCATAATTTCTAAAATACATTTAAAATTTTTGAAATACAATTAATAGCTTCTGAAATACAGTTAATATTGTAGTTGCTGATGAGTTACCATATATGATGGCACCATATATGACAATATATTGTTTAAATGGCACCAATATGGTGCTTTATATGGTAATACATAACTTAGATTCATCCATATACCATTTGATCCGAAAAATGGCCCGATAAAATTGTATCAGTTCTTATTTGTATCAGTTGTTATCTAATTGCATCAGTTTAGATCTGACCTGATTAAATTATGTGTTAATCAGATGAAATTGTATCAGATTTTTGACCTGATACAATTTTGTTGGTTTATATTACATGGTATCAGTTTAGGTCCAAATAGATATATTTGTATACAAAATTATATAGTTATATCCCAATTTTGACCTGATATCAGTTTAAAACTTTGATACAATTGTATAAGGTAAATGTCGGATACAATTATATTTTATTTATGTAAAATTGAACCAATTACGATCAAACCGATAGAATTGTATCAGGTCAAAAATCTGATACAATTTCATCTGATTAACACATAATTTAATCAGGTCAGATCTAAACTGTTACATTTAGATAAAAATTGATAAACAATTGATAAAAATATATCGGGCCATTCTTCGGATGAAACTATATATTTATACAGATATAACTTAATCACATATATGACTATATGTAACTATTTTTCCTCGGGTTGTTTAAATGATACGGTATATCAAAGTATATGGTACTATATATGGTAGTATATATTATCATATCTGCATCTGTATTAAAAATGTCGTTCATCAGGTACCATATATGAGCATATATTGTTGAAATGGCACCATATATGACAATATATGGTTTAAATGGCACCAAATATGATAATATATGGTTTGAATGGCACCATATATGATAATATATGGTTTGAATGGCACCATATATGATAATATATAGCTTAAATAACACCATATATAAATATATATCGCACTAAGTACCATATATTATCATATCTGGAACTGAATTAAAGATTTTGTTTATGAGGTACCATATATGACCATATATTGTTTAAATGGCACCATATATGATAATATCTAGTTTAACTGTCACCATATATAATTATATATTGTTTAAATGATACCATATATAATTATATATTGCTAAAATGCCACCATATATATTAAGATATAGTTCTATATATAACTATATATGCAATAAGATCAACCATGTTATGTAATATATAATTATAAATGCCGTATCTAATATTATGCAGGCCGATATCTAATTAGATGAAATTATATATAGCATAATATAAGGAAAATTTTTATGAAAAAACGTCATATATAATTATATATGGATATACATAACCACATGTCTAATTATATATTGTAATATATGCCACATATGATTATATATAATTTTTTTTACTCAGGTATTAAAGATTTTGTTCATGAGGTACCATATATGACCATATATTGTTTAAATGCCACCATATATGATAATATCTAGTTTAACTGGCACCATATATAGTTATATATTGTTTAAATGATACCATATATAATTATATAAAGCTAAAATGCCACCATATATGTTAAGACATACCTCTATATGCAACTATATATGCAATAAGATCACCCATGCTATGTAATATATAATCATCAGGGCAAGGACTTTCATGCAATTGCATGTTTGTAGTCAGTGGTCCAAAAATGATTTTGACCAAATATTTTTCCGAATCAAAGAATTTGCAAAAAAAAATGGCATCGATTTGTTGTTGCATATTTTTGCAGATTTTGTTATAAATGCATATTTTTGCATATTTTGCTTTTAAGTGCATATTTTATTGCATATTTGAAGATTTTTATTGCATATTTTTGAATATTTTGCACATTATTGCATATCTTTTAATATTTTTAAATATGAAATTCGATTTAAGAATTCATGCATTAAACACATAGACGACTGCTTAATTTTTTTGAAAACGACAGCAACATAGTAAACAGCTGATCCTAAAAATTTGACGTTTTGATAAATATTAATCTTTTTTGGTTTGTGTTTCTAAAATAATGGCTGAGAAATATTTTGTTAATTTTGTAAGATCCATTTTTTTTACAAAACATCACAATAAAATTATTTCCAAATATAAATTAATGAAAACTTCAAACAATTGTAAAATATAAACAGCTGTTTCTTCAGTGTTCCCATAACGGTGATTTTCTAGTCATAACTAGCGATTTTATTTCGCCTCTAGCGGGAAAAATTGTCCTGTTTTACATATTTTGTTATATTGTCAACACTATTTTTGTTTTGTAGCCAACAAAAATAGAAATTATCCTAAGATGACTACAGCGGCAAAAGTAGCCGTGTAGCTGTGTTGGTGTCAAAATAATCGTTTTCATATAAACGTGTGTATTTTGTTTTTGACAGGCTGTAGTCGTATAGCTGCAGTCGTCTATGTGTTTAATGCATCATGCTTTAAAACTAAAAAATTCTAAAGAATTAATTATTTGGAAGCTCTGTTGGTAATATAACACTACACTAGAAAGAGAAACACATAGTATACAATATGTTGTCATCCACTAACACATTTTTTATAGATTTAATTTTAAATTAACGTTTTCGTGTGTTATTGCTCACAAACAGAAAGTCGAAAAATTTTATAAAAATTATTTTAAGGAAACTTGTCCCCGAGCATTAATTTCTGCCACTTTTTTCTCTGAGTTACGAAAGTGAGTACGATTTTATAGTACACATATTTAAGTTCTATTTTATAATAAAGTTTTTTTTCGGGTAAAATGCCACACACAAAAATATATTTAACTATGTATGTGTATTTGATGACATATTCAGTGTGTCAATTGCAAAGTATTGTTTACTTTTTGTATTGAATTTTTCCAGCTGTAGTAAATATAGTAACTTGTAGTAAGTAAACGAACAAGCTTATTGTAACCGATACCTGAATTTTTACGTTTATGTTAGTTAATATATGCCACATATGATTAAATATAATTTTTTTTACTCGGGTTTTGTGTACGAGCCTTTTCATGCGAGCTTTTTTCATTTGAGCAGCTCCAGAGAACTTATATTCTTAGAGAAGGTGCATTAGAAAGCTCACTTTTTTTTGAGCTTTCTATGGCGTGAACGATGAGGGCAAAAATTTGATTTTAGCAAATTCTACTTTATCACTAGATGACGTTAGTGTTCCCGTGAACTGAAGGGACAAATTATTTTTGTTTACGAAATGTGGTAAGGTAGGACATGTAAGAAATGTAATAGGCGAGCAGCAAAATTAGGATGGTTGAAAAAAACAAAAATCAGGAATTTGTTTTTCTTTCAGGCGAGGGGGGCGCATATTACTACATGTTATTGTTTACGATATTTGGGTGTGCGGGGTTGTAGAAAATGTTTTTTTTATTGGTGGATAGGTTTCTTGACATGGGGGTATAGTTAAATGTTTGTAACTTAAGGGACGAGGAGGGATGGGTAGATTTTTGTTTTAATGGGTATAAATTGCATTAGATGCGTGTGTATGTGCATTTTTGTTTACATTTGTAACAACAATAAGCTTTACACGCAGGAGCAACAACAATATTTACAATGTTTTTTTTTTTTTTTGTTGTTTTGATTTTTTTATTTTGTTTTTTTTTGTTTGGTGAAGTTAAAGATAAGCAAACCAACAACAAACATACTGTTTTTTATTGTTGGACAAAAATATTTTCTATCATTATATATGTACATATATATGTACATACATATATGTATGTATATGTAGGTGTTAAAACTTATTAAATTTTAATTTTTTTAAATTTGCCAAATTTCACTATTCTTTGAAATTTGGCAACATGGCTTGTGCTCGTATATTGTGTATTACAATTACTAACATAAAATATTTTTGGATTTAAAATCTAAAAAACATCTTTATTTCTGTTTGTAAAAATGGTAATGTATATTTGAAATTTTTGAAATATTTGCAATATTTCAAAAATTTCAAAATATTTAAAAAAAGGAAGCTAAGTATTTTACTTAACTACATATTTCATTTATTTCAAAATATTCGTATTTCAGCTTTGAAGTATTAATATTAACAAAATATTTATATTTCAGCTTTGAAATATTAATATTTATTTACTTACTCCAAATTATTTGAAATAAATAAAAAAAATATTAATATATTAAAACTCAAATATAAATATTTGTTTACTTACTTAAAAACCTTTTTAAGTAAGTAATAAAATAATTATACTTGAACTTTCAAATATAATTACGAAAAATATTTCAAATTGTTAATTTAAGTAAATATTTTTAAGTAACTATACAGCTTTGTTCCTGGCACGAGCAAATTTTTTTTAAAAAACAATTAACAATAAAAAAAATATTGTATAGGTAAATTATTTTTTCGAAAATCTATTTTTCAATACTGATAAGCATATACATTCAAAAATGCTTGACAGTTACTACATGACAATTGTTTGTGTAGTAATCAGTAGTAGTTGTTTTCAACTGTAATTACTGTTGTTTTCCTATGCAAAAATATAAAACAATTGGTATGACAGTTATTTAAAGAACTAACAAGAAGTACTGCAATTTTTTAGCACTTGGTTAAAGCAGTTATTTTTAATATGATAATAAATAACTACCAAAACAGTATTTTCACAGTAAACTGTTAGTTTTGTTAGTTATTTTAAAAGCACAAATTTTTTTCAATTTCGTTTAATTTGAAAAATTCATGGTTAGTTTATATATGTTGTTATTGATATATTCCTAGCATGCAAATAAAAATCAGAAATTCTTATTGTATCACCAATCCATTAAAGCATAATTACTGAAGAAACGTTAGGAATTTTCGCTTTGAATTTTAAATATGCTGAAGTAATTACACATACGAGTATTTTTGTAATCGAGAGAAAAAAAATTGTTTTTTTATAAAAATATACTTTTATAATATTAAAAGAATTAAGTGTAAAAAAAATAATGGTTTTTACACATTTTGTCAGTTGCTTTAAAATTTTTGTAGTAAAAATTTTTCAGTTAATTTTACGATATTGTTAGTTGTTTTTAATGTATTTCTTAGTTATTTTTTAACACTTTAAAATAACAACATTTTTAGTTATTTTAAAGTTAAATGCCCGAATAAGGGCCTACAGACCAATTAATTTCACATAGCTATTTTTTATACCATATTATTGTTTATGCCTAAAATAGTGGTATGGAGGCCCTTATTAGTGTACACTCTCCATATGCCTGGGGAGACGAGCCAAAAATTGGCGAGCGCGCTGATGCAGTAACTCATGGTGGCGTGGAAACCTGCATAGTGTATTTAATTATTGTTAGGTTATGAACCATATTCGGTTCATAACAATATTCGAGCGTATGTATACATACATAACAATAATTAAATACACTATGCAGGTTTCCACGCCACCATGAGGTACTGCATCAGCGCGCTCGCCAATTTTTGGCTGGGCTCCCCAGGCATATGGAGAGTGTACACTAATAAGGGCCTCCATACCACTATTTTAGGCATAAACAATAATATGGTATAAAAAATAGCTATGTGAAATTAATTGGTCTGTAGGCCCTTATTCGGGCATTTAACTTTAAAATAACTAAAAATGTTGTTATTTTAAAGTGTTAAAAAATAACTAAGAAATACATTAAAAACAACTAACAATATCGTAAAATTAACTGAAAAATTTTTACTACAAAAATTTTAAAGCAACTGACAAAATGTGTAAAAACCATTATTTTTTTTACACTTAATTCTTTTAATATTATAAAAGTATATTTTTATAAAAAAACAATTTTTTTTCTCTCGATTACAAAAATACTCGTATGTGTAATTACTTCAGCATATTTAAAATTCAAAGCGAAAATTCCTAACGTTTCTTCAGTTATTATGCTTTAATGGATTGGTGATACAATAAGAATTTCTGATTTTTATTTGCATGCTAGGAATATATCAATAACAACATATATAAACTAACCATGAATTTTTCAAATTAAACGAAATTGAAAAAAATTTGTGCTTTTAAAATAACTAACAAAACTAACAGTTTACTGTGAAAATACTGTTTTGGTAGTTATTTATTATCATATTAAAAATAACTGCTTTAACCAAGTGCTAAAAAATTGCAGTACTTCTTGTTAGTTCTTTAAATAACTGTCATACCAATTGTTTTATATTTTTGCATAGGAAAACAACAGTAATTACAGTTGAAAACAACTACTACTGATTACTACACAAACAATTGTCATGTAGTAACTGTCAAGCATTTTTGAATGTATATGCTTATCAGTATTGAAAAATAGATTTTCGAAAAAATAATTTACCTATACAATATTTTTTTTATTGTTAATTGTTTTTTAAAAAAAATTTGCTCGTGCCAGGAACAAAGCTGTATAGTTACTTAAAAATATTTACTTAAATTAACAATTTGAAATATTTTTCGTAATTATATTTGAAAGTTCAAGTATAATTATTTTATTACTTACTTAAAAAGGTTTTTAAGTAAGTAAACAAATATTTATATTTGAGTTTTAATATATTAATATTTTTTTTATTTATTTCAAATAATTTGGAGTAAGTAAATAAATATTAATATTTCAAAGCTGAAATATAAATATTTTGTTAATATTAATACTTCAAAGCTGAAATACGAATATTTTGAAATAAATGAAATATGTAGTTAAGTAAAATACTTAGCTTCCTTTTTTTAAATATTTTGAAATTTTTGAAATATTGCAAATATTTCAAAAATTTCAAATATACATTACCATTTTTACAAACAGAAATAAAGATGTTTTTTAGATTTTAAATCCAAAAATATTTTATGTTAGTAATTGTAATACACAATATACGAGCACAAGCCATGTTGCCAAATTTCAAAGAATAGTGAAATTTGGCAAATTTAAAAAAATTAAAATTTAATAAGTTTTAACACCTACATATACATACATATATGTATGTACATATATATGTACATATATAATGATAGAAAATATTTTTGTCCAACAATAAAAAACAGTATGTTTGTTGTTGGTTTGCTTATCTTTAACTTCACCAAACAAAAAAAAACAAAATAAAAAAATCAAAACAACAAAAAAAAAAAAAAACATTGTAAATATTGTTGTTGCTCCTGCGTGTAAAGCTTATTGTTGTTACAAATGTAAACAAAAATGCACATACACACGCATCTAATGCAATTTATACCCATTAAAACAAAAATCTACCCATCCCTCCTCGTCCCTTAAGTTACAAACATTTAACTATACCCCCATGTCAAGAAACCTATCCACCAATAAAAAAAACATTTTCTACAACCCCGCACACCCAAATATCGTAAACAATAACATGTAGTAATATGCGCCCCCCTCGCCTGAAAGAAAAACAAATTCCTGATTTTTGTTTTTTTCAACCATCCTAATTTTGCTGCTCGCCTATTACATTTCTTACATGTCCTACCTTACCACATTTCGTAAACAAAAATAATTTGTCCCTTCAGTTCACGGGAACACTAACGTCATCTAGTGATAAAGTAGAATTTGCTAAAATCAAATTTTTGCCCTCATCGTTCACGCCATAGAAAGCTCAAAAAAAAGTGAGCTTTCTAATGCACCTTCTCTAAGAATATAAGTTCTCTGGTTTTACCCACTAAGCACTACAAACATTCAAGTGAAATCAAATTAAATTCCACTTCTTAAGTCAAGGCCTACATTTTATTCGCATTGTGCTTTAGTTTTATGACTTGCTCCAGCAATATTAATACACTGATATAAAAAAATCTGTGCAAATAGCAGAAAAAGCTACTAAAACTTTGCTAAAAAGAGCCGTGAAGAAAAAACTGCTGATATCAGAAGAATCTGTTTGATAAATGTTAGACAAAAACATAAAAACAAAAATATAGAAAATTTCAGTTACATTTAGGTTATATTTTAGTTTACTTTGAGTAACAACTTACCCTTCTAAAATTGGGGAAAAAATTGTTTCAATATTAGTAGAAAAAAAGCAGAAAGAAAAAACTGTTATATCTAGAAAACTTTATTTATTTTTAAGTTAAATGCTTAAATTAACAGATATGTTCACTGAAAATTTGTTCACTGTTGATTTCAGAAGCGAAGACTTTACTTGCATAAAATAAATGTAAAAAGTAAAAATATAACGTTTTTTCTGAAATTTTTAGCTTAATATTCAACAAAATTTATTGCTGTTCTGTGCAATGCAAATTGTCATTTGCAATTAACTAAAATATAGCTTACATTTTGTAAATTTAAAAGACTTTTCTTAGCAAACTAATCTGCTAATTTTGGAAGTTAGACCTCTATATTTATTTTTTTTTGTGAAAAAAGCCTTAACCTTTTTTATAAAAAAATAAACTATATTATTGGAAAATTCTCAAAAAAAAAAGTTGAATTAAATTAGATTTTAGAAGTGAAAGTGCCATCTACATCAATAATTTTTTTTTCATAACAAAACAATATATAAAATAAAATTTGACCTTAAATTCAATTTGCGGAGATTTTGGAGTGTGACAATTATAGAACTTCATGCAAATACATATGTGCAACAAAATTTCAGCAATTTGTTAGTGCATATTTTTCTACAAATTCATATTTTGCCAAAAATGACTGTTTTAAAACTTATTTTTGATTCTCACTAAAACTGAGTTTTTACACAATTTAAAGTGCTTATGTATAATAATGTGAAAACATTCTAACATGTTTATAAAATAAATTTTGTATAAGAATTTTGTTTCATAAGCCATTTATAAATTTTAAAAGTGATCATGCATATGGCCCTAAGTCTTTTAAAAAAATTAAAGAAAAAATGATAAATAGATTACTTTTTTATTTATATCTTCAATATAGAATACTGACAAAAAATACCAAAAATAAAAAAATAATACAGAACTTGATGAACTTGGTCATAATTAAAATCTTAAAAAATTTTTTTTTTTTTTAATTTTTATGATGAGGACGAAAGTTATAGGAAACTAATAACTTTTCTATGATAATAAACGATAGATTTCAATGTTTAAACTACTTTTTAAAATGATACAGTCTAACTTAATAAAATTAATATTAAAAACGCTAAAATAAATAAATGCATATTTTTAAAATTTTAATGCAAATCTTCCGGTTATTAGCATTATTAGCATATATTTTATGAACATAAAAAACGAATTTTAGTGCATGAACTTTCTTAATCTGGGCATTACTGACGATCCACTTTCAGATAAAAACTTGAACAAATATTTATTCATTTCATTCATTCATTTTTGAGGTTAAGAATAAGAGGCAAGCTGATAATCTAAGAAGAATTTCAGAATGTGAGTAGAAAAAAAGGAAGAGTTAACATTACAAACAATTGAATTTATTCTCCCGACCAGATATGAAAAGAAAGCTCGAGAGAGCCAAAAATATATACATTTTTTTAAAAAGCTCGGAAGCTAAAATTAAAAGAGCTGCCAGAGAACTTATATTCTTAGAGAAGGTGCATTAGAAAGCTCACTTTTTTTTGAGCTTTCTATGGCGTGAACGATGAGGGCAAAAATTTGATTTTAGCAAATTCTACTTTATCACTAGATGACGTTAGTGTTCCCGTGAACTGAAGGGACAAATTATTTTTGTTTACGAAATGTGGTAAGGTAGGACATGTAAGAAATGTAATAGGCGAGCAGCAAAATTAGGATGGTTGAAAAAAACAAAAATCAGGAATTTGTTTTTCTTTCAGGCGAGGGGGGCGCATATTACTACATGTTATTGTTTACGATATTTGGGTGTGCGGGGTTGTAGAAAATGTTTTTTTTATTGGTGGATAGGTTTCTTGACATGGGGGTATAGTTAAATGTTTGTAACTTAAGGGACGAGGAGGGATGGGTAGATTTTTGTTTTAATGGGTATAAATTGCATTAGATGCGTGTGTATGTGCATTTTTGTTTACATTTGTAACAACAATAAGCTTTACACGCAGGAGCAACAACAATATTTACAATGTTTTTTTTTTTTTTTGTTGTTTTGATTTTTTTATTTTGTTTTTTTTTGTTTGGTGAAGTTAAAGATAAGCAAACCAACAACAAACATACTGTTTTTTATTGTTGGACAAAAATATTTTCTATCATTATATATGTACATATATATGTACATACATATATGTATGTATATGTAGGTGTTAAAACTTATTAAATTTTAATTTTTTTAAATTTGCCAAATTTCACTATTCTTTGAAATTTGGCAACATGGCTTGTGCTCGTATATTGTGTATTACAATTACTAACATAAAATATTTTTGGATTTAAAATCTAAAAAACATCTTTATTTCTGTTTGTAAAAATGGTAATGTATATTTGAAATTTTTGAAATATTTGCAATATTTCAAAAATTTCAAAATATTTAAAAAAAGGAAGCTAAGTATTTTACTTAACTACATATTTCATTTATTTCAAAATATTCGTATTTCAGCTTTGAAGTATTAATATTAACAAAATATTTATATTTCAGCTTTGAAATATTAATATTTATTTACTTACTCCAAATTATTTGAAATAAATAAAAAAAATATTAATATATTAAAACTCAAATATAAATATTTGTTTACTTACTTAAAAACCTTTTTAAGTAAGTAATAAAATAATTATACTTGAACTTTCAAATATAATTACGAAAAATATTTCAAATTGTTAATTTAAGTAAATATTTTTAAGTAACTATACAGCTTTGTTCCTGGCACGAGCAAATTTTTTTTAAAAAACAATTAACAATAAAAAAAATATTGTATAGGTAAATTATTTTTTCGAAAATCTATTTTTCAATACTGATAAGCATATACATTCAAAAATGCTTGACAGTTACTACATGACAATTGTTTGTGTAGTAATCAGTAGTAGTTGTTTTCAACTGTAATTACTGTTGTTTTCCTATGCAAAAATATAAAACAATTGGTATGACAGTTATTTAAAGAACTAACAAGAAGTACTGCAATTTTTTAGCACTTGGTTAAAGCAGTTATTTTTAATATGATAATAAATAACTACCAAAACAGTATTTTCACAGTAAACTGTTAGTTTTGTTAGTTATTTTAAAAGCACAAATTTTTTTCAATTTCGTTTAATTTGAAAAATTCATGGTTAGTTTATATATGTTGTTATTGATATATTCCTAGCATGCAAATAAAAATCAGAAATTCTTATTGTATCACCAATCCATTAAAGCATAATTACTGAAGAAACGTTAGGAATTTTCGCTTTGAATTTTAAATATGCTGAAGTAATTACACATACGAGTATTTTTGTAATCGAGAGAAAAAAAATTGTTTTTTTATAAAAATATACTTTTATAATATTAAAAGAATTAAGTGTAAAAAAATAATGGTTTTTACACATTTTGTCAGTTGCTTTAAAATTTTTGTAGTAAAAATTTTTCAGTTAATTTTACGATATTGTTAGTTGTTTTTAATGTATTTCTTAGTTATTTTTTAACACTTTAAAATAACAACATTTTTAGTTATTTTAAGTTAAATGCCCGAATAAGGGCCTACAGACCAATTAATTTCACATAGCTATTTTTTATACCATATTATTGTTTATGCCTAAAATAGTGGTATGGAGGCCCTTATTAGTGTACACTCTCCATATGCCTGGGGAGACGAGCCAAAAATTGGCGAGCGCGCTGATGCAGTAACTCATGGTGGCGTGGAAACCTGCATAGTGTATTTAATTATTGTTAGGTTATGAACCATATTCGGTTCATAACAATATTCGAGCGTATGTATACATACATAACAATAATTAAATACACTATGCAGGTTTCCACGCCACCATGAGGTACTGCATCAGCGCGCTCGCCAATTTTTGGCTGGGCTCCCCAGGCATATGGAGAGTGTACACTAATAAGGGCCTCCATACCACTATTTTAGGCATAAACAATAATATGGTATAAAAAATAGCTATGTGAAATTAATTGGTCTGTAGGCCCTTATTCGGGCATTTAACTTTAAAATAACTAAAAATGTTGTTATTTTAAAGTGTTAAAAAATAACTAAGAAATACATTAAAAACAACTAACAATATCGTAAAATTAACTGAAAAATTTTTACTACAAAAATTTTAAAGCAACTGACAAAATGTGTAAAAACCATTATTTTTTTTACACTTAATTCTTTTAATATTATAAAAGTATATTTTTATAAAAAAACAATTTTTTTTCTCTCGATTACAAAAATACTCGTATGTGTAATTACTTCAGCATATTTAAAATTCAAAGCGAAAATTCCTAACGTTTCTTCAGTTATTATGCTTTAATGGATTGGTGATACAATAAGAATTTCTGATTTTTATTTGCATGCTAGGAATATATCAATAACAACATATATAAACTAACCATGAATTTTTCAAATTAAACGAAATTGAAAAAAATTTGTGCTTTTAAAATAACTAACAAAACTAACAGTTTACTGTGAAAATACTGTTTTGGTAGTTATTTATTATCATATTAAAAATAACTGCTTTAACCAAGTGCTAAAAAATTGCAGTACTTCTTGTTAGTTCTTTAAATAACTGTCATACCAATTGTTTTATATTTTTGCATAGGAAAACAACAGTAATTACAGTTGAAAACAACTACTACTGATTACTACACAAACAATTGTCATGTAGTAACTGTCAAGCATTTTTGAATGTATATGCTTATCAGTATTGAAAAATAGATTTTCGAAAAAATAATTTACCTATACAATATTTTTTTTATTGTTAATTGTTTTTTAAAAAAAATTTGCTCGTGCCAGGAACAAAGCTGTATAGTTACTTAAAAATATTTACTTAAATTAACAATTTGAAATATTTTTCGTAATTATATTTGAAAGTTCAAGTATAATTATTTTATTACTTACTTAAAAAGGTTTTTAAGTAAGTAAACAAATATTTATATTTGAGTTTTAATATATTAATATTTTTTTTATTTATTTCAAATAATTTGGAGTAAGTAAATAAATATTAATATTTCAAAGCTGAAATATAAATATTTTGTTAATATTAATACTTCAAAGCTGAAATACGAATATTTTGAAATAAATGAAATATGTAGTTAAGTAAAATACTTAGCTTCCTTTTTTTAAATATTTTGAAATTTTTGAAATATTGCAAATATTTCAAAAATTTCAAATATACATTACCATTTTTACAAACAGAAATAAAGATGTTTTTTAGATTTTAAATCCAAAAATATTTTATGTTAGTAATTGTAATACACAATATACGAGCACAAGCCATGTTGCCAAATTTCAAAGAATAGTGAAATTTGGCAAATTTAAAAAAATTAAAATTTAATAAGTTTTAACACCTACATATACATACATATATGTATGTACATATATATGTACATATATAATGATAGAAAATATTTTTGTCCAACAATAAAAAACAGTATGTTTGTTGTTGGTTTGCTTATCTTTAACTTCACCAAACAAAAAAAAACAAAATAAAAAAATCAAAACAACAAAAAAAAAAAAAACATTGTAAATATTGTTGTTGCTCCTGCGTGTAAAGCTTATTGTTGTTACAAATGTAAACAAAAATGCACATACACACGCATCTAATGCAATTTATACCCATTAAAACAAAAATCTACCCATCCCTCCTCGTCCCTTAAGTTACAAACATTTAACTATACCCCCATGTCAAGAAACCTATCCACCAATAAAAAAAACATTTTCTACAACCCCGCACACCCAAATATCGTAAACAATAACATGTAGTAATATGCGCCCCCCTCGCCTGAAAGAAAAACAAATTCCTGATTTTTGTTTTTTTCAACCATCCTAATTTTGCTGCTCGCCTATTACATTTCTTACATGTCCTACCTTACCACATTTCGTAAACAAAAATAATTTGTCCCTTCAGTTCACGGGAACACTAACGTCATCTAGTGATAAAGTAGAATTTGCTAAAATCAAATTTTTGCCCTCATCGTTCACGCCATAGAAAGCTCAAAAAAAAGTGAGCTTTCTAATGCACCTTCTCTAAGAATATAAGTTCTCTGGAGCTGCTCAAATAAAAAAGCTCGCAACTAAAAAAAATAAAGAGCTTATAAAAATGAAAAGGCTCGTTTACAAAACTGAATAGAGTTTTTTAAATCGAGCGGCTCGTATAAAAAATTTCATAGAGCTTTTTTTATCGAGCAGCTCTTTAACGAAATTTAATTGAGTGTTTTTGAAATCGAGCCGCTAAAAAGGCTCGCTCCCACTAAAATAATTTAGTTGTTATAAAAACCAAAAACATTAATTTATTTACACCATATCCAACAGTACTATAGTCCCTAGATTTTGAATTTTAAAAATTGAAAAAAAAAACATCGCTGAAATTGAAAAAAAGTTTCAAATATCAGAAAAAATCGCCAAAACAAAAAAAAAAATGCAAAAATTTTAAAAAATGTCAAAATTTATAAAAAATCGCCAAATTAAACAAAATCGTTAAAAATTAGAAAAACTCGCCAAAATTTGAAAAATTGCCAAAATTGAAAAATTTTGAAAAAATCGTTATAAATTGAAAAAATTGTCAATATTTGAAAAATTTATAAAAAATCGTCAAAAATTAAACAAAGTCGGCAAAATTGCAAATTGTTGTAAAAATTTTGAAAAAATCGTCTTGAAAAAATTGTCAATATTTGCAAAGATTACCAAAATCGTTGAAATTTCAAAAAATCGTTAAAAATTGGAAAAAATCGGAAAATTTTGAAAAATTGCCAAAATTGAAATATTTTGGAAAGATTTTGAAAAAATCGTCATAACTTGAAAAAATCGTCAATATTTGCAAAAATTACACAAATAGTCAAAATTTAAAAAAAAAATCGTCAAAAATTAGAAAAATCGCAAAAATTGCGAAATATCGTAAAAATTTTGAAAAAATATGTCAATATTACCAAAAATTGGAAAACACGAAAAAATTTGAAAAATTGCCAAAATTAAAAAATTTTGTAAAAATTAAAAAAAAAATCGTCATAACTTGAAAAAATTGCCCAAATAGTCAAAATTTAAAAAAATTTTGAAAAATTAGACAAAATCGCCAAAATTGCAAAATATCGTAAAAATTTTTAAAAAATCGTCTTGGAAAAATTGTCAATATCTGAAAAAATTACCAAAATCGTCAAAATTTCAAAAAGTTGTCAAAAATTGGAAAAAATCGGGAAATCTTGAAAAATTGCCAAAATTTCAAAAAGTCGTCAAAAATTGGAACAAATTGCAAAAATTGCCAAAATTGAAAAACTCGTAAAAATTTATGAAAGTCGACAAAAAATATAAAAATAGCCAATATTGAAAAAATCGTCCAGGTATTAAAAAAAGAAATTTCCAAAATTTATTTCTCGCATTTATTTTTCCTTGCAAAATATCGTAAAAATTTTTAAAAAATCGTCTTGAAAAAATTGTCAATATGTGAAAATATTACCAAAATCGTCAAAATTTCAAAAAGTTGTCAAAAATTGGAAAAAATCAGGAAATTTTGAAAAATTGCCAAAATTTCAAAAAGTCGTCAAAAATTGGAACAAATTGCAAAAATTACCAAAATTGAAAAACTCGTAAAAATTTATTTATCGACAAAAATTATAAAAAATCGCCAAAATTGAAAAAAATCGTCCAGGTATTAAAAAACGAAATTTCCAAAATTTATTTCTCCCATTTATTTTTCCTTGTTTCAAAACTGTTGTCCGTTTTCATTTAACTTATTTAGTTTTAAAGATACTAGCGATATCTTTTCTCTCTACGAGGCTTAGTTTACGAGAAAAACGCGATTTTAAAATCTAGCAATGCAGATCAAAATTTAGTTTCGCTATCGGGGTATTGGTGGCAAGTTTTGACCTTTGGTGTAGTCATTTTTCCTCTAGCTCTTCTAGTTTGGGAGATATGGACGATTAAAATTTTATTTAAGCGATTTTCGCACTAATTTTTTTCACAGATTACTCACTATGACTTCTTTTGTCCGTTTTCAGTTAACTCATTCAGTTTTCGAGATATGGGCGATATACCAAATAAAAGCCCTTTTCTCTCTACGAGGCTTTGTTTTCGAGAAAAACGAGATTTTAAAATCTAGCAATGTAAGTCAAAATTTAGTTTCGCTATTGGGGTATTGGTAGTGGGTTTGGACCTTAGGTGCAGTCATTTTTCCTTTAGCTCTTCTAGTTTGGGAGCTATCGACGATTTAAATTTTATTTAAGCGATTTTCGCACTTATTTTTTCACAGATGACTCACTATGACCTCCTTGTTCAAAAACCTTTGTCCGTGTTCATTTAACTCATTCAGTTGTCGAGATATGGGCGATATACCAAATAAAAGCCCTTTTCTCTCGACGAGGCTTAGTTTTCGAGAAAAATGCAATTTTAAAATCTAGCAATGCAAGTCAAAATTTAGTTTCGATATCGGGGTACTGTTGGTGGGTTTTGACCTTTGGTGCAGTTATTTTTCCTCTAGCTCTTCTAGTTTGGGAGATATGGACGACTAAAATTTTATTTAAGCGATTTTCGCCTTTTTTTTACAGATGATTCATTATGGCTTCCTTCCAAAATTGAGTCATCTGTGAAAAAATTAAGGTGAAAATCGCTTAAATATAACTTAAGTCGTCCATATCTCGAAAACTAGAAGGGCTAGGGGAGATATGTTTGCACCTGAGTTCAAAACCCACCCCCAGTACCCCGATACCGGAACTAAATTTTGACTTCAATTGCTAGATTTTAAAATCGCGTTTTTCTCGAAAACTAGGCCTTGTAGAGAGAAAAGGGCTTTTATTTGTAATATCGCTAGTATCTTTAAAACTAAATGAGTTAAATGAAAACGGACAACGGTTTTGGAACGGGGAAGTCATAGTGAGTCATCTGTGGAAAAATAAGTGCGAAAATCGCTTAAATAAAATTTAAATCGTCGATATCTCCCAAATTAGAAGTGCTAGAGGAAAACTGACTGCACCTAAGGTTAAAACCCACTACCAATACCCCGATACCGAAACTAAATTTTGACTTGCATTGCTAGATTTTAAAATCGCGTTTTTCTCGAAAACTAAGTACCTAATTTCGTAAAACACTTGGGCGAAGTGAAGGGAACTTTCAATGTAAATTGTTTTTGTAACAAAAACAATTTCTATAGAAATAACGCAACACTTCACTGAAGTGTTTTAGAAAATTTCCCCCTAAGCCTCGTAGAGAGAAAAGGGCTTTTATTTGGTATATCGCCCATATCTCGAAAACTGAATGAGTTAAATGAAAACGGACAACGGTTTTGGAACAAGGAAGTCATAGTGAGTCATCTGTGGAACAATAAGTGCGAAAATCGCTTAAATAAAATTTTAATCGTCCATATCTCCCAAACTAAAGGAGCTAGAGGAAAAATGACTGCACCTAAGGTCAAAACCCGCCACTAATACCCCGATTGCGAAACTAAATTTAGACTTGCATTGCTAGATCGCGTTTTTATCGTAGAGAAAAATAAATGCGAGAAATGAATTTTGGCGATTTTTTCTAATTTTTGACGATTTTTTTTTGAAATTTTCACCATAGTTTCTATTTCTGACGATTTTCAAAATTTAGAATTTCTGACAGTTTTGGCATTTTTCAATTTATAATTTTTTTTTTAAATTTTGACGATTTTTTCTAAATTTTACTTTTATTTTAATTTTTGGAGTTTTTTCAAATATTCGCGAATTTTTTAAATTATGACTATTTTTTCAACTTATGACTATTTTTAAAATTTTGACGATTTTTCAATTGTGGGGATTTTTTCAAATTTTTGAAGATTTTTTTCAATATTGGCTATGTTTAAATTTTCCCGATTTTTTAACATTTTTGACGATTTTTCAAATTTTGACGAATTTTTCCAATTTTTTTTGATTTTTTCCAATTTTGAAATTTTTTTTCAAATTTTGACGTTTTTTATTCAATTTTGGCGATTTTTTCATTGTTTTGACGATTTTTTAAAATTTTTGACGATTTTTTAAATTTTAACGATTTTTTTTTTCAATTTTTTAGATTTTTTCCAATTTTGGAAATTTTTTTCAAATTTAAACGATTTTTTTTCAATTTTGACGATTTTTTCGAATTTTTAATAATTTTTTTAAATTTTGCAGATATTTTCGAATTTTTGACGATTTTTCAAATTTTGACAATTTTTTGTGATTTTTTTTAAATTTAGTAAATTTTTTTTAATTTTGACAATTTTTTTTTTAAATTATGCGATTTTTTTAAATTTTAACGATTTTTTTTAATTCGGCTATTTTTACAATTTCAATTTTTTTTTTTGTATTTTTGGCGATTTTTTAAAAATTTTGACAGTTTTTTTAATTTCGACGATTTTTTTTATACATTTTTGCAATTTTTTTTAATTTTTATCGATTTTTTTTAAATATTGGCGATTTTCGACAATATTAACGATTTTTTCTAATGTTAGCTATTTTTTTTAATGCACGTGAATACGCACTTGCACTCGCACATGTGCATGTGCGAATTTGTATACGAACTACGTGAGCGTGCATTACGAACCCTGCACCATACTTTGTATAATATTTGATTATTTTAGTGCCTAATGTAGTAACAACTTTTAACATTTCTTTTGAAATTCTATTGGAAATGCTGTATTTAATACTTAATTTTAATTTTTTTTGTTTACCAAAAGAGTTTTCAAATTTACTTGAAAAGAGAGAACTTTTTCATAATGCTCGATTTATTTTTTGGAAAAGAGCCTTTTTTTGTGAAGCTCTTTTTCATTTTTTGAACGTAATCATTGAGCTCGCTTGTTTTAAAAAATTGGGGAAGCTTTATTTTTTTAGCTACTTACATTTTTATATAAGAGCGAGCTAACATTTTTTGGCTCGTTTTAAAAAAAAGACCGAGCTTTTTTTTGGGCTCGGCTCTTTTTTTAAAAGGAGCAAGAGGCCGAGCGAGCGAGCTTTTCCATCCCTGCTTTAAACCAAAGTTATAGGCAAAAATGTGTGTTAACATTTTTATGATCTCACTCCTTAATAATGTTCAATATTCAGTTGAATAAAGAAAACAAAAGGAAAGAGGAAAACAAAAACAAAACAAAGAGGAAAGAGGAAAAAAATTTTAATAATTTAAAAATTCTGGGCCTCCACTAAGAGCGCAGTGATTTTTTCCATACGTTTTGACATTTAAAAATCGCTGGGCGTAGCTGTTGTGTCTTCACCTTACTTTTGGTACATGGTGTCTGGCCAGACCCCTATGCATTTTGTATGAACGCATAGGCAAAGCACATGGCACGAGTTGGAAATTTGTATTTACTTTATTCTTTTATGCTTCTTTCTTTCTTTCTTTCTTTCTTTCTTTCTTCTGATTTTGTTTGTGAGTTAGTTATTCATTGAACGTTGAACAGTGAAGAAGTAATCTAGTTTTTGTGCGGTAATTTTGAACTTGTGAATAATTTTACGCAGGTAGATTTGTTGCGTTGTTAGTATATTA
This sequence comes from Leucophora obtusa, assembly GCA_949987735.1. Taxonomy (NCBI): domain Eukaryota; kingdom Metazoa; phylum Arthropoda; class Insecta; order Diptera; family Anthomyiidae; genus Leucophora; species Leucophora obtusa. The sequence goes on along the minus strand of OX465295.1, from coordinate 268,466,746 downwards.
TGGCTGATGAACTGGAATTTATTTGTAATACACGCTTGCGTAGCGCGAATTTGCAACCCCAATTGTCAGAGGCATTAGTGCGTAATTTTCAAAGTCAGGTAGAAGCTGATGAAAATGATGATGTTTTTGAAAACGATGGTGACGACACTGCTGATTATGTGCCAGAAGATGATGCATCAGACATAGAAAATGATTTGGAAATTGAACCTAACGAACTTTATGATAGTGATGAAGACGTAGATGAAGAAGAAGAAAGTGGAAATGATGCTGAAGCAACAAATGAAGTCAACTCAGGCTGTTTTTATGGTAAAGACGGTACTAAATGGAAAGAAACTGAACCCCCTGCATCTCGTTTGCGCCAGCATAATATCATGCGTTTTCAATCTGGAACAAAAACAAGGCTCACCAATCCAGTTGAGGTATTCAAGCTATTTTTCTCAACCAATATTACGTTCGTCATCATTAGTGAAACAAATCGGCATGGGCGAGAATCAATTAGAAAATGGAATAAGAACATCCAGAGTCTACCCAAAGAAAATGGATTGATTTGACAAGCTCTGAGCTAGATGCATTCATTGGGATTTTGTTGGCTTCTGGTCTCAGCCATAATAATATGCAAGACTCCAGTATATTGTGGCGTTCTGATTCGCTGCCCATATTCCGTGCGGCTATGTCGCACAAACGATTCATTATTCTGTCCAGATATATTCGTTTCGATAATAGTCGTACGCGGGCATTCCGACAGCAAACAGATAAAGCAGCTCCTATCCGCGACCTTTGGAATTTTCTCAATGAAAATCTGCAAAATTATTATGAACCTTATGAAAATATCACCATCGATGAGCAGTTGTTTCCGTATCGTGGGCGCACAAAGTTCACCCAATATATCCCATCAAAACCTGCAAGGTATGGGATCAAAGTTTGGTGGGCATGCGATGCTAAGACTAAATTTCCATTGAAAGGAAAACTATACACTGGAAAGGAAGGAGACAATCGGGAGATAAATCAAGGTGAAAACGTTCTAATGTATTTCGCAAATTGTTACGCAAACAGCGGCAGAACAATTATTTCTGATAATTTTTTCACCTCATTGAACGGCGCTAAACGACTTGCTGCTATGGGACTGGCATTTGTTGGCACCATTCGAGCAAACAAAAGATGTCTTCCTAAGGAAGTTATGAAGAGCACCAGACGACTAATTCTTTCAAGTGTGTTTGGTTTTCATGAAAATCTTGTTGCACTTTGCAGCTACGTGCCCAAAACAAATAAGGCAGTCAATTTAATTTCAACCGTGCATTACACGAAACATGTTGAAGGCGTAGCCATGAAACCGGAAGCAATTTTATTTTATAATTCAACTAAAGCCGGAGTCGATACGATGGATCAAATGCTAACTCATTACACAACAAAACGGTCAACCAGACGCTGGACATACGCGTTTTTCTGCAACATGATTGATGTGATGGCATTGGCAAGTTACATTATATGTAAGCTAAATGATAAAAATACAAGAAAAGAAAGAAGACGCATATTTTTATATAAACTTGCAAAGCAATTGGTACTGGCCAACGTTGAAAATCGCATCAATAATCCGCACATTGTGGCTCAACCAACAACTCGTATAGCATTTGAAGCGTTCTTTGGGAGACCTCTCAATATAGCAAACCTTAATGTGGCTTCACGCCAGTGTTGCCACTTTTTGAATAATTATTCAAAAACGGGACTGTTTACACATTCCTTGGATAATTTTTGAATAATGACATTTTTGTGTAGTTTTTGTGTAATTTGGTTTTTTGCTGAAAAATTTACTAAATTCCATGCATTCAAGTCCCACAGCTGATAAAATGAGTTTGTTTGTGTAACATCTACCAAAAATTTCAAGTCTCTGGTGAATTATTTTTATAAATTTTTTCAAGACGAAACCAAATTTAGTTAGAAGTCAAAAATGTTGTTTTATATTGTCAAAACTGTATTGTATATTGTTTTTATATTATTTGTATACAATATTATATTATTATATTATTTGTATTTCTTCCTTTTTTGAGAAAATAGTTTTCAAAATGTATGCAAAACAAATATTCTTGTCTTGTGTGGCAAAGACCATTTGGAATTTAGCAAAAGAAATTTGACCGAAAAAAACTAATAGTTTTCAAAGTTTACAGCAGCACAGTGGGGCAGGTTAAAATTTTTTCTAAATTCTAATTCAGTCCTAATTAATTCGCAAAGGCTATTTTTACTAGGTAAACTGTGTCTAAATATTAACCGATTTTCTTGAAATTTAGCACATAGTTATTAGTAGAATGTAATTCAAACACCATTTGCCAAATTTCCACCAAATGTAATTTATTGTTACGTTTTTAAAATCTGTTTGATAAATCGAAAAATGGCAGGATTTCATAATTTTTTAATTTTAGAGGTGCCTTTCTTTGGAGATGAATGGCACAGCTCCCGTTGGGTCCGTGTATTCAGGCCTCAAAACTTTAGCTCTATGACAGTGTGAAATTTCATAGTCCCGGGGCTGCATCATTTCCAAATTATTTCGATTCTGGCCCGCTGTGCTCAAGAGAGTCCAAAGGGGCACATATTGTGCATGCATTTAAACTAGTAAAAATAAAGATTTTTTTGTGTAATTCCATACGGTTTTGGATAATTTCTGACCTACGCCTGTGTACTTTTTCGTTTTACTGGTGGCAACACTGCTTCACGCAGTGGTCCAGACACATTAGCTGCCAAAAAAGATTGCAGAATTTGCCTGAAGCAAGGTGACAAAATACGCCGTAAGACACGCTTTTTTTGCTGCAAATGCAACAATCCTGTTTGTCAGCAACATTCAAAAGTAGATTATTTATGTTTTTGTTGCCTTCCGCAAAATTCTGAATAAAAAAATCAATGTATTCTTCATAATAATTTTCTATTTTGTCATAAACATTTATTACTTTACCCATAATAAAGAGAAATATATATAGAACAAAAAAATTGTTGCCCTTTTCATTCCAAAGATTTTTTCAGGTCTATTTTTTCTTCCTCAGGTAGCTAATAACATAGTAAAAAGAAATAGAAACACAAAATATAACAAATATTTTCCTATCTTAGTAAAAAATTTAACGGCAAACAGCCCTTATTTCCATACAAATGCATGTAAATGTATAGGGGTCTGGCCAGACACCATGAGCCAGAACTAAGGGCTCAAAATATGTGCCACTTCGAGGGTTAATATCAAAGAGTAGAGCTAACAAAGGCAAACACTGGCTCTTCTGGCTTTTTTCTATTTTTTTGCAAAAAAAAAATAAAATTCCCGGTTAAAAATAAAAATATATGTTTGCATATGGTAACATTTGGTTATGTATGCCATAATGTGTGATCATTTATGAGTGATATTTGCACATATAAGTCATATATGGATGCATATATGTGCCCATACATTCAAACCAAGAACATATATATGATAATGTGGGAAAGCATACATGCAGTTATATACCATATATTGACCCATGTATGATTATTAATGTCGATTTTTAGAATTGAAGTTTCTATTAAAAAATTAATAAAAAATGGAATGAAACAAATTAATAATTGAAAATCAGTGCAAGGAAATACAAATACAAAATCAACAATTTTCGCGATAATCGGCCTGATTACGAGTGTCGAATTTGTAGTCGAAATTTTCGACTCCATATAAAATGATTTTGTATATAATGGAAATTATAAAGAAATGAAACTCTGATATTGGTTTTTTTTTAAATCTGAGTGTTATATATGCTAAATCCAATTGAAAAATTGTTCAAAAGTTGTGTTTTTAGCGAAATTTCAGCAAATTCGACTTAGTTTCGACTACGACTACGACACTCGTAATAAGGCCGAATATCTTTCACTGTTACTGTTCTTAACCGGGGTATCCCAACCCAGCCCAAAATCGTTTATATACAGTGAAAAATTTAATTGGGCTATTTTGGAATCCCGCGGGTGCCAGAGGAAACGTAGAGGAACACACCCACAGATACATAAATGGTTAAAAAGCTTTTTGGTTCAAAATGCAAATTGTCCATTGTTTTAAAATGCATGTTGCATTTGTTTTGATTTCAATTGCATTTATAGTTTTGATTTAGACAAAAAAAAATTCAAAACCAAAATGTCAAATTTTTATTTATTTGATATTTTTAACAACATATACAAATATTTTTATGTCAAAAATAATAAATTAACTTTTATTTAATTTTTTAATTAAAATCGTAAAATGTGAGGAATTCGTTAAAAATAGGAAAGGAATTCGTTATAAAATAAGAAATTCCAATTTTCCAAGTAAATAAGTAAGCTTTTTCTATTTTCAATGTGGATATAACTTTTTAAGCTACTACTTTTTCATTCCAGAAAGCCATTTTAAAGTAAAAATCAAGGTTTTCAATGAAGGTGGCTGGCAACAAAGAGGGTCCTTTATCAATAAAATGAAGAAGAATCCTCATCTTTAAGAAATACTTTTCCCAAAGTTTTCAAGAAGTATCTAAAAGTAATAAATCATGTAAGGCAGAAATTGTTTTTGAAAGCCGGAACAGTATGATTGAATGACATTTTTTAAATTCTGATTTCCGATATAAGGATCAGGTAAATACAAAAACAAAATAAAATATTGCAGACAATCTTGCCCGTGAATCATTCCACATTCTGTGCCTTTTCAGAATATTCAACAAGGCCGTTAAGCTGTTTGCATTTGGGGTTTGTGCCAATTGGTCATTTGAGTTTTTCAGTTATGGGGATGTTTTCAGCAATTTTTAATATTAAATCCAATTTATGAAGAGAAAACAAGTTACATTTTTGATCCCAAATATGTCGTGATTACGAATATGGTGCTTTGGTAGTTCCATAACCATATAGATTTTGTAATTCATTATTTAGTAAATAACAGTGTATATAGACCTATGAAATTAATAAAAAAGTACACATTTTGATAAAAAATTAAAAAAAAGTTTATTTGAATAGTCAGCATATCGTCGGCTTGCTTGCAAGTAGTGCTATGTGTATTTTAACAGATTTTCAGGAGAGCAAAAAAAATTATTAATATTATCCTTTTAATATAGTTTATTGACATCATATGCCTTATCGACATCTGTGGCCCTATGTTCCGTATAGGAACTACGGGAACTTATATATATATATATATGCCTTAATGATTTACGACGTCATTTACTTAAATCGTCGTTAAGGCAAATGATGTCAATAAAATATCTTAAAAAGATAATATAAATCAGTTTCTTCGCTCTCCTGAAAATCTGTTAAAAATCACTTAGCACTATTTGTAGGCAAGCCGACGATATATGAAATACTGCAATGTATAGACATTTATGAATTTGAATGTGCAATCATATACACTTGTGGCCAAGCATTTAAGTCAATTCAAGTTTTTTTTATAATTTTATTGTTGTTGCCTTTATTTTTAAAGATCAAAATAGTGGCTAAATTCGCCACGAAAGGCAAGTAGATGGTTCAGAAAATTGTATAGAATTTTAACGTAATGTTTGTTTTTTCATTTTGTCACTTGTTTTAAGTGGGCGTGGCTTTTAACGAAAAAATAGCGATATAAACCTATTATCAAATTATATAGTAAAATTTAGGCAGTACTAATCGGTTACATACAAACTGTATATTTTTGGAAATCCTATAAAATTTCCTTAAGACTTGCATTATCTTTATCTTCAAATAGTCACCAGACTTAAAATTGCAGCACTTTAAACATGACCAAAGTTTTCTTTGTTTTTAGCGATTTTAAAAGAAAGGTAACAACACTGAAATTTTAACATGAAATGCTTTTTACTATAACGTTAAAATAATCTTGACTTGCTATATTGTAGTAAGAAAAGCATAAAACTATTCACTTTAAAATTTCAGTGCTGTTAACTTTATTAAAAATCGCTAAAAACAAAGAAAAATTTGGTTACGTTAAAAGTGCTGCACTTTTAAGTCTGGCGACTATTTGTAGATAAAAATAATGCAAGTCTTAAGGAAATTTTATAGGATTTCCAAAAATATACAGTTTGTATGTAACCGATTAGTACTGCCTAAATTTTACTATATAATTTGATAAGAGGTTTATATCGCTAATTTTTCGTTAAAAGCCACGCCCACTTAAAACAAGTGACAAAATGAAAAAACAAACATTACGTTAAAATTCTGTACAATTCTCTGAACCACCTCCTTGCCTTTCGTGGCGAATTTAGCCACTAGTTTGATCTTTAAAAATAAAGGCAACAACAATAAAATTAGATAAAAATTGAATTGACTTAAATGCTTGGCTACAACTGTATGAACAAATATTTACATATTACCTCAATTTTCGTTAATGAACACATATGGGTAATAATATATTGGCATATATGAAAACATGTCGCTATTTTTAACCGGGTTTTTAATTTCCCAAGTAAAAATCTTCATATATGGATCCATACAGGTTTAATGTATGTTCGTAACTGCTCATAAACATGCTTGTATGTCCATTCATTGATACATAAATCACCATACGTGCATCCATATATGTGACAGCGCATAGAGAAAGGGACCTAAGGGTAAAAAAATCAATTTTTTTTTTTGTGGACAACATCTGAGCATCGAATGAGACCGATCCCATGCTCTCCTGACCTTAGGTCCCTTTCTATCCTTAGGTCCCTTTCTATTTTGCGCGTCACATATGTTCATACATGTGCATTAACTAAATTTGAGGTAATATCTGCATGTATGATCATACATTTTCATGCATGTTCATAAATGTTCATACATGAACATACATGTAGATTAGAGTGGTCCAAAAAAAAAAAGTTGGAATTTTCACGCTCCACAATCCTACAAATATGCCACTTTGAAAAAAAATGTAGTCTGATCAAAAAAATCACCAAAAAAGTTTTGTTTAGAGGTAGCACATCGCAATTGAAGTTTCGAGGTTGTACTTGTTCTATTATTTTTAATTAATTAAAAATAATGGAAAAAATGTGAAAAATTACATATAATTATTATGATCGCGATATATCAAATCTAATATATTTTTAGGTGCACATTACGAATATGAAATCAAAATTGAAATCGGAGTCGCGGATTTCGCGAAATTTTAAAATTTCATACAAAAAAGGATCAACTTCGATCAGAATGTTTTCTTATATTTACCGATATGAAAATTTCGTTTTTGCATTAATATATATCTGCTAAATGTCCTATTATGTGGGATAGGGTTTTTGGTAGCAATAAAATTATAGCAATCTAAATAATAGCGAAATATTAAAAAATGTCAAATTTTAACTTAATTTGCAAGGATATCTGTTATCCTTTTTAAAATTAAAATCAGTGTTATATATAATGAAGGTCCTTGGTAAGTAAATTGCAAAAGTATAACAAATTGCATTTTTGGATAACACCGTTTACAGGTAATTGGGAAAATATCTCAAAAAACTTGAGTTTTTTTGAATTTTCAAAAACCGCGAATAATTCATAAACCACAAATTTTTTTTAAGTTTCGATTGCTGATTCATAATCTGCGTTAAAATAAAGATCAGATTTGAGAAATTTGCGCATACAAGGCAAAAACAAGTTGAATTTTTAATTACATCTTTTCGGCAAATTTCGAAAATTTGACTAAAATATGTATTTTTTTGTATAAATTTAAAAAAAAAACGCGAATTACTTAAAAGTTACTTAATTTTTTTAAGTTTTGATTTCAAATTCCTTATATTCACATTAATTAAGACCAGATTTAAAAACAATTGTAGCGTACAGGTTAAGAAATAATTAAATTTAAAGTCAACCCTACTTTTTGTATAAATTACTCTAGAGATAAATTACTAATTCTTAAAAGACAACTTTTTGTGCTACTTCTAAATAACAGCGGATTTAGCTGAAACTTGGCACAGAGAGTTTTTAGACATTAAAGAATAGGGGCAATATTGTGGCGATCGCGAATTCCAACTTTCATGTTTTTTTGGACCACTCTAATGTAGATATTACCTCAAATTTCGTTAAGGTACGTGTATGAAGATATATGGATGCACTTATGGTGATTTATGTATCAATGAATGGACTGGAATGGAAATACGAGTCCGGTACCGAAGTTTTTTTTAAATAAAATTCTTAATTTTTCCGGTACCGGACCAAAGATGTCCACATAGTTGAACCAAATGAACTGAAAATTGGCACGAATAAGCTCGGCTGTATATGTAATGACTTTACAAAGTTTAGACTCATTCGGAGCTCCCATGTGGAAATACGAGTTCGGTACCCAAGTTTTTTTAAAATAAAATTATTAATTTTTTCCGGTACCGAACCAAAAATATCCACATAGTTGAGCCAAATCAAATTTGGCACGAATAAGCTTCGCTGTATATGTAATAACTTAAGTTTGGACTCATTCGGATCTACCATGTGGAAATACGAGTCCGGTACCGAAATTTTTTTTAAATAAAATTATTAATTTTTTCCGGTACCGGACCAAAAATATCCACATAGTCGAACCAAATGAACTGAAATTTGCCACGAATAATCTTGGCTGTATATGTAATAACCTTGCTAAGTTTGGACTCATTCGGATCTACCATGTGGAAATTCGAGTCCGGTGCCAAAGTTTTTTTTATATAAAATTATTAATTTTTTCCGGTACCGGACCAAAAATATCCACATAGTTGAACCATATGTAATAACCTTGCTAAGTTTGGACTCATTCGGATCTACCATGTGGAAATACGAGTCCGGTACCGAAATTTTTTTTAAATAAAATTATTAATTTTTTCCGGTACCGGACCAAATTATCCTCATAGTTGAACCAAATGAACTGAAATTTGCCACGAATAATCTTGGCTGTATATGTAATAACCTTGCTAAGTTTGGACTCATTCGGATCTACCATGTGGAAATTCGAGTCCGGTGCCAAAGTTTTTTTTAAATAAAATTATTAATTTTTTCCGGTACCGGACCAAAAATATCCACATAGTTGAACCAAATGCACTGAAATTTGGCACGAATAAGCTCGGCTGTATATGTAATAACTTTACTAAGTTTAGACTCAATCGGAGCTACCATGTGGAAATACAAGTCCGGTACCAAAGTTTTTTTTTAAATAAAATTATTAATTTTTTCCGGTACCGGACGAAAATTTGTACATCGTTCCACCGAATGAACTTAAATTTCGCGCGAAATCATTCAATATTTCGGGCGATCATTATGAATGCATTTGAACTTTTCGCGCGAAAGTTTATTTGTTCTTGCTAAACGATGTGGAAATGACAAGACTTTTGTTACAAGACTTTGTTACTGTTTTCGTACTTAAATGTAAAAAATAAACAAGCTTTTGTACAAATAATCTTCATTTAGTTATATTCTAACTATTAATAACACAAATAAGCAGAGACCCAAAATAACTGTTATATTTCTAAAAAAGTCACCACCCAAATTTATTTAATTATAATATTTCAATAATGCACTATATTTTATAAATCATATTGCACAAAAAAATCACAAAGTTTGGCAAAGATTTTAATTTTTTCAATTTTTATATTTTACTCTATAAATTTCTGTTGTTTTTTGATTTTTATTTTAAAACTTTTTATAAAAGTTACAGAATGATTTTTTTGAAAAAATTAAGCACTAACTTTTTTATTTGATAATAAAATAAAAATTAAAAATTGACCTAAATTGAATGCCGGAAGTTGCTGGAATATACATATTTACTCACTTTAAATCACTGTTCAATCTTTTATTAACACTAGTTGACATCATCAGGATATTATAATTGGTGAAGTCATTGGTTCCATGGCTTTTGATTTATATTCTTAATTGTTATTTTTTGATAAAGAAAAAAAATCACAAAATAACTTTTATTATTTTTGAAAAAATAAAAATCGTGTTTGGATTGTTTTTGTTTGAATTAAAAATATAAATCAAACAGAGCAAATAAACAGAAAATTAAAAATACTCAAACAGGAAATAATTGTAAAACAATCACTTTTTTGAATAAAAGTTATAACTGTTACGTCCCTGCAAATAAGCAATTTTTTAAAGTAGATACCGGTTATACCGGTTTTCCCGGGATTAACACAAGAACCGGGATTGCAGCAGGAACCGGGATTGCAGCAAGAACCGGGATTCCCGGGAATACCGCGAATAAGACAGGAACCGGGAACATAACCGGTATTACCGGGAATACCGGTAATACCGGTAATACCGAGAACCGGGAAATGGGGGGGCTCTGCTTTTAATATGACAGTATTACATACACACAAACTGTAATAATCAACTGACTATACACAGCTAGAACTTTACTTAACAGCACAATGTTAAAGTACAACTTTCCTACAGGGATGCCAACTTAGTGCTTTTCGCGCTAAATCTGGTGCTTTCTGATGTGCCAAAACGCGAAAATATTAATCTAACGCGTAAATGACAAAAGCGCTAAATTGGTGCTTTTTAAAAATTTATTTAGCGCGTTTTGTGCTTTTTATACTTGTATTGTTTTTATATGAATATCAGGAAATATATGTATCAACATTGAAGGAATTCACAGTTTAAGTGCTAAAGTTAGCACGTTGTAAAATAGCATGATTTTTGAAGTTTAACCCATAGAAAGTTGTCAAATTTACGATAAATGCTGATTTACTACTTAAAATAGCATGAACTGCGAATACCCTCATTGGCTTTTACTTCAATAACGATACACTGAAATATCAATGAAAAGCAAAAGCTCTATTTTTTGGCGCTAAATGTAGTGTTTTTTGATGTGCCAAACGCGAAAAATTTCAATTTTGCACGTATGACCTTTAAAACAAATTTAGCAATTTTTATTATTAAATTAATACAAAAAAATTATTAATACATTTAGAAATTAATAACAACACACAATTTCAAACTAAAATTGAAATATTCTTAAAAAACTTAAAAATATATTTTTGACATTTGCTTTACTTCTATATTCGTTATAACAGGGTGCATCGAAAGTTAACTATAAATGATACCGGGTGTATCAAAAATGCAGATTTCAGATACTTTTACTTGGTTTTTGGTAAAAACCAGGTAGAATTTGGTTTTCAGTTTGTATGAAAATTATATGGAAAAACTAAATTAATTTTGTAGTTTTTGGCTCAAAAACTAAAAATGGCTAAAAACTACTAGTTTTTTTTTAAAACACTCTTTTTTTATGTACCCTCAGAAAACAATCCAAAAAGTTGTCTCTACACAGGAAAAAAATTCCCACCCGAATTGCAAAACCTATTTTGGTTGCTACAAGCAATAAATTCGGTTGGTGAAACCATATTGGAATGTGATTCCTAAATATTTTGGGAATTGCAACTAAAATTCTGTTGTATAAACCGAATTTTGTTGTGATATCCAATATTTAGTTGAACCAACCTATTTTAGTAGGTGTAACCGAATTTCAGTTGGAAAATGGCATATTATTTCTCTGTGTGTACAATCTAAAAAGCTGTGTTAAAACGAAGGCTAATTTTTCGGATCTAAAGAAGATTTCAAAATTATTTAAATTTATAAAGGAAATTTCGATTTTATACGTTCTTTTTTCTGAGTCATTTCTGAGTACTCTTTTGGACGGACCATTTTCATAGTGGAAAAATATTTATGTTTTTTGAGCTCATTTCTGAGTCATTAATGATCATCTTTGTTTGCTGGGATGTAATCAGAAAATATTGAAAAAAAGTTTAAAAAATATTGAAAAAAAAGTTTCAAAAATTTTGAGAAAAAGTATTCGATTTTATTTCTTAAAATGTAAACAGTAAACTGATGAAGTTTTCTTCACAAAGTAAATGAAAAATTTTCTTAAATTTTATGGAAAAGCGTCATATATTTTATGAATCCAGTTTTAATGAAACTTTTTCCTTGAGTGTATGAAACTTTTAGTAATTAAATGAAATTTTTCGTAAAATTTATTGAAAAATTCCATGAATTCAATGAAAAGTTTCAATGGACGAGTTCCAAGGAAACTTCATTGGTTTTATGCAAAAATTCATTAATATCATGCAGATATTTCTCTCAGTGTATGTGAAACACGACAATTTCTTTTTAAAGGTCCTAAAAACTGTTTAGTGCTTTTTTACCCCTTTTTATACCCTACACAACTATGTGGTATAGGGTTTGTGCTGATGTTTGTAGCACCAAAAAATATTGGTCCTAGACCCACCTTATAGTATACCGATCGGCTCAGAATTTTTTTTTATTTCGATTTAACGATGTCCGTCTGTCCGTCCGTCTGTCTGTCTGTCCATGCATTCTTGTGCGCACTCTACAGGTCGCAAATATTAAGATATTTTGATGAAACCTGGTACACCGACCTATGTTGGCCCAAGGACGAACAAGTTTGATTTTGGTGAACATCGGTCCATGTTTAGACCTAGTGACCATATAAGGGTCCCCCCAAAATTGGCTTGGTTACAAACTGCAGGTCGCAAATATTAAGATATTTTAATGAAATTTGATGCGCTGACTCACATTATAGAAAATTTTGACACAAGCCCCATTTTAACCCATTCGAATTCGGATCCAAACATTAGTTGGCTTTTAACCCTACACCAGGTATTGTATAGTCGGAAATTTACGTGTTTTTTGGAACTTTTTTGCGCTTTTTGCCATGAAAAGGTTGGCGTCTCTGCTTTAGCATACCAAAGTTAATGCGCGATAGTGTTACGTTGCCAGATTGGCGTATTTTTGAAATCCCGTCTCTTGGGCTATTTTCTTCCAGAAAATTCCAGAGTTTTCGATACTAGACTATCCAAATTCGTAACAATTTATATATTCTTAACATTAGAGCAGAAAACAGATAAAATAATGATAGAAAGGAACTTCTTATGAGAGGACAGTTTGCTGCGATTTTTACATGAAACGGGAAAATATCTCGAATTTGAAGTAGCTTTAAAAATCAAACCAAAATAATTGTCAATTCTTGTAAATATAATTGTGAATAGCTAACCAAAACACAACTTTTTGACACACCTTATTTTTGGAAAAAGAAAGTCCAATAAATCGACACCCCTTATTAACCAAGTAGACGTGGTTTATTTTGTGTGTTATAAGGGCGAAACTTCATGTAATACGAGTACTGCGACGGGAATGCTTCATATGTGGCGGGAACGCACCTTAATGTGTCCCTTAAGTAACGAATTGTCCATTTTTAATGCTAACATCCCACAGTTATGTATGTATGTTCCTTTTAATATCAAATAAATGGATTTGAACAAAACAATTTTTTTGGAGAATGATACCCCAGGATATCCTGGAATTTTCGGTGAAAATATAGTAATAACAACTCGAAAAGCTTCTGAGCGATTGGAAAAATTTGTTAATGATCTTAATCAATAAAGGGTATGCTGATATTGAACCATATATATATTTTTTTTTAAAGGAGAAGCAACACTCAGGAAATTCTTTCTATTAATTTACGTGTTGCATCCTTTGGAAAGGAGATAGAGAAGAAGTGAAAGGTGGTGAAATATGAAGGGCTTCAAATATGGCAACACTGTAATTGCGCGAGATGTTGAATTTTAGAACAGTTGTTGCGCGCCATCTGATGGTGAGTTGGCGAACTTTGTTGAAGCTTTTTAGTTCATAGCGCTGTTATATTATTTTACTTCGGTGGGTTTAAGTGCTATGGGAACACCGAAGGAGGGCGCTGCGATATGTATGAGGGATAGAAAAATTCATACATATTTACTATTTTTCATAAGTTGATGTTGCCTTGGTTGGGGCTCGAACCCGCAACCTCACGTGTAACAGTCCAACGCGCTAACCATTACACCACAGCGCCCACATATACATATATATAAAAATTAGTAAACATTTTGGGATTTCAAAAAATCGGGAACTTTGGACATAATTCTGCAAGGATTAAAGTTTTTTAAAATATTTTTGTTTTTGTTCAATTTCGTAGTGGAACAAACTTGGCAATGAGAATCGATAGTTCGCATTTTAAGCAACACAATTAATGGTCATGTATACATTATTTTAATTAACATCAACAGAACAATTTTAACAATAAGGATTTTTTAATTTAGTAATAGAGCAATTCCATATGAAAACGATCAAAATTGGCAAATTTTTGGACGACCCCTCTCCGATTTTAAAATAAATAGTCTCAATCGATTGCCCAGCAAAAAATAATGTACCTACATATTTTTTTTTTTTTGTAGTGACTGGTTTAGTGGTGGTGTACACCACTGTCATGTGACAAAATTGAAGAATTCTTCATAAGGGACCTCATTGAAAGTTGATTTAAATAAAATTTTCCTAATTTTTCTCAGAAATTTACCTTTTTTCCCACGAAAATTAAATTTTCCGATTTTCCACAGAAGCTCCTAAATTTTCCGGCTAATTTTTTTTTTTTGGATTCCTCATAATTTTTGCTTTAAGAATCAGCAATAAAAAAATGGGCCCCGACTCCTTGTTTGGACAGGAGAGGAGCATTTAAGAGACCACCTTGTTCTCATTGTTTTTATATTTTTTATAATTGAATTATTTGTAATTATTTAACATTATTTTATTTTATTATTAAAAATACATTTTAAAAATTATTTTACAGTTAAAAATACATTTATGAAGAAAAAATCAATTTTTTTTAAGAGCCCCAAGTTGAGTGTGTAGTGAATATGGTCTGCCTGCCTTCACAAGATCGGCCATAAATCCATGGATAATAGCAGCAGTGGCATGTAATGGCACACCAAACCCGACTGAGGCTACAGGTCATAAAATGTTTTGTAAATTTTTTAAATTACCAGGTAATAAATATTTCGCCTAAAATGACACGTGCAGAAACAAGTCATAAAACACGGATTTTCCATAAATATGGCGAAATATTTATTACCTGGTAATTTAAAAAATTTACAAAACATTTTATGACCTGTGGTCGGCTTATTGGCAGTAACCAATTAAGTCCCTCTTTAAAAAACATTTTATGACCAGTAGTTCACGCAAATTTTCCTATTAAAGAAAAGCAAATATCGCTTATTTTGTTTTACCTATTTTTTACCAAAAAATAAATATAAATACTTCACACACTCTGAGTCAAATTTTAGTTGAATACTAAACGTGAAAGTGTTAAAGTGATTTTTTTGTAAAGTAAAGAGTGAAGCTGTAAAGACAATTTAAAGTAAAATGAATAAATTTTGCTGCAATCCGTTTAACAAGAGTGGACATCGTTCGAAAAAGATAAAAGTATTAAAATTAACTGGTGTTTCGAAGCGATACATAAATGAATTAAATATACAATACGGTGAAGAAGCAGAATTCATTTGCCCCAAGTGTAACATCGATTTGTCTCAACAAGCAAATGCATTGAAACAAATGCAACCACAATCCGAGAGTGAAATGACAATTGAACAAAATGTTTCATCTGATAGTGAGGCAGACATTCCGATGGTCAATATGTCTTTGAGTCCTTTGAATGAGGCTATTACCACTTTAGGTGAATCGTCTATTACAAAAAGAAAGTTGCGAAGTGAAAAATACAGGAAAGAGAAAAAAGGCAAGGTTATGAGTGCAATCGCGACAATATTTGATGAAGGCTCTGATAACGAATGCAGTCAAGCAGATGACGTTGATGACGGCAAACAAATGATTGAGCAGTTGAAAAGAAAATTCAATTTAGCGACCAATTTTCCGGAGAAATATCTCATTTTATCTGTGCTGCCTCAATCATGGTCTATACGCAAGATTTCTGAACAGTTTCAAACATCTTTTTACATCGCGAGAAGAAGCAAAGAATTAGTTCGACAGAAGGGCATATTGGCGACTCCCACCAAGAAATTTGGCTCAAGGACCCTCAGCGAAGCAACGGTGAAATTGATTCAAGATTTTTACTGCAATGATGACAACAGCCGCGCCTGCCCAGGTACACGTGACTATGTTATCACACGTGAAGATGGAGAAAAAGTACACAAGCAGCGCAGATTATTATTATGTAATCTATCCGAAGCATACCATCAGTTCAAAGAGAAATACCCAGCAGAAAAAGTGGGATTTTCTAAGTTTGCCATCCTACGACCAAAATAATGCGTGCTGGCATTAGACAGGCACGGAACGCATTCAGTCTGCGTTTGCATGTTTCATCAAAACATCAAATTAATGTTCTTTCCATGCAAGAAATTGAAAGTATTTCACGGTGAAATTGAAACATATAGAGACCTCCTGTCGAAGTCGTTGTGCGCATACCCCACGGAAAATTGTCATCTGTCCAAATGCGACAATTGTCCGAAGATTGACGAGCTAGAGCAATATTTGGCGGAAAAGTTTGAACAGCTGTTAATTCAGGAGGTGCATTTCAAACAGTGGATAATTAGCAGCGGCAGATGTTCCCTTGAGACCGTGGTAAAGCAGATTCCGGAATTCATCGAGGAATTCGGATTCAAGTTGAATGAACTGAAGGCGCACCATTTCATATCCGAGATGCAATCGAAATTTCTAAAGGAAAGTAAGGAGAAATTAGCCCAAAATGAATTCATTGTGATAAGCGACTTTACCGAGAATTACACTTTTCTCGTTCAGGATGAAATTCAGGCTTATCACTGGGCAAACGACCAGTGCACGGTGCATCCTTTTTGCATTTATTTCAAAAACGAAGATAACGAACTACAGACCGTAAGCCTTGTTGTTGTCGCGGAGAGTTTAGCTCATAATTATGTGTCCGTTTATTTATTTCAAATGAAACTGTTTGAATTCTTAAGATCAAAATTTGATGCAATCGACAAAGTAACGTTTTTCTCAGACGGCGCGGCTTCTCAGTACAAGAATAAAAAAAATTTTTACAATCTTTGCATAATTGAAGAAGAACAAAACTGCAAGGTCGAGTGGCACTTTTTTGCGACGTCCCACGGTAAGGGCCCATGCGATGCGTTAGGGGGAACCCTAAAACGCATGGGGACTAAGGCAAGTTTGCAAAGGCCATATACTGACCAGATCTTAAATGTACAACATTTGTTTTCGTGGATTCAAAGCAAGGAAATTGCCATTAACACAGTTTTATGCACTCAAAAAGAACACGATGCCATGGAGCGACGAATTCAAAACAGATATAATAATGTCAAAACTATAACTGGAACGCAAAAGTTTCATTGCTTCATACCAAATATTTCTGATATGTCAATTAATGTAAAGCGGTACTCTTCGTCTGCCGACGTGCTAAATTTAAAGTTACTTTAATTTTATAATGATGCCAAGACAATTGAAATTTTTAATAAATATTGTAATTAAGTATAAGCAGCAAAATAAGAAAGATTTTTTCTTCATAAATGTATTTTTAACTGTAAAATAATTTTTAAAATGTATTTTTAATAATAAAATAAAACAATGTTAAATAATTACAAATAATTCAATTATAAAAAATATAAAAACAATGAGAACAAGGTGTTCTCTTAAATGCTCCTCTCCTGTCCAAACAAGGAGTCGGGCCCATTTTTTTATTGCTGATTCTTAAAGCAAAAATTATGAGGAATCCAAAAAAAAAAAATTAGCCGGAAAATTTAGGAGATTCTGTTGAAAATCGGAAAATTTAATTTTCATGGGAAAATTTAATTTTCATGGGAAAATTTAATTTTTTTGGGAAAAAAGGTAAATTTCTGAGAAAATTAGGAAAATTTTATTTTTCAGTTAAAGCCTGATTCAATACCTTTCCAACGAGCTATCACTCGTTGCGATCGCTTTAGTAGTTTTTTTTAAAACAACTTTCAATGAGGTCCCTTATGAAGAATTCTTCAATTTTGTCACATGACAGTGGTGTACACCACCACTAAACCAGTCACTATAAAAAAAAAAAAAAAAATATGTAGGTACATTATTTTTTGCTGAGCAATCGATTGAGACTATTTATTTTAGAATCGGAGAGGGGTCGTCCAAAAGGTGATCGCTTTCATATGGAATTGCTCAATATATTTATTATAAAGAAAAAGCACAATGTTATGCATGTTTTTAAGCTTATATGGGAAAAACAGCAAATTAACAAAATAAGCATTTCATAAAATTTGGAAAATAAAACACTCATTTGAAATCATAAATATTGAGTTTTTATCTATTTAAAGACTTTTTTAAGGGTCATCCACCCAAGAATATGTAAAATCCAATATTTTATATCCAACAAATTAAAAAAATCTGGAACAATTGCACCATTTAAGCCTTTTTCCATTAAATTTTCTCGAATTGGTGTACAAATAAAATAGAAAATAAACCCAGCAAAAATAAATGGAATGACTTCTAAATGAATCACTTCCTTCATTACATCACAAAGAATTACTCCCTTAGGAATGGGCTTTAAACAACATATAATGCTGCAATAAATATATGCTACACTCTAATTAAATTCTGTTGAAATTTACCCAACTTATAGTAGGAAACTGAACTCCTAATATAAATTGGGTAAATTTACTCTATGTGCGTAATTGAAAAAAAATACGCACATTGTGTTTAAGTTTGTGCACAAATAATTTGTAATTTTACATTGAAAGTGCTTAAAAATTAAATGAAATTTTGAAATTAGTGTGTTAATTTACTAAATTTGTGTGTAAAAAAGCACGTTTCATGTGTAAATGTACGCATAAAATGCGTAAAAATCCACAAAAAATGCGCACAAATCCACAGAAACTGCGTAAAAATAAAATATAAAGCGTACATTTACAACAGGTGTGCTAACTTTAAGCACCACCCAAAAATGTTTTTAAATAAAATAACCAATTACTTTTTAGTACGTATTTTATTAATAATAATATCCGAGTCATTCTCTCATAATAGTTTATGTCCAAATTAGTCGTTTTGGGATCTTAAGGCATTTGTATAAAATTCATATAAAAATTTGCTATAACTATTGAATGGGTGCGATGACTCCTGCTCAACAAAATGCCTTCTTTGAAAGGGAGGCAAAACGCCTTAAGAGAGATATGGCCTACGCAGGAACAACTGAGTGCAATGACTCCTGCTCAACAAAGTCAGTATTCATTGAGTACTGCCTAATTTGCAAAGAAAGCATTTTGTTGAGCAGGAGTCATTGCACTCAGTTGTTCCTTCGTAGGCCATATCTCTCTTAAGGCGTTTTCTCCCGTTATTGTTGACGGTTACTGCCTCCCTTTTAAAGAAGGCATTTTGTTGAGCAGGAGTCATCGCACCCAGTTGTTTTACCTAGGCCGTATCTCTCTTACGGCGTTTTCTCCCGTTATTGTTGACGGTTGTTGGTTGACTGCCTCCCTTGCAAAGAAGGCATTTTGTTGAGCAGGATTTATTGCACCCAGTAGTTCCTGCGTAGGCCGTGTCTCTCTTACGGCGTTTTCAATTTTGAAATGAGGTTTAGACTACCACATCCGTTAATAATAATTACCAAAAACAATTTCATGCTTATGTTGCTATTTCCAGACTCTAATGTGTTTGTGGAAATGTTGTAATTCACAAAAAATAATCCGTTTTCGCTTTTCTTTTTATTATTTATAATTTTTTTCCAATTTTTTCCAATTTGAAATGTCAGAGTATTTATTACTATTATTGGATAGTATATTTACCAACTTTGTGCGTAAAAATTTTATTTAACAAAACAATAGTAATTTTAGGCACAATGTGTTTATTTATAAGCACATAATGTCTAAAAATACTTTGTGTGTGTATTATTGCGTATGAAAGTGTGTACAAAAAAAGTTTACGCATTTTTTGTTTATATTTACCGAATTTTCGTAAAATTAAACAAAATTTTACCCATTTTATAGTAGTAAATTTACAAACATTTTTTAGAGTGTAGTCAGAAGTTCTTTTTCATAGGTGATAAGAAGTTAATATTTTGTATGGGGGTTGCATAGGAACGTGCTGACACAGAAATCAGAGGGTTGCTGGTTCAAATATGGCAACACTGTAATTGCGCAAGATGTTGAATTTTAGAACAGTTGTTGCGCGCCATCTGAAGGTGAGTTGGCGAACTTTGTTGAATCTTTTTAGTTCATAGCCCTGTTATATTATTTTACTTCGGTGGGGTTAAGTGCTATGGGAACACCGAAGGAGGACGCTGCGATATGTATGAGGGATAGAAAAAACTCATACATATACTATTTCTCATAAATTGATGTTGCCTTGGTTGGGGCTCGAACCCGCAACCTCACGTGTAAAAAAATGCTATTTTATCCATATTAAAAGTTTCTTTTAGAACAAAGTGTTTATGTTTATCAGAAAGGCTACTTCATTCAGATGCATTGCATGCAAAAATATTACTTGCTAATTATTCTCTCCCATACTCCTCAAAATTTAACCGTTTATATTTAAATTAAACTAATTTTTCTCTGAGTGCAAGGCTGGAATTTAAAAAAATAAGCTGGAGTAGATCCTCCAAAGCGTCCGTAATGAGATGGCATAAGCCCTTTTTCAAAAATTTCATACGATTTTGTTGAAATCTGAAACATATTGGATTTACAGAATTCTAAAATATTCTGATTCTGCTTCACCTTGCTGCGTTAACAAAATTTTTGTCTGGTCAAAACCCAGTATCATGATAACTACAGCAAAACAAATTTCAGACATCAGAAATCACAATCACAACAAATTCAAACTTTCTCACTCTTTCGCTGAATTTTTAAATGTTCTTGCAAACCAAAAGAATTTTTAAAAGAAGCTTGACAATTATTTTCGCAAAAAATAAACAAAAGGCGGTGCTTTAAACAAAACATAAAAATACATATCAGCATTTAAATTTCTGCTAAATTGGGTTTAGTGTTAAAAAAATTTACAAAAGAAATTCATCAGAAAATTGAGATTTGAGGAAAATGTTTCACTGACAAACTCGTTTCGTCTAAATATCGACTAATTTTTATTAATTTTTTTAAAAAGCTCTGGGACTTTTAAAAATTTACGGAAATTTCCATAAAAAGTGAAATTACACAAAAACTACACAAAAATGTCATTATTCAAAAATTATCCAACGAATGTGTAAACAGTCCTGTGTTTGAATAATTATTCAAAAAGTGGCAACACTGGTTCAAACCCCACACGATGCATGAAGATTTTTTTTTTTTTATTAAATTAAAATACAAACAAGTGAAAATGAACTTCCTTTTCATCGGTTCAAATATACATAATTTGTTTCAAAAAAAGAACTACTTCCCTCCTATGACCAGCCAATGTTAAATTCATCAGTGAAAACCACAAATTATCACAACTCCCTATTCATCTGTTGTTATCCCGGTGAAAAATACTCATATACGCTCAAACATGTTCATATATGGTTTATGTATGGACACTAGAGTGGTCCAAAAAAAAAAAAAAAGTTGGAATTTTCACGCTCCAAAACCCTACAAATATGCCACTTTGAAAAAGAATGTGGTCTGATCAAAAAAATCACAAAAAAAGTTTTGTTTAGAGGTAGCACATCGCAATTGAAGTTTCGAGATTGTACTTGTTCTATTATTTTTAATTAATTAAAAATAATGCAAAAAATGAGAAAAATTAAATATAATTATTATGATCGCGACATGTCAAATCTAATATCTTTTTAGGTGTATATTACGAATATGAAATCAAAATTGAAATCGGAGTAGCGGATTTCGCGAAATTTGAAAATTTCATACAAAAAATTATCAACTTGGATCAGAATGTTTTCTTATATTTACCAATATGAAAATTTCGTTTTTGCATTAATAAATATCTGTGGTATGTCCTATTATGTGAGATAGGGTTTTTGGTAGCAATAAAATTATAGCAACCTAAATAATAGCGAAATATTAAAAAATGTCAAATTTTAAGTTAATTTGCAAGGATATCTGTTATCCCTTTTAAAATTAAAATCAGTGTTGTATATAATTAAGGCCCTTGGTAAGTAAATTGCAAAAGTATAACAAATTGCATTTATCGATAACACCGTTCACAGGTAATTAGGAAAATATCTCAAAAAACTTGAGTTTTTTTGAAATTTCAAAAACCGCGAATAATTCATAAACCACAATTTTTTTTAAGTTTCGATTGCAGATTCATATTTTTCGTTAAAATAAAGATCAGATTTGAGAAATTTGCGCATACAAGGCAAAAACAAGTTGAATTTTTAATTACATATTTTCGTAAAATTTCGAAAATTTGACTAAAATATGTATTTTTTGTATAAATTTAAAAAAAAAACCTCGAATTACTTAAAAGTTACTTAATTTTTTTAAGTTTTGATTTCAAATTCCTTATATTCACATTAATTAAGACCAGATTAAAAAAAAAATGTTAAATATTAAGCGTACAGGTTAAGAAATAATTAAATTTAAAGTCAACCCTTCTTTTTGTATAAATTACTCTAGAGATAAATTACTAATTCTTAAAAGACAACTTTTTGTGCTACCTCTAAATAACAGCGGATTTAGCTGAAACTCGTCACAGTGAGTTTTTAGACATTAAGGAATAGGGGCAACATTGTGGAGATCGCGAATTCCAACTTTCATGTTTTTTTGGACCACTCTAATGGACACATATGAATAAATATGGATTTTTTATGAACATATATGGATTTTATATGAACATATATGGAAGTATATGTGATTCCATATATTGAAAAAATTTTATACCCAAGTAAAAAAAAATGATATGGAGCCATATGAAGTTATATTTAATTATATATAATCTTTTATGTAATTAGATATAATTATATCCGAAAACTGAGAACGTCTTATTGTATGATATTGTATCGAATTGTATACAATTGTATACAATTTGGTACAATTTGATACAATTTTATGCAATTCGATACAATTGTATGCGAATTTTGTCCTCATCCAATTACATCAAATTATATCTTTTTGTATAAAATTATATAAAATATTATAAAAGTGGACATAGTTTGATACAATTATATCTAAATATTAACCTTATACTTTTTATCATATTATATAGGACCATATCTAACAATATATGCACATACAAAAATTATTAAAAAAAAAAAAAAAAAATTTCAATTACTTGTAATTGTAATTGTTCTTTTTTGAATTGCAATTACAAATAATATGTAATTATGGATGAGTTTTTTTTTCAATTACAATTACATGTAATTGTATAGTTGCATGTGTAATTAATTACAAAATGTAATGATTAACCCCAGGCCTGCTGGAGATCTTATAATTTCGATAAATCTTCCATTACTTTTATCCAGATGTATCAGGACAGTGCAATAAACATGAAAAAAAATTTCTTTTAATTTAGTAATTGTAAAATAAAGTTAACAACACTGAAATTTTAAAGTTAATAGGATTATGATATACAACCAAGATATAAGAAATCAGTCAAGTGTACGTTATAGTATAGAGAATTTCGTATTAAAGATTCAGTGTTGTTAATGTTATGGGTGCGGTGCGTAAGCCATTTTTGACTCATGCTCAAAAAAAAAACAAATTACTCACGCACGAGCATTTCGTTTCTTCCTCAGCACACATGAGTATATTAAAAACTTACAATCAGAAAATTCTCACGCAAAACAATTACTAAAAACATATGATGCAAAAAATAAACTCACACACGAATCATGCACGGGTTATTCTTACTCACGCTCACGCACGAATCACTTAAGTATAGTAATTATTACTCACGATCACGTGTGAATAACGTGACTCACGAACATTTCGTGTCACGCGCCAATCCCTAGTAATTACTAAATCTAAAACTAGTTCAAAATCATTGATAACATGGAACCAAATATAATACAATACGGTTTTATATGGACCTTATATATTTTTATATAAAATCACTTTGACAAAATTGCCTATGTGGGATGATATATAATTATAGATGATTTTATAAAGAACGTTATAAGTTATATATGGGTTCATATTCGTCAATATATAATACTGTGAGACAAATGGTAGGGGTCAGTGATCGGGAAGGGTTCAAACTACCGGGGAAAGTTATATCGGTAAAAAAGAACCCGGTGAAAAATGCTCATATACACTCAAACATGTTCATATATGGTTTATGTATGGACACATATTATTGTGTGTGTTGACTGTCACGTATGGTGATTGTCTTCTCAAGTAAAAAAAGACGTTTCTTTTTTCTGGTTGTAAATT
Source organism: Leucophora obtusa (assembly GCA_949987735.1). Lineage (NCBI taxonomy): Eukaryota > Metazoa > Arthropoda > Insecta > Diptera > Anthomyiidae > Leucophora > Leucophora obtusa. The sequence continues at coordinate 268,442,735 of OX465295.1, read as the reverse complement.
TACTTTATTAATACAATCGGCGTTGCCGTTTCGTTTAACTCTTTTCTTAACTCTAACTTAATTCTAATTCTACACAAACTTATATACTAAATTTGTCTGTACTGTAACAAAGGGGAAACGTCAAAACAAAACAAACATTGACCCACTTCAAACATCTGCCTGCCAGACTATTATAGTCGGAGCGCTTCAAAGTGTCACATGTATTTGTTGCACTTGAAATGTGTGAGGTCTAGTATCAAATAAATAAAATATTTTACAATGGTCAGTACTACAAACAATGTAACATGAAACCCTTTAATACGTTCTCATTCATGGGTATTCATAATTGTTTTCTTTATTGTTAATTCGTTCTGACTAACTTCAACTTAAGGTTGAAATACAAACTGTTGTTTTCCCTTTGTACACTATGTACCGTGAGTATGCACACTACAATATGAACAAATATGGATTTTTTATGAACAGATATGGATTTTATATGAACATATATGGAAGTATATGTGATTCCATATATGGAAAAAGATTTCATATACAGACATATATGGAACCATCTGTTATTTCATATATTGAAATGGCACTAATATATGGACAAATATGGAAGGATATGTTATTCAATTTATGCAAAAGGGACTTGTAACTCGAGAACCACTAGTCCGATTTTGCTCAAACAATTTTAAAAAAATTAAAAATTACAATTCCTTTAATCTGTTCATATAACGTTTTTCTATATACTCAACAGTTTTGCCGGTAAAAATAAATGTATGAAGAAAAAAATATTTTTTGCCTAAAATATTAAAAAAAAGTAATAAACAAAAGGTTATTGATTTTTATGGTAGCGGTAACAAACATTTATTTTTTACCGGCAAAACTGTTGAGTATATAGAAAAACGTTATATGAACAGAATAAAGGAATTGTAATTTTTAATTTTTTTAAAATTGTTTGAGCAAAATCGGAATAGTGGTTCTCGAGTTATGTCAAAAAAAAGATATATCTCGATTCCTAGGGTTGACCCAGCGAAACGCCGGGACACGTATAACTTGTTTTTGACCGACATAACATTTCCCGTTGGTTTCATCCCATCCCGATTTTGACTGTCGCATAGTCTAACATAACTAACACAATTATAAAATATTTCTTATATGGATCCACATAGTTTTATATTATTATGTATAGTGTCATACTAAATTATATATAAACGCACATGTAATTATATCTTTTATATATTACTTTATGTACTTATATATAGCACATACATATATATGTAGGCCAATATGTAATAATATAAAATCACATATGTCTCCATATTAAAACCTTTGAGGAAAAAATATCTAACATATGACTATATAAAAGTATATCTGCTTGAATTTAAAAGCATATGTGGCCATATGTAACTATAAGTTACTATATGCAATTACATAAAATAATATATGATTATATCAAAACTTTTTTACTCGGGTATACAGACATATATGGAAGCATCTGTTATTTCATATATGGAAATGGCACTCATATATGGACAAATATGAAAGTATATGTTATTCAATTTATGCAAAAGGGACTTGTATATGAACATATTTCGAAGAATACATTTTTCCATATATGTAAAAGGAACTCATATTTGGATAAATATGGAATTATATTTAATGCCATGAATAAAAAAAGGAACATATGTAGCGCCTAATTTGAATGTCATACATAAATTTATATCTATCGTACAACCTTATAATAAAGGACAGCAACGTTCGCATGTATTCGCATATATTTAATAAATCTATATGTTCATATATGTCCATATATGAACATATACTTAGGTGTTAACTCATTTTCGGATCCATACATATATGGTTGAACCATAAATGTTCATATATGGACATTTTTCACCGGATGTTTTTACGACTTCTTTTTTCTCACTTTTTTTCCTGGGTATACTCGAAATATACTTAGAGTGCTCAAAGTATATGCGCAGTATGTGCATGTCATGTATGCCCGAGTAAAAATAATTATATATAATCATATGTGGCATATATTACAATATATAATTAGACATGTCGTTATGTATATCCATATATAATTATATATGACGTCTTTTTCCAAATTTTTTCCTTCTATTATGCCATATATAATTTCATCTAGTTAGATATCGGCCTTTATAATATTAGATATCGTATATATGCTTATATGTTACATAGCATGGCTGATCTTATTGCATATAGTTATATATAGAGCTATATCTTAATATATATGGTGGCATTTTAGCAATATATAATTGTATATGGTATTATTTAAACAATATATAACTATATATGGCGCTATTTAAACTAGATGTTATCATATATGACGCCATTTAAACCATATATTATCATATATGGTGGCATTTAAACAATATATGGTCATATATGGTACCTTATGAGCAAAATCTTTTATACAGTTTCAGATATGATAATATATGCTACTATATATATGCTATAGTGCCATATATATTGATATATGGTGTCATTTATACAATATATTACCATATATAGTGCCATTTAAACCATATATTACTATATATAATGCCATTTAAAAAATATATGGTCATATATGGTACCTCATGATCAAAATTTTTAATACAGTTCCAGATGTGATAATATATGCCACTATATATAGTGCCATATATATTTACATATGGTATTATTTAAGCAATATATTACCATATATGGTGCCATTTAAGCCATATATTACCATATATGGTGCCACTTAAACCATATATTATCATATGTGGTGCCATTTCAACAGTATATGCTCATATATGGTATCTCATGAACAACATTTTATATACAGTTCCAGATATGATAATATATGCTACTATATATTGTATAATACCATATACTTTGATATATCATATCATTTAAACAACATACCATATGGTGCCATTTAAACAATATATTTTCATATATGGTGCCATTTAAACAATATATTGTCATATATGGTAACTCATCAGAAACTACAATTATTAACTGTATTATAGAAATTATAATTGTAATTCAGAAATTATTAATTGTATTTCAGAAATAATCAAATCTATTTCAGAATTTGTTGATTGTATTTCATAGTTAATAGAGAAAAATTTCTTAAATACATTTCAAATTTCTGAAATACAATTGATAATTTCTGAAATACAGTTTGATAATTCTGAAATACAGTTGTGAATTTCGGAAATACAGTTAATAATTTCTCAAATAAGTACAATTGATAAAACTGAAATTCAATTTACTAGTTCTGAAAAACAATTCATAAATCTGAAAATAATTCATAAGTTCTAAAATACAGTTAATTATTTCTGAAACACAATTGATAGATCTTAAAACAATTGATACAATTGGAAATGGTGTATAGCGTCAAAAAGATGTAAATAAAATTATTTTATTTAAATAAATAATTTTATAAAAAAATTTATATAAAAAAAATTATAATTTTAAAAAAAGAAATTAATTTTATAAAAAAATGCATAGTCGTGAACGGTATCGAACTCGCGACCTTCTGAGTTTAAACCTAATTTTAACAAAATATTGTAATTTTTATAAATCAGTGCTCTGCCAGTGTGTTATTTTTCGAACAGTTGGCAATATCTGGCTGGGATCTTATTTAATCCCAAATAAATCAAGATCTTACATAGTACCCAAATATAATGCGGGATCTATTTTTATCTGTCATTTCTGTGGATACCCTATTAAAAAAATTAATGAAGTACAACATACAATCATATCTTTTTTTGATAAACCTTGGATCTAATATGATGAAATACGATCCGAAAAACGAGTTTATATAATTATATAAAAGTGGATGTGACATAATGATAATCAAGAAATAATTTCCATAGAATGACCGTTTAATGCAATCTGAGCGATATCTGAATGAATTCCCAACAAACCAAACGATATCGTTTCGAATTCGTAACGATATCATTTCGATGATACGTTTGTCCGAGAATGATATCATTAACGATTCATAGGTAATAGGTACTGTGAAGAAAAGTGCACTTTCGTTAATGATATCGTTTTTTCAAGAAATAACGATATTGTTATGATATCGAAAATATCAGGCAAAGCGATAATATTTTCGTCATATTGCAAAATTTTTGTCGTTATTTTATCACTATTCGATGAAAATATGATATCAGTAAACGATATCGAAATAAAGAAGTATATATGATATCTTTAACGATTAAATAGAACAAGCAAATGTCACTTTTTCAGAAATCCCGGGTAAAAATCTTAATATGGTGTCATACATAAGTATATCTTTTTTGATAAATCCCCATATACAACGACATACAACTTGATTCGAAAAATGGGTCATCTACATGTGTCTAATTATATCAAATTAAATATAATTTGATACAGTTTGATCCGAGATTTGTCCATATCCAGGACATCAAATTATATCTAAATTGATATAAAAATGTCTGATTTTATAAAATTTTGTCTGATAGTAGGCATACTTTTTATGCATACCAGCTATTAAATTGACATTGAAATGTCTATGGTTTTAACAATTTTGAAGACCCAAATTTTAAAACATAAAATAAAAATTTATTTGAATACTTTTGTCTTCTAAATCGTACGCATCATTTTTTAATATGATTTTACTTGCAAAAACATCACGTGAAAATTATTTGGCTATGGAGTAATTAACTCTGAATTTGCAGATAACAAATTTTGATGTTATATTAAATTAAATTACATTTTTAGTACGACGACACATACAGTGTTATAAAACTTAGTATCAAATCATATATAATCATATCGATCACTACATATAATTTGATTAGTTTTATAAGGCTTATATATGGAGTCAGATTTGGGGATATGTGATAATATCAATTACCTTACAAAAAATTCGTTGTAAAAATAATATCAGATGTAGTTGTATATAATGAAATGTGTCTTAATGTGACTCCATTCATTGTCAGATGTAGCCCAATCACATGATATATGACAATATATAACTATTTTTACTCGGGATTTATCGTTATTTTTAAAAATTATGATATCATTACGAGTTCATATTTTTGTATCATAAACGATAGCAAATGTGATACCTAATATGAATTCGTTAACTATACTGTATCGTTTCATGGTGTATTGGGTTATTTTTGTCTAATGGTATCAATTAAAATGTAACTTTTTTTATTAAATCTAATTTTATATAATTAGATTAACCCACTTTTTCGATCTGCCATTTTTCGAATCAAATTAGATCTAAGTTTATCCCCAAATATATTGCTGGATCTAATTTGATCTGCCATTTTTCAGATCAATTTATATCTAAGTTTATCCCCAAATATATTGCTGGATCTAATTCGATGTGCCATTTTTCGGATCAAATTAGATCTAAGTTTATCCCCAAATATATTGCTGGATCTAATTCGATCTGTCACTTTTTCGCATCAAATTAGATCTAAGTTTATCCACAAATATATTGCTGGATCTAATTCGATCTGCCAAAATTGAGATCAAATTAGATCTAATTTTATCAACAACTATATAGCTGGATCTAATTCGATCCGCCATTTTTCGGATCAAATTAGATCTAAGTTTATCCACAAATATATAGCTGGATCCGCCATTTTTCGGATCAAATTAGATCTAGGTTTATCCCCAAAGATATCATTGGACCTCCCAATTTTGAGACATAACTTGATCTTAGTTTATCCCCATATATACAATGGTATCTTATACGATATGATTGGATACACCCAATTTTGAGATATAATTGGATCAGCTAGATATTACAGCAGATCTTAAACAATATCAAATTGGATATGATTAGATATTGCGCGAGATCAATTTTTTTTACTCGGGTGAGTATAATTATGGAAAGTAACATACTTTACTTCTACTTACAACCAGTAGGTCAGGATGAAATATTGCATGTGTTTGTATATACCCATCGACTACCTACACTTGTAGTTATTGAATTTACGCTTCGGGTGAATATGTTGTGTATGTGTATGGTTTGATTTTTAACATCACCCTACGGGAAATTTTAACAAACTGTCACCGAACTGGACCCCAATTTCCCCATCCTATGACAACGCCATGTAAAAGTGACCACCCGAGTAAAATAAATATATATAATCATATGTGGCATATATTACAATATATAATTAGACATGTCGTTATGTATATCCATATATAATTATATATGACGTCTTTTTCCAAAATTGTTCCTTATATTATGCCATATATAATTTCATCTAATTAGATATCGGCCTTTATAATATTAGATATGGTATATATGATTATATATTACATAGCATGGCTGATCTTATTGCATATATAGTAGTATATAGAGCTATATCTTAATATATATGGCGGCATCTTAGGAATATTTAATTACCCGAGTAAAAAAAATTGATCTCGCGCAATATCTAATTATATCCAATTTGATATTGTTTAAGATCTGCTGTAATATCTAGCTGATCCAATTAGATCTCAAAATTGGGTGTATCCAATCATATCGTATTAGATCCCATTGTATATATGGGGATAAACTAAGATCAAGTTATATCTCAAAATTGGGAGGTCCAGTGATATCTTTGGGGATAAACCTAGATCTATTTTGATCCGAAAATTGGCGGATCCAGCTATATATTTGCGGATATTTTTAGATCTAATTTGATCCGAAAAATGGCGGATCCAATTAGATCCAGCTATATATTTGGGGATAAACTTAGATCTAATTTGATCTCAATTTTGGCAGATCAAATTAGATCCCGCAATATATTTGTGGATAAACGTATATCTAATTTGATCCGAAAAAGTGGCAGATCAAATTAGATGTAGCTATATATTTGGGGATAAACTTGGATCTAATTTGATCCAAAAAATGGCACATCGAATTAGATCCAGCAATATATTTGTGGATAAACTTAGATATAAATTGATCTGAAAAATGGCAGATCAAATTAGATCCAGCAATATATTTGGGGATTAAGTAAGATCTAAATTTATCCAAAAAATTACAGATAAAATTAGATCCAGTAATATACTTCGGGATTGCGTAAGATCTTAACTTTTCCGATAAATTGCAGATCGAATTAAATCCAGTGATATATTTGGGGATTTGGTAGGATCTTAATTTATCCCATAAATTGCAGATCGAATTAGAAACAGCAATATATTTGAAGATTGACATATAAAACTATCCAGAAAAATGACAGCTAAAATTAGATCCCGCATTATATTTGGGTACTACGTAAGATCTGCATTTATTTGGGATTAAATAAGATCCCAGACAGATATTGACAATAGTTCAAAAAATAATACACTGGAAGAGCACTGATTTTATAAAAATTACAATATTTTGTTAAAATAAGGTTTAAACTCAGAAGGTCTCGAGTTCGATACCTTTCACGGCTATGCATTTTTTTTTTATAAAAATGCGCATTCTCCTTGCTGGTCTTATCGAAAGTTTTTCAATAATTTTTATTCTTTGTAATTTACTTGTAAAAATTGTATCATCTTTCTTTGATTTGAAAATAATTTAAACAGAAAGTGATATTAATTTATGATCTTGAGTCAAACTAAAATAACATTTATTTACTTAAAAATAACAGATCAACTAAAAACATTTCCCCCATTCAAAAGAATTTCTTTTCATAAAATTATAATTTTATTTTCTATAAATGTTTTTATAAAATTATATTTTTTTTATTAAATTGAATTTTTTTTTTAATTTTATTTACATATTTTTAACGCTCTACACCATTTCCAATTGTATCAATTGTTTTTAAGATTTATCAATTGTATTTCAGAAATAATCAATTGAATTTCAGTTTTATCAATTGTATTTCAGAACTTATCAATTATTTTTCAGATTTATGAATTGTATTTCAGAACTTGTCAATTGAATTTCAGTTTTATCAATTGTATTTCAGAAATTATTAATTGTATTTCCGAAATTCACAACTGTATTTCAGAAATTATCAAACTGTATTTCAGAAATTATCAATTGTATTTCAGAAATTATGAAATGTAATTTAGAAATTTTTCTCTATTAACTATGATAAACCATCAACAAGTTCTGAAATAGATTTGATTATTTCTGAAATACAATTAATAAATTTCTGAACTACATTCCATAATTTCTAAAATACATTTAAAGTTTCTGAAATACAATTAATAGCTTCTGAAATACAGTTAATATTGTAGTTGCTGATGAGTTACCATATATGATGGCACCATATATGACAATATATTGTTTAAATGGCACCAATATGGAGCTTTATATGGTAATATATAACTTAGATTCATCCGAAAAATGGCCCGATAAAATTGTATCAGTTCTTATTTGTATCAGTTGTTATCTAATTGCATCAGTTTAGATCTGACCTGATTAAATTATGTGTTAATCAGATGAAATTGTATCAGATTTTTGACCTGATACAATTTTATTGGTTTATATTACATGGTATTAGTTTAGGTCCAAATAGATATATTTGTATACAAAATTATATAGTTATATCCTAATTTTGACCTGATATCAGTTTAAAACTTTGATACCATTGTATAAGGTAAATGTCGGATACAATTATATTTTATTTTTATAAAATTGAACCAATTACGATCAAACCGATAAAATTGTATCAGATCAAAAATCTGATACAATTTCATCTGATTAACACATAATTGAATCAGGTCAGATCTAAACTGATACATTTAGATAAAAATTGATAAACAATTGATAAAAATATATCGGGCCATTCTTCGGATGAAACTGTATATTTATACAGATATAACTTAATCACATATATGACTATATGTAACTATTTTTCCTCGGGTCCCGAGTAAAAACAGTTACATATAGTCGTATAAAATGCGATGAAGTTATATCTGTATAAATATACTCTTTCATCCGAAAAATGGCCCGATGTAATTGTATCAGTTGTTTATCAGTTTTTATATAATTGTATTAGTTTAGATCTCAACTAATGAAATTATACATTATTCAGATGAAATTATATCCAATTTTTGACCTGATACAATTTTACCGGTTTATATCTAATGGTATCTGTTTGGATCGTAGTTGGTACAATTTTATATAAATAAAATATATTTGTATCCGACATTTGCCTTATATAATTGTATCAAAGTTTTAAAGCAGATATAATTGCATCAGGTCAAAATTCAGATATAACTATATAAGTTTGTATAGTAATGTATCTATTTGAATCTAAACTAATACCATGCGACATAAACCCATAAAATTGTATCAGGTCAAAAATCAGATAAAATTTCATCTGATTTTTGATTTTTACAATTAGATAAAATGTGATAACAAACTGACATAATTTTATCGGGCCATTTTTCGGATGAAATGGTATATGGATCACATTATGTTATATATTACCATATAAAGCTCCATATTAATTTTTTTTAATAGGGGTTGTTTAAATGATACGATATATCAAAGTATATATATCTGCATCTGTATTAAAAATGTCGTTCATCAGGTACCATATATGAGCATATATTGTTGAAGTGGCACCATATATGACAATATATGGTTTAAATGGCACCAACTATGTTAATATATTTCTTAAATAACAGCATATATAAACATATATGGCACTATATAGTAGCATATATTATCATATCTGGAACTGTATTAAAAATGTTGTTCATGAGGTACCATATATGAGCATATATTGTTGAAATGGCACCAAATAAGATAATATATGCCCGAGTAAAAAAAATTGATCTCGCGCAATATCTAATTATATCCAATTTGATATTGTTTAAGATCTGCTATAATATCTAGCTGATCCAATTAGATCTCAAAATTGGGTGTATCCAATCATATCGTATTAGATCCCATTGTATATATGGGGATAAACTAAGATCAAGTTATATCTCAAAATTGGGAGGTCCAGTGATATCTTTGGGGATAAACCTAGATCTATTTTGATCCGAAAATTGGCGGATCCAGCTATATATTTGCGGATATTTTTAGATCTAATTTGATCCGAAAAATGGCGGATCCAATTAGATCCAGCTATATATTTGGGGATAAACTTAGATCTAATTTGATCTCAATTTTGGCAGATCAAATTAGATCCGGCAATATATTTGTGGATAAACGTATATCTAATTTGATCCGAAAAAGTGGCAGATCGAATTAGATCTAGCTATATATTTGGGGATAAACTTAGATCTAATTTGATCCGAAAAATGGCACATCGATTTAGATCCAGCAATATATTTGTGGATAAACTTGGATATAAATTGAATAGAAAATTGGCAGATCAAATTAGATCCAGCAATATATTTGGGGATAAACTTGGATCTAAATTTATCAGAAAAATATTAAAATGGCAGATCGAATTAGAAACAGTAATATATTTGGGGATTGACATCTAAAAGTATCCATAAAAATGACAGATAAAATTAGATGCCGCATTATATTTGGGTACTACGTAAGATCTCCATTTATTTGGGATTAAATAAGATCCCAGACATATATTGCCAACTGTTCAAAAAATAATAGACTGGCAGAGCACTGATTGTATAAAAATTACAATATTTTGTTAAAATAAGGTTTAAACTCAGAAGGTAACGAGTTCAATATGCATTTCTTTTACAAAATGAATTTCTTTTTATAAAATTAAAATTTTTTTTTCTATAAATTTTTTTATAAAATTATATATTTATTTTTTTATTAAATTGAAATCTTTGAATAAAATAATTTTATTTACATCTTTTTGACGCTCTACACCATTTCCAATTGTATTAATTGTTTTAAGATTTATCAATTGTATTTCAGAAATAATCAATTTAATTTCAGTTTTATCAATTGTGTTTCAGAACTCATCAATTATTTTTCACATTGTATTTCAGAACTAGTCAATTGAAGTTCAGTTTTATCAATTGTGTTTCAGAAATTATTAATTGTATTTCCGAAATTCACAACTGTATTTCAGAAATTATTAAACTGTATTTCAGAAATTATCAATCGTATTTCCGAAATGAAATGTATTTGAGAAATTTTTCTCTATTAGCTATGAAATTCTGAAATAGATTTCATTATTTCTGGACACAACTAAATAAATAAATAATTAAATTTGCGTAATATTGTAGTTTCTGAAGTGCAAATAATATTTTGTGATACATATACAATTAAAATTTTCTAAAATACATTTAATAATTTCTGGAATACCTTTTTTCGATGCTTATAAGTTAGCTCGAAATGCTTTTATCATTCATTTAATTTGTAGCTATCACACATCTATAACAAGTCTCGTTAGATTAGAGTGTAGAGGTCTTGGCTGACAATCTGGTGGACTGGGTTAATTTCATGTTTTTAAAAGCAAATATTAAAAAAGTTTTATGAATTTTTTGAAAAATGTTTTTTGAAATCTATTTTTTTGCCAAGATAGTTAATGCAACGTTCTGCCAACGCATAACCGACCATCGCCAACGGTTTGCCAGCATTGTATATTAACATTAATTAACACTATATTTTTATTTTTAGGAAATACATTTTTATTTTATTATAAGTTAACATTAAATTGAATTTTAGATAATGGTACCAATTTGTAGTTGTAATTATTATATATTAAATCTTATATTCATAAACATTCTATACAGTTAGACGAGGTTTATGGAACTATTTAACTTTATAAAGTGTTTATAAATTATAGCTTAAATGTACATATATATATGTTAAATGTACGTGAACAAATTGTTGATATGGACCCACAAATTGTATCTCAACTGATATTGGAATTATTGTACCATTACCATACATCAATATATATTGAATGATATACATATATTACAATATATGACACTGTATTATAAATAATGTTAATGAAGTAACATATCTGATAATATTTTTTATAGCGACATACATAGTTTTACATTATTCAAATTAAACCATATATGGAATTGTATTCAAAATGTTGATGTGGTACCAAATTTTACCATATATTGTTTAAATTGTGCCATATATGACAATATATTGTTTAAATGATACCATATATGTCTATATATTAATATTGTTTAAATGACACCATATATCAATATATATGGGACTATATATGGTAGCATATATTATCATATCTGCATCTGTATTAAAAATGTCGTTCATCAGGTACCATATATGAGCATATATTGTTGAAATGGCACCATATATGACAATATATGGTTTAAATGGCACCATATATGGTAATATATTGCTTAAATAACACCATATATAAATATATATGGCACTATATATGGTAGCATATATTATCATATGTGGAACTGTATTAAAAATATTGTTCATGAGGTACCATATATGGGCATATATTGTTGAAATTGCACCATATATGATAATATATGGTTTAAATGGTACCATATATGATAATATATGGTTTGAATGGCACCATATATGATAATATATAGTTTAAATAACAACATATATAAATATATATCGCACTATATATAGTACCATATATTATCATATCTGGAACTGAATTAAAGATTTGGTTTATGAGGTACCATATATGACCATATATTGTTTAAATGGCACCATATATGATAATATCTAGTTTAACTGTCACCATATATAATTATATATTGCTTAAATGATACCATATATAATTATGTATTGCTAAAATGCCACCATATATATTAAGATATAGTTCTATATATAACTATATATGCAATAAGATCAACCATGTTATGTAATATATAATTATATATGCCATATCTAATATTATGAAGGCCGCTATCTAATTAGATGAAATTATATATGGCATAATATAAGGAAAATTTTTCGGAAAAAACGTCATATACAATTATATATGGATATACATAACCACATGTCTAATTATATATTATAATATATGCCACATATGATTATATATAATTTTTTTTACTCGGGTGGTTTAAATGGCACCATATATGGTAATATATTGCTTAAATAACACCATATATAAATATATATGGCACTATATATGGTAGCATATATTATCATATGTGGAACTGTATTAAAAATATTGTTCATGAGGTACCATATATGGGCATATATTGTTGAAATTGCACCATATATGATAATATATGGTTTAAATGGTACCATATATGATAATATATGGTTTGAATGGCACCATATATGATAATATATAGCTTAAATAACACCATATATAAATATATATCGCACTATATATAGTACCATATATTATCATATCTGGAACTGAATTAAAGATTTTGTATATGAGGTACCATATATGACCATATATTGTTTAAATGGCACCATATATGATAATATCTAGTTTAACTGTCACCATATATAATTATATATTGTTTAAATGATACCATATATAATTATATATTGCTAAAATGCCACCATATATATTAAGATATAGTTCTATATATAACTATATATGCAATAAGATAAACCATGTTATGTAATATATAATTATATATGCCATATCTAATATTATGAAGGCCGATATCTAATTAGATGAAATTATATATGGCATAATATAAGGAAAATTTTTCGGAAAAAACGTCATATATAATTATATATGGATATACATAACCACATGTCTAATTATATATTGTAATATATGCCACATATGATTATATATAATTTTTTTTACTCGGGTATATATGGTATCATTTAAACAATATATAACTATATACGGTGCCAGTTAAACTATATATTATCATATACAGTGGCATTTAAACAATATATGGTCATATATGGTACCTCATGAACAAAATCTTTAATACAGTTGCTGATATGATAATATATGCTACTAAATATAGTGCGATATATATTTATATATGGTGTTATTTAAGCAATATATTAGCATATATTGTGCCATTTAAACCATATATTATTGTATATGGTGCCATTTAAACAATATATGGCCACCCGAGTAAAAAAAATTGATCTCGCGCAATATCTAATTATATCCAATTTGATATTGTTTAAGATCTGCTGTAATATCTACTGATCCAATTAGATCTCAAAATTGGGTGTATCCAATCATATCGTATTGGATCCCATTGTATATATGGGGATAAACTAAGATCAAGTTATATCTCAAAATTGGGTGGTCCAGTGATATCTTTGGGGATAAACCTAGATCTATTTTGATCCGAAAATTGGCGGATCCAGCTATATATTTGCGGATATTTTTAGATCTAATTTGATCCGAAAAATGGCGGATCCAATTAGATCCAGCTATATATTTGGGGATAAACTTAGATCTAATTTGATCTCAATTTTGGCAGATCAAATTAGATCCCGCAATATATTTGTGAATAAACGTATATCTAACTTGATCCGAAAAAGTGGCAGATCGAATTAGATCTAGCTATATATTTGGGGATAAACTTAGATCTAATTTGATCCGAAAAATGGCACATCGAATTAGATCCAGCAATATATATGTGGATAAACTTAGATCTAAATTTATCCGAAAAATTCCTAATCGAATTAGATCCAGCAATATATTTGGGGATAAACTTGGATCTAAATTTATCAGAAAAATGGCAGATCGAATTATATCCAGCAATTTATTTCGGTATTAAAATGGCAGATCAAATTAGAAACAGCAATATATTTGGGGATTGACATCTAAAAGTATCCATAAAAATGACAGATAAAATTAGATGCCGCATTATATTTGGGTACTACGTAAGATCTCCATTTATTTGGGATTAAATAAGATCCCAGACATATATTGCCAACTGTTCAAAAAATAATAGACTGGCAGAGCACTGATTGTATAAAAATTACAATATTTTGTTAAAATAAGGTTTAAACTCAGAAGGGCTCGAGTTCAATATGCATTTCTTTTACAAAATGAATTTCTTTTTATAAAATTAAAATTTTTTTTTCTATTCATTTTTTTATAAAATTATATATTTATTTTTTTATTAAATTGAAATCTTTGAATAAAATAATTTTATTTACATCTTTTTGACGCTCTACACCATTTCCAATTGTATTACTTGTTTTAAAATTTATCAATTGTATTTCAGAAATAATCAATTGAATTTCAGTTTTATCAATTGTGTTTCAGAACTCATCAATTATTTTCACATTTATGAATTGTATTTCAGAACTAGTCAATTGAAGTTCAGTTTTATCAATTGTGTTTCAGAAATTATTAATTGTATTTCCGAAATTCACAACTGTATTTCAGAAATTATCAAACTGTATTTCAGAAATTATCAATCGTATTTCCGAAATTATGAAATGTATTTGAGAAATTTTTTTCTATTAGCTATGAAATTCTGAAATAGATTTCATTATTTCTGGACACAACTAAATAAATAAATAATTAAATTTGCGTAATATTGTAGTTTCTGAAGTGCAAATAATATTTTGTGAAATACAATTAAAATTTTCTAAAATACATTTAATAATTTCTGGAATACCTTTTTTCGATGCTTATAAGTTAGCTCGAAATATTTTTATCATTCATTTAATTTGTAGCTATCACACATCTATAACAAGTCTCGTTAGATTAGAGTGTAGAGGTCTTGGCTGACAATCTGGTGGACTGGGTTAAATTTCATGTTTTTAAAAGCAAATACTAAAAAAAGTTTTCTCAATTTTTTCAAAAATGTTTTTTGAAATCTATTTTTTTGCCAAGATAGTTAATGCAACGTTCTACCAACGCATAACCGACCATCGCCAACGGTTTGCCAGCATTGTGCCGATTATATTTTTCTGTCTGGGATGTTAAACTTAAACCTATTGTATATTAACATTAATTAACACTATATTTTTATTTTTAGGAAATACATTTTTATTTTATTATAAGTTAACATTAAATTAAATTTTAGATAATGGCACCAATTTGTAGTTGTAATTATTATATATTAAATCGTATATTCATAAACATTCTATACAGTTAGACGAGGTTTATGGAACTATTTAACTTTATAAAGTGTTTATAAATTATAACTTAAATGTACATATATATATGTTAAATGTACGTGAACAAATTGTTGATATGGACCCACAAATTGTATCTCAACTGATATTGGAATTATTGTACCATTACCATACATCAATATATATTGAATGATATACATATATTATAATATATGACACTGTATTATAAATATTGTTAATGAAGTAACATATCTGATAATATTTTTTATAGCGCCATAAATAGTTTTACATTATTCAAATTAAACCATATATGGAATTGTATTCAAAATGTTGATGTGGTACCAAATTTGACCATATATTGTTTAAATTGTGCCATATATGACAATATAATGTTTAAATGAGACATATATGGCTATATATTAATATTGTTTAAATGACTCCATATATCAATATATATGGGACTATATATGGTAGCATATATTATCATATCTGCATCTGTATTAAAAATGTCGTTCATCAGGTACCATATATGAGCATATATTGTTGAAATGGCACCATATATGACAATATATGGTTTAAATGGCACCAAATATGTTAACGTATTTCTTAAATAACAGCATATATAAACATATATGATACGATATAATAGCATATATTATCATATCTGGAACTGTATTAAAAATGTTGTTCATGAAGTACCATATATGAGCATATATTGTTGAAATGGCACCATATAAGATAATATATGGTTTAAATGGCACCATATATGATAATATATTGCTTAAATAACACCATATATAAATATATATGGCACTATATATGGTAGCATATATTATCATATTTGGAACTGTATTAAAAATATTGTTCATGAGGTACCATATATGGGCATATATTGTTAAAATTGCACTATATATGATAATATATGGTTTAAATGGTACCATATATGATAATATATGGTTTCAATGGCACCATATATGATAATATATGATTTGAATGGCACCATATATGATAATATATAGCTTAAATAACACCATATATAAATATATATCGCACTATATATAGTACCATATTCTTTAATCTTTATTCAGTCTATGGAACATCATTT